>CM040123.1:413684052-414179353 GCA_022559845.1 Amorphophallus konjac
TTTGAATCGAACCAACTCATTGGTTGATCCAAGTCCCCATTCGGTTATGATAAGATTGGTGTAAAAGATAAAATATATTCAGTTCCCTATCCATAGAATTTATATATATATATATATATATATATATATATTAAGAGATATATATTACTGTATATGATGTGAGTTATACGTCTATATGTTAATAAAAATGATATGATTATATTTTTTAATGTATAGATGGTTCGATATTTTGTCTCGTGAATTTCTAAACTCGTCACATCTTGTTTTGAGATGTGGTCCATGGATTTAGAATCAAATCAGAAAGAGGGCGCCACGTCGGGGGGCACCACACCTGACACCTATGTCTTACTGTCAATTGAGTTACAAAAATACCTTCTTACAAGTTTATTCTTAGAATTGCCCTCTTATTTTCATATTATTTTTAATAACGTCACTGCATTGTGATACATACAAAAATACCCTTCCTATTTTCATCCGACAATTGAATTATGTAGATGAAAATAAAATATTTTTTTAAATCATCAACGGAGGTTAACTACACGAGAACTTTGGACACTATATTGATACGAGAATGCTGTTTATTTTGTTATGCAGCAGGGGAACACAGAATGAACGTCTTAAATATATAGTATAAATTATGATACCATGTGATACGTGAATTTTTGACATTTTATTTGAATAATGTTTTTTGGTAATTAAGTTTATAAAGTATGGAAGAAGATTAATTTAAGTGTAGATGAAAACAATAAATATTAAATCATTTAAAATTTAAAAAAAAATCTCAACCCTATGCATAATGAAATTAGACTGATTTCACTATTTATGGAAGGATAAAAAAATTTTACGTAATCTTCACATCACATCATCTGATGATTTAAATGACACATTAAATTAATTAAACGTCAAAATTATTTTTTAAAAAGTATCAAATGTCACACTAATTATATCGATGGATGTAATTAGTGTACTAGATGCACTAAATATTACTCTGGTTGTATATATGTGTGGTTAACTAGGGGATCCACTAATTGAACCCGATCGATCAGCATTAATAATCATACGATAACATTGCAACGTCATAACATCTGCAATAATAACATTCGACTGCCATGAATACGTCCAACCACGCTAATCAAAGCGAAAGTGGTAACGTAGGTCCACTAAAAGTTGGAGACAACGTAGGTTATAAAGTTGGAAACAAAACAACGTGGACCTCCCCAGACACTACGTACAAATGAATGAAAGATCTAGCAGGAGCAACGGGAGGAGGAACAGGAGTAGGAGCAACTACATGGACATGTGTAATGGGTTGGCCAAACTCACCACCGTCATCAGTTAGGGGTCAACGGTCGGATAAGTCATGATAAGTCCGCGAGTCTAACTCGATTTCATGTCGGGTCGTCAATCTTCCGTTTACTTGCATACTCATTAATTGCGTCTAAAGGGTCTGCTCGAGTAAACCCGCGAGTCTGGATCCCCGACTTTGAGTTTGATTTACGGGTTGACCTGACCTGATCCGTTCACTATTTCTTCCCTTATTTTTTTATTTTATTTTATCTAAAATATTATTTTATTTAATTAAAATTTAAAATATATTTTATTTTATTTTATTAAAAAATATTCTAAATATATTAACATTAAAGACCTAATTGATTTAATAAAATAATATATTTAAATATTTTAAATATTTTAAATATATTTAATTATTTATTTAATTATTAATTTATCGAATTGGATCCTACCGATAAAGTCGGAGCTTTGAAAATAAAGACATGTCAAATCGGGTAAATCTATGCCCGGTCCAAGCCGGGCCCATAGACAACTCTGACATCACCATTAGCCAACCAGTTAGTCATCAGCCACCTTCGTTAATTTAAAACTCTAATTAATTTAATAAAATAATATATTTTATATTTTATGATATTTTTTATTTAATTTATCTAAATGAATCAGGTCACACCAAACTAAAGTCAGGCCTCTGCAAATCAGACCTGGTCGAGCCGGGCCTACTTAAACCTGACCGGAGCCAGGTCCAGTGAGAACCCTGCCAACAGCAGCTGCCAGCCGGTTAGACAGCCACCGGTGTGGAAAGGCACAGCTTTAAATTAAATTAAATTAAATTGGATTAAAACCAGAGGGGAGGGAGGGGTCCGTACGTACGTCCCCCCGACAGGCAAGCCCAGCCAACCAATTCGGGCTGTATTCATCAAACGATCGGTGGAAGGCCGATCTGGCGATCCTGCGGCGGCCAAGTCGGCTCGTTGTGGCCCCGGCCGACATCCAGCGCCGCAGGCACTCCGATGGCGGCAACGTGTCCGCCGTCGCCGCCGCTCAACTGTCCGTTCCGTCCCGACAAGACCTGGAACACGACAAGCGGTGATAAGGCCCGCCCGTCACATGCGATGCCCATGCATGGTGCCCGCAATGGATGCGGCGTCTCCCTCCCCCCCTCCGGCACCGTCCCCATCTGCCCTCTCCCACCCCACACCCCACACCTGCTCAACGTGTGATGCGCGTTTTCCAGCTCATCGGCCGGCGGCCGCCATCTCGGTTGTCGTTGTCGGCAGCGCGTCGGCATCGACGAAGGCGACGGCTCGGGGAGGGGGGGGGCAGTCGACTCGTCGACGGAGGCTTATCTGCACGGCTTCGGCATATTTCCATGGCGCCCATTGGGTAGCTAGTATTGCACATGCATGGATCCATCGACGCGGCCCTTCTTCTTCGTCTTCTTCTTATCTTCTTCCTCTTCAGGGTATCATGTACGTGGCAGATAAGTACGTATGTTATATATATATAATGATGTCAAGATATGACCTGGGGGGGGGCACTTAATAAATTTTATATATATATATATATAATGGGGGGGACACTTAATAAATTATATATATATATATATGTTATAGAGGAGAAAAAATGATTTCTCATATCTCGTAACATATTTTTAAGATTTGTTCAGTTGAAAAATGATGTCCAGTCACCCGTGAAAGCCTGCAATCACTAGAAAGCGGCATCAGAAGAAGTCATGGACATTATCTCAGGGGGACAACTCTCTAATGCTTAAGTCATGACCAAGTCGAGGAGAAGAACAGAGAGAGAGAAGAGCAGACAAGTCTAGAGGCAGGAGTCGGATTCTTGGAGGTACTCGCCGCTTCCAGCGAGTGCTTGTTGGACGTGGGACGTGCTCGAAGCTTACCTCTTCTTCTACCCTCTATTCCCTCTACGCGTCAGGTTAGGTCTCAGTGTCTGGGTCTCCGTCTGTCTCTGTGTGTGGGCGTATCTCTCTGTGTGTCCTGTCTTCGTATGTCCGGAGGCCTATTTGTAGGTCGTCCTGGCGATGGGGGTCCGTTCCCTATCGGAGAAAGGCGTAAGTCATGGGGTAACTCCCCCTTGATCGTGGGCGGAGTTTCCCGTTGTGCTCCTACTTAACCGGAAAGTATGGTCTCTGATCCTGACGTAGTGGGTGTGGCCTCGTCGTCGCCGGAGAAGTGACATGTAACGGTGGGGGAGACATTCGGTTGCTGGAGAGTCGTATGGCATCTGAGACGCCCGTATTGATGCCTCATGTGGGCTGGCGAACATCTGATATACCCTTGTTGGGCTGTCTAATTTTGGGCTGTCAATTGGCTAGTGCTGGTCCAACCGGACTAGGCCGAAGCGGCCCAATGCTAGTGGATATAAGAGGGAGAATGTCCTACGGATCTGTACTCAAAAATCCCTCGCTAAGGTGTGAGAGTTCACTATGAAAAAGGAAGTTTTTTTAGTGAATCTTTTGGAGTACAGAGTTCAGTGGACGCAAGACATAATAGGGTTTGACAGTACCCTAGTCTCGGTAGGGGCATTAGATGAATGAATATCTATAACTGTGTGGAATCTATAAACGGAAAGGTTCCAAAGTGGGTTGTTTATCCCCAGTGTCATTTGGGATCACGAGGTGTTGCTTGATATCTTTCGTAATTAGAATACATGTTAATTCCATTAATGGATAATAGACTGTATTTATTAAGTGAAGAAGAGTTCTTACTTAATATGCTAGAAAACCAAACAAATATTTGAGTCTAGAGAGTCACACACAATAGAGTATTGGACAGATTGAGATGGATGGACTTTATAGACAGTTACTGGATTTTTATGAAAAGTATCATGAGTTTATAAACATACACTTAAGGGCTAAAACTTGGGCCAAGCTCTTCTGGTTAGCCTTGGCTGCCCTCTCTCCCCCTCTTTCTCTCTCCTAAGGGCGCCCCTCTTCTCTCTCCTCTCTCAACTATGGATGGTGGTATTGAGGTATGGTCGACATCTAGAGATCGCAAAGGAGATCCCGTCTGCATCTAGTGCTCGTGTGGATATATCTAGAGGCCGAATACTTAGATAGCCGCGACTCCGAGATCTACTTCTCGTTCATCTCCGCACTTTTGGGAGATTCTCGACCTCCCAAAGGTAAAGAATTATTCTTCACACCGCGAGATTTTCATATTTGTTTGATTTTGAAAAATTGACAACGACATGCACACGAGGTTTCGTCATCTTCCGGTGCTTCTTTGATCGAAAACTTACATTTGTCATTATAATTTGTAACAAACATTGATCCGTCACTAAATGGTCACAAATTAGTGAAGGAATTTTTCAAATAAGAAGAATGTGGTTATTATTCTATAAGCGCCGCTTTGTTTGGGGTTTAACATAAGAATAATTTTTGATGTAACTTATCCCTCTTTGATTTGACAAGAGCTTTTTTAGATAATCTACTTAAAAGTAGATTAAATAGACTTAAGCCATGTTAAACTATCCCACCTCCACAGGTGAGATAATTTAACCCAATCCCATACCAAAGCAAAAAGGTATAAGTGAGGAACCCATAAATATAACCGGGATATGTTTAATCCTGAAACAAAGTGGCGCTAAAGGATTTTTTTCTTTGTGACAAAATTATCTATCACTGATTAGTGATAGCTCTTTGGTTCCGTCACTATTTTGTGACGGATTCCTTTATCTGTCACAAATTCTTTCTGAGTTCTTTGCATAAATATCTCTCTAAATATTGATTATACCAAATATATCCCTCATTTGAATATATTATCAAGAAGTCCCTCTATTTAGTTTTAAATGTTACAAGTATACCCCCGATGTAACCCGCGTTGGTTTAACTTAGGTTAAATGTGGGTTAAGAGATGAAATTATTAATCTACCCTTGGGTTAGCCTCTCTCTCTCTCTCTCTCTCTCTCTCTCTCTCTCTCTCTCTCTCTCTCCCATGGAAACCCTACCAGGGGTAGGGGAGAGTAGTGCCGCCGAATGTGAGGCAGGGGGAGAGGGGGAGGGGGCACCGGCATTGAGGGGATGAGGGGCGGAGCAATAGGGAGGTCGGGGGAGAACAGTGTCATCAACTGCGAGGTGGGGAAAGAGGGGAAGGGGGTCGTTGGTGGTGAGGGGCTGGGGGGCTGGCTAAAGGTGGGGGGGAGGGGGGCAAAGTCGAGGTTGACAATTGACGGCAAGATACATAGGGCGAGATGGATTGAGGAAATGTGTGGGGGAGGGATCTGTCACATCGCCGCGGCCCTTGACGAAGAACGATGCCGCTGCAGCAGCTGGTGTCCCGCATCGTTGAAGTGGTGTTGTTGGGGGAGGCTCGACTGGGCAACCACGAGCTCGAGGAGGCGCTCGTAGAGGCAGGAGGAGCAGACACCGATGCCATACTCATAGGGGTGCTTCTTGCACTTTATCGTCGTCACCATTGTCATCGTCACGGCCGCAACAACTCCCCCACCGCCATATGTGATCCCGAGCTCTTCCCTTTCTCCTTCTCCTCCACCATTGGAGGAGGAGGGTTTTCCCCTCGACAGGGGGCGGAGGAGGAGGGAGAGGGGGGCTGGCTAGAGGGTGGGGGCATAGCAGATGGGAGAGGGGAGGCTAGCCAGAGGGTGGGAGTGGGGGCCGAGCAGAAGGGAGAGGGGGGGCGAAGGAGGAGGGAGGGTGTGGGATCTCTTTTGGGAGTGGGGGGCTAGCCAACGATAGGAAGGGGGTGGGGGGCTGGAGCAGAAGGGATTGGGAGGGCAGAGAAGGGAGGGCGAGGGCTCTATACAGTGAGAGGGAGATAGTCAACGGTGAGAGGGGGTCTCGTCAGAGAACGAGCTGGGTGATGGGGCCTCGTCAAAAATGGGGGGGAGGGCTCTCTCTCTCTCTCTCTCTCTCTCTCTCTCTCCTCTCTCTCCTCTCTCTCTCTCTCTCTCTCTCTCTCCTCTCTCTCTCTCTCTCTCTCTCTCACACACAATAAAATTAAGTATTTCACTACACCTACCGATGATAGATGACATATTCTAAGAAATATTCACCTTACTTCGACGACAATAAACCATAGGGATATAATTACAATATTTAAAGTTAAATAGAAGATATTCTTGATAATATATTCAAACGAGGAATATATTTGACATAACCGATATTTAGAGAAATTTATAAAAAAAACCTTTCTTTTTTAATGGTGTGACTCTCAGTGACGGAGGTCAGGCGTCACTAATCCATCACTATATTGACTTAGTGACTGATTTCGCTCTATTTAGTGACTGATTTCGCTGATTTCCTGTAGTGAATGAGAGTTAGAGTAAAACACGACCTCTAGACATATCACATCATAAACATTGAGATCGAAACGCTACAAATCAAAAACTGTGATGGCGAATGTTGATATATCATTTGAGAGTGAAACTTGGCATCCAAGTTCTTGGGCTTTCATCCATTTCTTATGTTGATATCCCATGACTTTTTTGAAGTTACATTCCCAAGGCAGCTTTAATCTATGGACTGAATTAGCAGGCGCCACATGCCACGATAGCATCAAACAAACAGATGATACCAGGAGTCGAAAACAGACAGAACCCAAAGGTAATAATTCTTTACGGACGATTAAGATACAGATACAGGAGAAAGACGCAACATTACATCAGTCCCAATCACAATACCGATGCCAACATCTACAAGCGTCCACTCTATTATTATACATATCAGGTCTCGTGATTGGGAAAAGCAGGAGAAAAAAGCTCAAAATGCCAAGCATGAATGTCATCCTTGTCGATGCTGGAAAGCAAATTGAAAGAATATCGTCAGAGAACAAGATGCAGTCACAACATTCGTCAAGCTGTAAGGTCTCGTAGCGAAGCAGAGACCATCATGCACAGATGATGTAGCACGACAACAATGCCCCCACAAAGCGGAGAGCATTAAGAAACATTTTTCTCATCAAAGTTCGTGCTTCCATTACACGGAGAATATGAACAGACAGATGTTTGATTCAGGGTGCCAATGCTTCCTAAGCAGAGGGTATTCATATGCACAAGTAACTAGGCGGAAGCAATTATATAAATTGCCCTCGCATGTTTCTACGTGTGCCCACATGTATTCGTCAGTGAACAAAATCATAGTGGCCAAGTAACTTTCGGTTCATCCCAGTGACTGGACAGTATCTTTCATATCTAGCACCGGACAACAATTTCTGTTATTGGCATGGTTTATCAGGTGGCCGTGTCTACAGCACTAAGTGCTCACTCGTGTCAAAATCCATGCAAAAGTCCATTACATCAAAATTTGATCCATAAACTTTGGTGAAATGATTTGAATAACGAGCCATTGCCAACATATGAATTGCACAAGCCATGCAGTAGACTCTTAAGAAAATGTAGGCATTTCCTTTTCCATTAGAGGGGGGGGGGGAAGGAAAAGCTGCAGGCAGTTCACTGACCTTTTGCATGTGAAGAAGACAAAGCAGGCAGTCCCATCATGTTACAAAATATATGAGCCACAATGGGGCATATCAAGTTACCTGTGTAAACAAGCGTCTTCAATTTTGACATACTCCATTCATGTGGGAAGGGTAAAAAGGGGGAAACGGGACATTGTTAGACTGCTCAAACAACTACACAAAAAATATATATATATCTCCATCTGCATGGGGTATCAACCAACAGTGGGCACAACCTCAAACGAGGAAAATGGCATTTCTTTTATACAGTACAATGTGATGGCAAAGACAACAGGGTTAAAATAGGATTTGTGGTGGTTAGAAAGGAAAATAAAATCTTTTGCAAGCACATCTCCAGCATGGACAACTTCAGAAGAGAAATAAAAATTGCACTGTTTGAAGTCCGAAACTGGCCATAAAACCGGTTCAAGATGATAATCACTCTATAAACCATTTTTCCTTAATAAAATATCAACAGATCAAATGACACTTGATTTGAATAAATAAAAACTAAATAATACCCTACTTTGGAAACAAATCCAAGAAATTGTTCTCTGTACATCATATCAGTCAGAATTCAAATTCATTTATTTTCCTGCCTGACGGCCCCACTAAACCATCAAAATTTTACACAAACCACCTTTTTTCCCTAGCAGGTTCTCCTCTTCCTTTCCTCTCTGTTAGAGCCACTTGGTGACCCCCGAGTCTCACCTGTCACCATTATAAGGATCTTGTGGATCACTGATGACGAGTCATGAACAAACAATGTAGTCTCTATGAATGGTCAAACTTCCCAATTTCTTCTTCCGCTTCTCAAGCTCCCCCCAACATTCCTTCGGTCAGCCCCATTTGGTAGTCCCAGAAACTCATCTCAGCTAGTTCTCCCGAATAAAACGAAATGGCTGATTGTGATCCAAGCCTTCTACATTAATACATCCAACACGTAATGTATTGTGCCTATGGATGACAAATTACACACCGTGTTGGATGCGCATTCTTGAGGTAAGTGCCATCTGCTACTTGTATTTTGTACAAACGGTAGATCCCCAGTAGACGAGAAATAAGAACAACGCCTGCAATTGTCCGGGATGGGCAGAAAAAATATACAACAGATGGAGACAAGTGAAAAAAAGAAAAGTAGAAAGGAGGAAATGTGAGAAATGTATATAATGAGGGAAGAAAAGGTACGCAGATAGAGACAAATCACAAAATAAGAGAAGTGGATCCCCAGGGACTAGAGAGGAACAGCAGCACCAATGTTCTGGATGGGCAGAAAAGGAATACAGATAGAGACATTAAAAAAGGAGTAGAAAAGAGGAATAGTGAGAAAAGTTTGGAATGGTTAGAGAAGTGAAAAATAGGAGACTAGAAAAGTGGAAATGTGAGAAAAGTCTGGAATGAGGGAATCTAGATAGAGATTGTTAGTTGATTGCCGATTGTAGTGGATCAGCCGGGTTCTGGTTCACGGGTTCATTGGGACCAGTTCTGGCTTCCGCGTGAGGCCAGGTCAACTATTGGGGTGCTGGTTCATTACCAGGCCCAATAAGGTGGATCCAAGTAACTTAAGTCTATTTTTTATTCCATAAGCACACCTGCCCGTCTATCTATGTAACAGGGGTAGTTTAGGTCGTGTGTAGTTGTTGTGTTTGACATAATAAAATGTTGAGAGCAGGGCATGGCCTCCTATCTCTGGCCACACCCCTCTCCTTGCCATGTCTCATTTCTTCCTCCTCTCCTCTCTTCTTCTTATCCTCCTCCTTCATGTAAATCCATGTGAATCCCCGGAGTGTAGTGTAGACATAAGACCCCACAATCCCTACACAACAAAATAGGCCAACACCGAGACGGTGTGCCCCCTCAACCAAAAGCACAAAAATTACCTATACAAAAGCCATTGTGACCCACACTAACTTCCCAACCAAACAAAAAGGGTGAGTTGTGCGAGTTCACATTACAAAGAATTCCATTCCATTCGCTCACTCTGGCACAAATAAAAAAAACCACCCTCTCCACCTCCTTAGTTTCTCCCCTGAAAGTTATGCTATTCCTTTCCCCCATAATGCTCAGAGTGCGGCATGGAGAATCAACCACCATACTACTCTGTCTCCTCTGAGGGGCCAAGATCTGCCCTACCTCTGAATAAGGTGAAACACCTCACTCTGTCAGCCAAGAGCACAGTGTGTCTTCTTGGCAAGCTCCTCCCACACCTCCTAAGAATAGCTGCAGCCTACAAACAAGTGGTCCAGTGACTCATCCTTGCGTCCACACAAGTAGCAAATGGAAGACACGCTGGGAAGGAAATGAATCAATCTGTCACAAGTGGGAAGTCTCCAGTGAGTGATCCTCAAGTAAGGAGCTTCACCTTAGCGGGCTCCTGGGCTGCCAAATATAGGGGGCTAGGCGATGTCGAACCCCTCTATCAGAGATGAAGAGTAAGTTGACCTTACTGAAGAATGCCCTCCTTTCTCCCACCTCCATGTCCACCCATCTTGGCTATGTGACTGTGGGACATAATCCATGAGGAAGCGAAGGAGGTCTTCAAGTTGATCATCTCCTCGAGCCTGAGGTTCCTTCTGAATACCAGTGCCCAAGTGCCTCCTGGTGTGCTTGAGTCAAAAAACTGAGAGACCGATCCCATCTTGTGCACTAAATAGCAAAGAGCCTCGGAAGGAGACTTCCAAGGTGAAGTCACCACACCAGCTGTCCTTCCAGAAGAGGCACTTGTCGCCTCTTCTCAGACGGACACGAACACTGGACATGATAATATCTCTGCAAGTCAGGATGTCCCGCAAATGGGAGAAATGTGGTGCTGCGGAACAGGTGTCAAGGCCCAGTCCCTCCTTCTACCATAATACTTCTGCCTGATGATTTGTGTCCAAGGACTCTCGTCTCCGACCCCCAATTTCCAAACTCACATAGTAGGGCCAAGTTGAAGTCTCTGATGTTTTTGAGTCCCACTCCACTTTCCTTACTAATGGCCACTCTCCCCCATGAAGTGTCATGCCAGCCCCTACACCACCCTCCACTACCATGCCAAAAGAATCTCCTCTGAAAGGACTCTAACTTCTTCACGATTGTCTTCGAGATCCGGAACATAGACATAAAATAAATAGATAAGATGCCCAACATTGACTTGAAAAGCACAAGTCTACCCCTGTAAGAAAGTAGCCTCGCCTTCCACCCTGCCAGTCTAGACTCATCTTTGAACAATTGGCTGCCAGTCTGCACAACGTATGGACCGAGGGGATAATGGGAGGCCCAGGTAGGAGATGGGGAAGGGTCCAACTTGACATCCCAAAATAATAGCCACCCTCTATAGTGCCTAATCCTCCATATTCACTCCTACCAAAAGGCTCTTCTCAAAATTAACCTTAAGATCACTGACCTCTTGCGGCAATTCCAACAATAATCTGGTCACATAAAGTTGGTGCTCATCCTCTGCAAGGAACAAAATAGTATCATTTGTATACTGTAAGTGCGTAATAGAAGGGCCACCTCTCAAAGGTTGGAAGCCCTTGATCAGCCCTACACAATCCATTCTTGACCACACCTTGCTCAAGATATGGGCTACCAGCACAAAAAGGAGGGAGGACATAGGGTCTCCCTGCCTAAGACCCCTGCCGCTATGAAGAGGGGTGGTTGGCTTCCCATTCACCAGAACAGAGAAAGTGGCAGAAGAGATACATGCACGAACCCTCTCTGTCCATTTCTGTCCAAAGCTCATTCTATCCAGCACGTCAAATAAGCACTGTCAGATGACCCTACCATATGCTTTTTTAAAGTCCAACTTCAATACCACACGCTTCTTCCTTTGAGTCTTCATAGCATGCAAACACTCATGTGCTATTAAAAAGTTATTCTGAATGTGTCTCCCCCTGATAAAAGCCCCTTGGGAGCAACTAATGAGACTGTCCATGACTCTCTCTAACATGTCAGCCATCACCTTGGTAATGATCTTATAAGAGATGTTCAGAGGTTGATGGGCCTAAAATCGGAAAAGATAGCACCCCTTGCTTCTTAGGGATAATACTAGGAGGGTTTTGTTAATGCCCCTCAGATGAGCCCTCCTCTCCTGAAACTCCTCATAGCTGCTAAGAAGTCCGCTTTAATTATGTCCCAACATTTTGAAAGAAAGTCATAGGGAAACCATCTGGCCTGGAGCTCTGTCCCCTGCAAGAGAAAAGACAGCTTGTTGACCTCCTCCTTAGAGAAGTTCTGTGAAATGGCAACCCTGTCAGAAGGAGATAGCACGGGAGATGATCATCTGCAATCCTTAGTCTGAGGAATTGATCCTCAGTGAATAGCCTGGAGTAAAAATCTCTCGCATGTCCCCTGATCTCCTCGCCCTGGAGAGGAGTGGTCATCCACCTAATGCATGTGATGGTGTTTACCCTTCTTCTCCAGAAGCAATCAGCTGTAAGTAAGTAGTGTTCCTATCCCCTTCCTTCATCACCTATCCCTCGATCTCTCTTCCAGTAAATCTCCTCCCTAGCAAGGATCTCATCAAACTCTCCCCTCAGAGTGTCCCTGTGCCTCATGTCTAACTCATCTAATAGCCCTACTTCCTCTAAGCAGTCAAGGCCCTCAATCTGTTGTAATATCCTGTCTTTTGCTGCCCTACCAGGAAGGGTTTTCCTCTCCCCAAGTCATGAGAAGCTGTGCCACATGCTGCAATCTAGACACCAAGTAGCCATAGCAGACCTACCCCTGCCCTGCTCACCCAAGCACCCTTGACTGTCTCAATGAAATCCACCTCTCTAAACCAGAATCTCTCCAATCTGAAGCTGCTTCTTCTTTCAAACGTGTGGCTGGTTTTCAGGAGAAGAGGTTTGTGGTCCGAAGTTGATCTCGCCAAGCAGTCCATCTCCACATGCGGGTAGTGGTCCTCCCAACCAACGGAAACTAGGTACTTATCTAGCCTAGAGTAGGAAGGGTCTTCTCGTAGATTTGACCAAGTGAACTGACCATTTCCCATGCCAATGCCAACAAGAGTTGCTCCCTCTATGAAATCTACAAAGTCCTCCATCTCTCCTATGTTGGTCAAATCACCTGTCCTCTCCCAGGGTGTTGCCATATCATTGAAGTCCCCTCTAAGACACCATGGTTGACCTGAAGTGTGGTGGTGCCGACTTAGATCCTCCCAGAGTTGCCGCTTCTCCTCCTTGCTTTGTGGACCGTAGACCCGCTAAATAAAATACTATTTTTTGCCAACTGCAGGGCATCCAGTTTCGCCCGATTGGTTTCGGATCGTTTCAGTCGCCATCCATGCAGTGAAGTCCTAAGAAAAGCCATCCCTTACATTGCGAAAATGTAAGGTGATAGTCCACCTGCTGATCTGTCTGTCCTACTCCACCTTTTCAACTTCATATCGGTTCCAAAGGACCATGATCTCCCCCGACCACCCACTGCCGGTAAAGCCACCCCTTTAGAAAGTCTAACTCCACCTATCTCCCTTAAGATAGCCTCTCCATCCCCTTCACACTTGGACTCTTGAATACACAAGATGTCTACCTTACACCATGTAACCAGCTCCTTCACCACCCTTCTCTTCTCCCCATCCCCTATGCCTCTCATATTCCATGAGACAATCCTCGTAGAGACAAAGGAATGTCCGTCTCCTCCCTCCCGTCGTCACACTCCCCCTCCTTCTGCTGCAATTTCCCATCCTTGCTCCACATACTCATACCCCACCTCTTCTGGATGTTAGAGAAGGCCCACTTCAAGACTATCTCTGCCTTGTCAAAAAGATGCCCGCCTTGTCAACTAGTTGCTTCAATTGAGCAGTTGTCAACCTTTCAACCTACCCCACCATCTCCCTCACCTCCTCCCTCCCCATGGTACCCTGCTCAGCCAAGTCCACCCCTCCAATGGGCCAGCCTAACGCCCATGCCGGTGTCTCCGAGATCACCTGATCTTCGTCAGCCAACACAACCTCTCTGCCAGTCAAATCTTCTATCTGTTGCTCGGCTCCGCCTGGCACTGAGTCTTCCTCACGGACTTCCCCTGCATCTCCGACGTCAGACACACCTGCCTCTAGCAGGAGCGCATGAGGAAGGAGGCCCACTGGAGGAGCTACATAGAGTGGTTACACCTTATGCTAATCATGCACCAAGGAACCAGAGCCGAAGGGCGAGATCGCATCAGCCTTTCCCTACTCCCCCGCCCTCTGAAGACTCCCAGAGGCGAGCAGGCACATGTCCGACAACACAGGGTCTCCACCTCTCATCAAGGTTTACAATACCGATACCAAAATCGATACCGGTCTGGGCCAGTACCGATACCGGTCTGGGCCAGTACCGATACCGGTACCAATACATACCGCCCGGTACCGATACAGTACAGTGGTTACCCACTTCCCCCCTTTGGTTCCCTGAAACCCCGACCCACTTCCTTGTCTATGGTCCATTGACCCGACTACCAGAACTGGATCCGACTTTTCGGATCTGACTATTAAATGTTTAAACCCCCCCCCCACCCTCTGACAACCCCCGATGGCCATTCGAAACCCTTTCCCTTCCCTCCCGCCTGATGCCTCAAGGATTTGGAACTTGGGAGTTGTTTGTCGGTCGTCTGCCCATCGCCGCCTTCGCTGTCGTCTGCAGTTACCGTCGCAGCCATCTGCAACTGTTGTCGCTGCCATCCGAAGATGTTGTTGCACCATCCGAAACCGCTGTCATCGCCTTCCACTAAAATTCCTCTCTCTCTCTCAAATGGAGATCTGGCAGCTGACTGGTGGTGGACCTGGTGGTGCCGCTGCCCGCGGAAGGGGGGACTTGTGAATGGAGGGGTGAAGGCTCAAGGCTCCGGTTAGTCCGATTTTTGTTTTTTTTAAACGGTACCGGCCGATAGTGGTATAAAAAGGCGGAACCGGACCGGCCAAGGCTTGTATCGGTACGAACAGGCCCGGTATGATACGTACTGGGCGGTATTGAATACCATGCCTTTCGTCGCAGCTGGAGACAATTCCACGTTCACCCTGGTCGGCGATGGAGACGCGCTCACTGGCCAACGATCGGAAGGGGGGTCGGAGGCGAAGCCGGCACAACCGACCACTACCCCCTTGCGCTCAAGGGAAGTTGGCGTCAGAGACGATTGTTCCCAGGCCTAGGTGAGTTGGTACGCACTGTCGGTGCAGCCGGAGACTTCACCCTAGTTGGTGGTGGGGATGCACTCAGTAGCCGGCAATCAAAAGGGGAGCGGAGGTGAAGCTGGCGTCACCGACCGCTACCCCCTTGCTCTGCGAAGCGATGGTGCACAGGCCAGGGAAGTCGGGCAACAGGGGTGAGTTTTTCCAGGTCTAGGATAATCGATACGTGTTGTCGATGCGGATTCAGGTAAGTTATACCCGTGATCAACCAGCAAAACCACCATAACTCGATCCGAAAATCCGCTCTTGAAGCCTGCCAGATCCAAATTTTTAAACTTTGAATAGGCCGGCCTAGAGCCTCCATGTACCCTAGCGATCACCACGTCCCCTACCTCCAGAACCCGCAGGTGTATCCCTAATCCTGGGCCTCGGCTCCCGCTGCTCGCACCGCCGCTGCCACCTTGTGGCACAATTCTAGCATGACGGCAACATGCACCTGGTAGACACCGTCGGCCACATCCGTAGAGATGACTGTCGGAATCTCCTACAAAGAGCCCACCTATACGGTGGCCTCCAACGCCGTAAGCTCGCCTCCCTCCGTGTATCCAACAGACCCCAGCTCAACTCTACCAAACCGCCTCACGAGCACCGTGACCCCAACCTCATCGCACAGCACGAGTGGGACCCCCAGGAGACAGATCTTGGCTCGTCTCGGCTAGGGATCGCGGAAGGTACCCAAATGATCGGTCCACCTCCGTAGCCAGAGCAAACCCCCTCCACGACTGGGTAGCTGGCCTTCGCCCATGCCGCGGCCTCCTCCTCCCTGTTGCCCACTGCCTTGAAGCGCGCATCCCCATCCGAGCGATCATCCACCCGGCATCACTGCTAGGGCCGCCATCCAAGATCCTCTTGATGATTCCCGGCTCAGCTTCCCCTTCCACCACATCCACCCTCAGACAGCATCGCATCCACAGGATTCTGCCGCGCAGCGCCTCCAACGGAAGAGGCACTGCTTCCACACACTAACCCACCTCCCTTCATCTGCACCGCACGACCTGAGCCTCCCCTAACGGCCTCTATGAAGGTCCTACCGGGCCGGATTCGAGCCCCAAAGGATGCCACCGGCACTGGACAGGAGCGCAGCAGGTGGCCTGAACTCCCGCACATGTAGCACCAACAGTCGGAAGCATTTCGGCAGGTCACACCAGAGAAACGCTCCGGCAGACCACCCAGCGGCATGCCCTATGCCCCAGAGCTTCTCACTCTAGAACCGGGCTAGAGAGAGAAACAATCCGTAGAAAGCCTCAAACTATAGGCTACTATGGCATACTCCGCAGCAAGTGGGAACACCTAGATTATCATGCACCTGATGACTGGATGTGCTGCAGATCAAAAGAAATTTTTGGCTTATGCTTAGTGCAATAGAATTTTCAAGTTCTTGGTTGGTTTGAACCACGAATTTGAGACTCTTCGTGGAAAGATTCTGAACATGAATCCTCTTCCCTCACTTGAGCAAGGGTAAAACAAAGTGCTCAGTGAAGAGGGACGTTGCAAGACCATGAATGACAGCAGTAGGCATATTTCTGTTGGAGAATCTTTGGCTTTTGTAAATGCTGGACAGAAAGGTAACAAAGATGGGTCTAGACAAACCAAGGATAAATCCAAGGCTAGGAAGATCTGTGGCTATTGTGGGAGAGAAAATCATCTTGCTGATGACTGCTGAGATCTTCATCCAAACAAGAAGCCTACCAAGTACCAGAAGGACAAGAAGGGACAGCCAACTAAGTGATATATTGTTGCTAACCCCACTGGGGGTTCCTCCGACGAGGAAGCAGCTGGTCAGCTCTAAGTGGGTGTTCACCATCAAATGCAAGTCTGATGAGTCAGTTCATAGGTACAAAGCAAGGTTGGTTGCTAGAGGATTTACTCAGACATATGGTGTGGATTATAAGGAGAATTTTGCCCTAGTTGTCGGGTTGAAATTAGTTTGGGTCATTATTCCACTTGCTACTCAATACTCATGGAAGTTCTTTCAACTTGATGTTAAAAATGCATTCCTCAATGGGGGCTTGCAAGAGGAAGTCTATATGCAGCCTCCCCCAATGTACAACACACACGAGAAAGCATGCCGACTTAAGAAGGCATTGTATGGTTTGAAACAGTCGCCTCGTGCCTGGTTTGCTCATTTTCGTCTTGCTGTGATTCATTTTGGTTATGTCCAGAGCAATGTTGATCATGCCTTGTTTGTCAAGTGAACAGCTCGCCAGGTTGCTATTCGCATTGTGTATATTGATGATATGGTCATGGGATCATGATGAAGAGATAACAATCTCTAAAAATGAATTTGGCCATGGAGTTTAAAATTAAAGATCTGGGGCTGCTCCGATATTTTCTTGGGCTTGAGATAGCCTACTCAGGTGGTGAAACTTATGTCTGCCAACAAAAATATGCCTTGGACTTACTTAAGGAAACTAGAAAATGGGGTGTCGCCCCGCGATTACACTCATTGAGGTCACTCAACAATTGACCAACATTGATAGACAGCTTCTTTTTGACATTAAAAAGGGCTGATATCAACGGTTAATCAGTAGACTCTTATACTTGATACTTACTCGGCCTAACATCACCTATGCTATAAGTGTTATCAGCCAATTTATGCATGTTCCTCGGGCAACCCATCTTCAGGCTGTGGACAGACATCAAAATCTATCATGGCAGGGATCTGTTGTTCATCAAGTCCATCTCTCTTCCTCTTAAGGGGTTTGCAAATGCTGATTGGGTTCCAAGGAGGATCATCATTCTACTTCTGGTTACTGTGTGTTTCTTGAGCAGAACTTGGTCACATGGCACAGTAAGAAGCAAATCGTATGTGCCCAGTCTAGTGGCTAGTGCTGAGGCTGAATACTGTGCTATGGCACATGGTTTAGCTGAACTTCTGGTGGCTGAAACTTCTGCTCCAGGATATTGATATGCATGTTGATCCTCCCTTGAAGTTGTATTGTGATGACAAGGCTGCCATCAACATTGCCAACAACCCAGTGCAGTATGATAGCACCAAACACATCAAAATTGATCAGCAATTCATTCGGCAGTGGCGTGATTATGGGAAACTCTATCTTCCCTATGTTTGTTTTGTCGATCAAGTTGCCAATGTGTTCCCCAAGGGTCTATCCAAGGACAAGCTACTTTCTGTTTTGGGCAAGCTATGCGTGCAAGATATCTATGCTCAGCTTGAGGGGGAGTGTAGTGGATAGGTCGGGTTCTGATTCACGGGTTCATTGGGCATCGTTGTGGCCACTTTAGGAGGCCGAATCATCTATTAGGGCGCTGGTTCATCACTAGACCCAATAAGGTGGATCCAAGTAACTTAAGTCTATTTTTTATTCCATAAACACCCCTGTCTGTCTATCCATATAAACAAGGGTAGTTTAAGTCATTGTAACAGTTGTGTTTGACCTAATAAAATGCAAAGAACAGGGGGCAGCCTCCTATCTCTGGCTTGCACCCCCTCTCCTTGCAATTTCTGCTTTCTTCCTCCCCTCTTCTTCTCCTCCTCCTTCCAGCATACAGAATCATGTGAATCCCTGATTTCTTCACCGATGTTGTGTGGCCATGTTTATCAAGTCTCCAAGGTCAGTGACTGTTTGACTTGCACAGACCAAATTTTAACTTTCTATTGGTTGTTAGCCTAGAAATCACATGCCAGTCACTATGATTGTCCTAGTTAATTAGAGAGTTCCCCCAAATAAATGGGAACACCTGTGAAATAGCTAATGGCTCTGATAAGCAATGGATTCCCAATAGTTTTCAGATTAAAAAAAGCCAACGAATAATGTATTAATGTGAACATCAAGTATTTAAATCCTGAAAACACTAAAAAATACAGATGCAGATTGGCGCATAGGTAATGATGGTGATTAATTACAATTCAGCACAAAGAGTTGTAGCTTTTGACAGCCTATTTAGAATGGCACCCTGGTTTGTTTCTAGGAATGATATTGCTAAACTGCAGTCATTTGCACTACTTGTATGCAATCAAGCTTAACGATCAATTGGTCATTTTAGACTTACTGGATGCCAAGCTCCCATGTGCCCCAAAACTCAGCATACACCAAATGTGGGATATCCCTCCTTGAAAGCTTCTCTATCAGTTAAAACAAATTACAGTGCAAAGATCACTAGTTTTTTTCAATTGGAGACCTTGCAATTATGGATCTACAAAACATGCCATGCAACTAAACCTCTTCAGTAGACATGTCAAACATTCAATGACAACATTTTCAAGATTTGAAGCTACATATCATGTAAAAGGTGAATAATATCCTTTTTCATCTCTTCCGTTCTCCTCTCATAGAAAACCCAGTGTGCCATATTCAAGTTAAAAATGCTTTCTTTAGGCCCCTCCCAATTTTACTTGATCTTAGCCAGAAGGCCAAGAAAGGTACTGTGATGCCCAAGTTTACTGTTTGAGAATAAGCCCACATCTTCTAGGAACTAGATAAAAGACAAATATAATGTGGCGCCCATTGCACTCACTGCCTTAAAGTTTTGAGTTGGATGGCTTGGTAATTTGGCATAATATCAAAGCCCATATTTATGTTTTGGGCCATGCATCTTATATTTATCATCGTCCATGTTTATAAGGCTAAGTGGATGTGCAAGTGAGGGGGAGTGTTAGAGAATGGTTTCACATTGTTTAGGGAGAGGAGACAAAATATGAATGTAATATGCTGCCCAGTCTATTCATTCCCTCAAGGTTTTGAGTTAGATAGTTGATCAATCTAATATCTATAAGTTTTATTTGTCCCTACAAAGGCTTCAAAATCGCATCATCACCATCATCATAACCCATACAAGGCTGGGCTTGGAATCTGGAAAACCAAAATCCAAAGATTTCAATGCAGTGCATAAAATAAGTTATAGACTCTATATCACAGAGCAAATCCCTTGACAGAAAACAGCTATAGTGGAATAGCAAATAAAGAGCAGCCAGAGCACCTACTAAACGGAAAAATTTTGCAATTACCTCAAGGTACTGTTTATTCTTATCATACATTCAGCTTTAAAAAGGAGCAGAAATGATTAAGTAGAAAACAATAAAGACAAAAGTCTAAAAGAAATACTTAGAATACTAAATGTCTTATATTGCAGTAAACATATGTGAATATGGTGCACAAATAATTTCAAGTCCATGTTACGTGCTTAGAATGTATCTTTCAATTGTGTTAGAGTGACATAATGGGCGGAGTTGCTTTGTAATGTGAATTCCCTCAACTCCCCTCTTTTTGCTTTGCTGGGGGGTTAGAGTCTAGCACACTGTCTTGGTGTGACATTTTGTATAGGGATTTTTTGGGAGCTCATTGACAATACTTGTATATCCCCTTCTTTTTCCAGTTTATACAATTAGTGGTACTACCCATTTTCAAAAAAAAATGTTCTACGTGATAGTACTCTTTGTCATCCTTCTTGCACAGAGCACATAGAAAGGGTTCCAAGATAAAAATATCAATAAAAAATAAAGATAAGTTGACCAGTAATGAAACCAAAAGGAAATGTTAATTTCCCATGAGCCAACGAACCTGTTCTGATGAATAGAAAAGATGCATACCATCCAAAGATCACAGTATACCCAAGCTGGAGACCTGCAAGCATAGTTTAATGTATTATCAATTTGTTGCATCTAAAACAGAAAAGGATAGAACTCTGTACTGAAGCATAATAACTAGGTCAAAGAAGTGCACCAGCCAGAATGTTGAGAAACTAATTATGAAGTGTTTTCACTTAGGCTATGATAAGGAATAGATCCTCCTGCCAGAGCGGCCATCACAAGGATCTGGGTTGCCCTGGTCATGAAGATCCATTAAAAGGACCAAGCTTGGATAGCGGAGCTATATTCAGCCAGTTTCCACATTAATGAATGCCAGCAAGAGCTTACCAACCACCAAAGAAGGATAGACAATGTTATCAATCTGAACATTCTGAACATCATAGTTTTTTATTTTTTGTTTAGATAAGCTCGTGATGCATTCAAGGCTATTAAATAATTTGTGACCATGATAAACAGAGGGCAGAGCAGGGGGGAAACTGTAGCATCATTAAAGCTTCAAACTATGACTTGAGAGTATAAGCCACCAGAGGCTAAAGGTTATTGAAATTATACCGTAAATCAGTAAATACAGCCAAATGGTTATGACCATATAGGAACCTGGTCTTTGGTGAACCCTCTCCTATCCAATAATTTGTTGGCCAGGTAGTGGCAACTTGTAGAGGGCTGACATGAGGCAAGCAACTGGTAGGAAATATTTGTCAAACTTTGAACCCATCAATGGATCTAACCACTGTTGTCAGGATAAGGCTTATGATGATGATGATGATTACAGACAGAACATAAGCATGTAACCCCATGAACTAGGGTTCATTGAAACTTCAACAAGATTTAGCAAGGGATCTACACCATGATTCTATGGAAAATCATTATTTGTCTTAAAAAAATTGAACTACACTCCCAGTTTCTCGCTTCAACTTAGCTTGCAATCAAAAGATTACCAAGCAAAGAATTTCTAACTTTCACTTCCATATTTTTTTTCTCATTTTGGTAATCATATGTACAACACACCTATGATAACTGAACGATTCAATAGGCATTCTCTCAGCTAGAAATTGTCAGAAAAGCCTGCCAATAGAACAGAGGTAGGATTTGTTTCTTTGTTGCTACAGCATAAAGCACTACATCTGAAAATTTTGAGTAATCAATGTAAGAAGTTCCTTCAACCATAGTTCAATATGAATTCTGTTAGTTGTTTCATATTTGACATATCTCTATAATAGATTGGCATTTTCCTTGTGTTTAGTTGGATAACAATGTCATGTTTGCTAATAATTGTGGAATTGCTATAAACCTATGTAGTTGTGTTCGCATACTTGCAGTGCATGCAGCAAAGGCAAATATATCAGAACATCCAGTACAAGGATAATGAAGCAACGCAGTGATGGAGAAATATAATGCTTTGACCATACTGATTGTCGAGAAAAGTGAGTACCTACAATCATGAAAACTTTGAGGAAGCTGTATCTTCTCTCGCAGTACAATTCCATAAAATGATTTAAATGAGCTGTAAGGAAAGGACAAGAATGAGATATTTATCAAACATATCAATTTAGAGATGAGTATGTTGTGACTTGTGAGAACCAACAAAATAATATCTCTATCATAATACCATTAAAACAGAAATTCTCAAAAAAATAACCAAACCATTTGAAATGTCAAGAAAAGCTAAGACCTTAAGCATTCTTCCAAAAATGGTGGTGTGATTGGCATTTTACGAAGAAAAGTGTACTTGGTCAGTAGCACTTTTTTAAGACATCGTTGCCGAGTAGATTCTATTTACTAAAAGGTCAATCGACCATCAGGAAATGTTTGCACAAGCACCGGTCGTGAGTGTCTGGATAGAGGATAAACATCAAACTATAGAAAATAAACTAATGATACCTGATGATGACAATGATGATAGGCCTAAGTCTCCAAATGTTGACCTAAAGATCTCCTGGCAGTAAACACACTTGCCAGCTAGAAGGACATTGGTAAGCTGATTAAGATACATGCATATTTTCAATAAGGGAAGCACATGGTCAAGCCTCACTTTTCCTTGTCATAAGGTACCGGGCTGAAAGCATAATAATGATTCCCTCTCTAGTGTTTCAAAAGCTGAATTATATGACCAACAGATGTTATCAACCACTCATGTTCACCATAAGTAAAGGATCACAAAAAGATGATATCCTGCCACCTCAAAAATTTTGAACTAATTGTATCATTTCTAAGCAACCACCATTGGTTGCCAAGGGGACATAATACCACATCATTTTCCAGCTAAAACTACATGTTCATTTTCGTGTTCTGCAGTATCCTTTTCGTGATTTTTTTCTTTGAATATAGTACCTTCCAAAACATAGGAAAGAAAACCAGACTTAGTAAATTGTAAGCTATTCCACAACATTAATAGTTACTGAGAAAAGCCAAAATTGTTCATAAACAATATTGATTGGTCATACACTCACTAGAAACAACCACCAAAACTTTACCTAAGCTGAAGAAGATGGGGCTGAAAAATATAACACTGGAAGTCCTGAATCCCCCACAAAGAAGCAAAGGAATCATACATGCCCTAAAGACAATCTCTTCTGTAAGTGGTGCCTATTCAAGAATATATCAATGTTATGAGATTGATAAAAGAATAGGAAACAGAGTTAGCTCACGACCATTTAGAGATAAGCATGTCCAAAATAACAACACCACTGACCCCACCCGCTCCACCAATTAAAAAAGGAAAAGAAAAGAAAAGAATTCCAAGTCAAACTGCAATTTGATTGAAAGACAAAAGTTGAAAGTTCATGGCTGAATTATGTTTCTTCCCCTGTAACTCAAAGAAATTGTTAGCCTAGCATCTTTCATCATGCTCTATGTCTCTGATTTCATATACACATACACATAAAATCCCTTTTTGTATGACTCAATTCATATAATAGCAACAGTTTCCTAATTGCTTTTGCAGGACAGGAACCATGACTAATATTTATCTGCTCTCAGCCATTCCATAATTTATATTACCATTCATAAGTGAGCTATAGCAAGCCTGCCCTTCTACTCCAATTATCCCTAGCTAAGTTTCGGCATAAAAATGGGAGGTCGGCATGACAGACTGCTGACCCACTAGAAAATTGTCTTCAGAACCATGGGGATGGGGTCCCCAACATCTGATTTATGTCTATACTGATGAGATAAGGCTTGATGTTGTTTGTCACAATGATGATTCACATATGGACTATGCGGTGTCTGTGCTATTGGAGTTCTGATGCTGCAAGGTACCACCCATAAAAGGCTTGACGGTGTTTGTGATAATGATGTTTCACATATGGACAATGCAGTGTCTGTGCTATTGGAGTTCTGATGCTGCAAGGTACCACCCATAAAAGACCTAGATCTCATCTTAATGACAGGGACCGCAATCTGTGGCACACACAGGAATTTCGACTAGCACATCCGAGTGTGCAAACTGCAACATGACACAGCTTGCAGGAACTGAACATGAGACATAAACTGAGGTATGTCAGTACTCACCACCACGTAATTACGCCAAGTGAGGATATCAGTAGCAACCTTGTGGATGCTGTCTAGAATACCTCGAGCATACATTTCCGAGACCTCGCCTTGTCGCGAGGTATTTTCAGCTCCGTTCCGCGCATAAACGAACGACACAAGCTTGCATGCAAACGACCCAGCGTATGGAAGAGATGTTAACAGAACAGGGAAGACCACAGCACGCCCCTGCATAAACCCACGACTTCCACCACAGTTTCACATGGTTCCATCACTTGTAAATTGTAATCATCAACTGTTCACTGAAACGACAATACATGGCCAGAATTCTAAGCGGGAAAATAACTACAACAAGAACAGGAAATCTGGAGATCATAGGCATACCAAATGGTCTGTTCTCATCCCAAGGATGCCGAAAAATGATGGTGCCGCTTCAAAGCTCCTGATCTGATAAACCATCACATAGGAATTAGAAGAAAATCAGGGGGAAAAGGGCATCCTTTTTCGCTAGTCTTGACAGCTTGCAAGCGGTAATCAGGGCGGCGCAAAAGATGTGACCTTTGCAGCCACGGGGACGAATGGGAGGGAGGCGGGTTGCTTACCCCGAGAAGGACCGCACAGGCGACCGCGGACACCAGCGAGGCAACGGCGGCGCAGACGAACCGGCGGATCAGGAAGCTTTCCAGCGTTGTCGGCGGTGGGAGGCGCAGGAGGGCCGTCGGGGAGTAGAGGATCCCGACGTAGAGGAGAGCCATGGCGGTGCAGGCGCCCATCGCCACGGCCCCCGACAAGGTGGCGGCAGCAACAGCGGCCTCCATCGCCTCCGCGGGTTGCGGCGGGCGGCGCCTGGTGGTGCTTCTCCAACTTGCGCACAGTGGCCGCAGTGGTGGACCGCACGCGTCCGGGAGGAGAACTCGGCTGACTCGCGTGGACTCCCCCGAGTCAAATGGCCGATCTGGGGATGGGGTGGTCATCGCTTGCCCAAACCAAGTTCCTTGTTTCAGTCAAATTTTTTACATGTGTAGTTATTAACTACGTCCCACCGGTCTCAATTTTTTTTATTTTTTTTTAGTGAAACTCACGCCAATTTATCTTTATCGTGGGTGTCAAATTACAGTATTCACGTGACTCGCACACAAGTTAAAATATATATTTTTTTTATCGTAAGATTCAAGATAAATGGGTGACTTAAAACTTATCTAATAAAAATAATTTGATGTAAATCACATTTTAAAAAATAAAAAAATAAAAAATAGGTGGAATTGATGTCGGTGTGATTAATAGTGTTTCTCTTTCTACATTTAATTCAACTTAATATTCATTTGTGCTGTTTTATGCCGAAAATCCTAGGATCTTCATTTAATTAGGATCCATTTGCTATGTATGTACATAAAAGTATTACAATATAATGTTCATTTTTCATGATTTTTTTAAAATTTAACAAGTTTTCAAATGTTTGGGTTTTAAGTCAGAATAGATGTCAATGTCGAGAATAAACTCGCGTTGAAGAATAGTGAGGGTAAAGTTTGTCGGCCCATTAAGGCCCACCTGGGTGGCCCACCTCAGAAGCCCAACACTCCGGGCCCACGTCCAGCAACTCCAACGCAGCATGCAACTTGCCATGATGCAGACCCAAGTCCAGAGCTCATACTGAGTGCCCCTTCTCCCGCCAACAGTGATGACTCACGGCCCCGAAAACCTCGTCGCATTAATGGTGGGAGAGGCTCCAATTCGACGAAAAGGGGAAAGGGAGGATACCACTCATACTGCGCCCCCTGACAAGTCAACCCCATGTCTCCAGCGAGTCTTGGTGTATTAATGGCGGAGCTATCTCCCCCGACGAAGGAACGACGAGTCAAGGTCAATGCCTCTCTATCTCGTCAGTCACATATGCAAGGCGGCTCACGTCTCCTCTAGCCATGACAACCCAGTGAAGGCAAAGGTCAACACCACGGCGATAGTATAAATAGGATACTGGCCTGACGGCCAAGGAGGTACATGACCTAAACACCTCACGCTCTCTCTCCCTCTCGCTCTCGTCTCCCCCTCTCTCTCTCTCTCCCGAGCTCTCGTCATCGCCCCATTAGTCGCCTAACATGACCATCGGAGGGTTGTCCCCTAGGGTACACTACAATAAAAGGTGGAGTTTGCAACGGCATCCTTCCCTAGGGTACATTACGTAACTCCCAGTGCTCCTTCTGACCCTTGTTCGTGCCTGCAGGTTCTGCTCTAGCAACGTTTCTTTCTTCCATCATCAAACAAATCAGTGGAGGCGGGTTCATGATCGGGGTAACCAATCTCGACCGCTACACTTCTTGGCACCATATGTGAGAAAGAAAGCAGAACTCATGGCACCAAGGACCGGTTATCGCAACGTTAGCAACCGACGGGGCACAGTGGGCTCTCACCAAGCATCTCGGGAAGCCGCCAGCGACCACTTGTCCTAGGGAGACTATCCCTAACCCTCCGCCCATTATGGGATGGAGGAGTTGACCGACATTCGCCGCCAACGCTAGGCATTGACGGAGGCCTACGAGGGCCTCCTCGACCGACAGGCGAAGCATAACCGCGCCGTCGTGATCCCCCCACCAAGGAGCAGAGTCCAGTCGATGGTCGACGGTCGAGCACCCTCAGTCGCCTCTACGATCGGCACTCTGTGCCAACCCAGGTGTTCTCAGCGCCGTTCGGTAAGCCCCCTCCACTCCAACCCAAGGATGGCCCGACAACTTCGATGCTACAACAATGTCGAGCCAGAGCTCGAGGAAAAGGTACGCTACTTGGACGATATCATCCAAGTAGCCAAGATAAAAGATCTAGCCGATGACGACGCTGACTTCCAGTCCCCCTTCTTCTAGGAGATATTGGACACTCCCTTCCCTCCGAAGTTCCAACTATCGCCGCTCACCCCCTATGAGGGCACCACCGATCCAGACAACCACCTTCACAGGTTCGAGCCTAACCTGGTCTTTCATTGGGCCTCGGACGCGATGAAGTGCTTGGCTTTCACCACCACGTTCCGAGAAAACGCTCAGACGTGGTTCGTGTAACGACCCGAGAATCCGATTACCGGGAAGGCCCGATAACCCGAGACTCGAACCGCCGCCCACGAGCCGGGAGGGCTCGGAAGGACTAAAAGGAGTGTGGAGACACAAAGAAATAGGAAATAAAATAGGATAATTCAACAATTAACAGAAATAAATAAACAACTACAGCAGAGTCTAGTCCAACAGAAAGTACAGTCTAAAGCAGTAAACGTACCGCATGCCGAGTGGACACTCGGCCTGGCGAGCTTGCAACTAAGAACCTCTGAACAGCAACCTCGAACCTCGAGGACGAACCGTCACACCTGAAAAGCAGGGGTGAGCCTCCTGTCACTGGCCCAGTAGGGATCCCGCAGAACCCCAACTGAGAACAACGGTGGCACAGAAAGCTGCAACTACAAGAGTAACAGTAACAGCAGGAATAGTAAACTCGGTGGCCGGTCGAAACCCGGCACTACAACTACTCCTACTGTACTGGTCAAGCAGAAAGAGAAGTCCCGATCTCACAGTCGGGAACCGGAGCACACTAGCACCACTTACCGAAGCAAAAACTCACGGCAATCCCGCCGTAGAGGCCTGTCTCCCAGAACAAGACCAAGCTGGACACGCTATCCAAAGTGCAACCCCGACCGTCCGGTCGCGGGTACCACACAACAAGACGCAACCTCGGTAAAGCTACTAGCACCCGTCAAACGGAACGAGAGCCGACACACGCTCCACGGTGAAACATATGGAACTCAACGGTCAACGCGGCCGAAACCCGAAGGTCGAAGTCACACGACTGACAGTCTGTCACTCCCGACTCGACAGGAGTACGATAGGACCAACAAGCTAAAGTAAATAAACGGAAAAGCCGTCTACTCTAATAGTACCGTACTACTAAACATCGGTACAACAAAACTCGAGTCCACACCTGCCAGCGAACAGGAGCACTACCCACTAGAAGAACGACCGGAAGCGTCCCCTGACGTCTTACACCACGTCACAAGTGTCTAGCTACAACGCCCCGGGCGTGAGACTCTGACACGCAACAAGTACCACAACAAGGACTAGCTGGGGTCACGCTCGTCAACGCGTGTCCTAAGCCCCCAACTACGTGTGCACACACAGACCATCTGCTCTAGGTCGGGTCCTCTAGCTGGTTTTCCCCCCCACCGGACTCTGGTGGCAAAGGCAAGGGGCCCTACAGTAACCAGTCTAAAAACTGCCTCTCACCAGGTCTCGCTCTCCACCACTCCCAGGTGGGTCCGCACCCGCGTGCGCAGGAAGTTACGACTAGTGGACAGGTCACTGAGAGAGTAGACTCTCAAGACAACGGAAAACAACGTCCGAACCCGACGAAGTACGGAGACCGTCCCACGTACCAGCACCGTCGCACGGTGACCACGGTCGGAGAAGAAACGGGACTCACAGTCCATGGGCCGCACGCTCGGTCACGCAGAAACGCGGAAACACGGTTCCCAAGGCAGCTCACAGGTCGCCAAACCAAATCCCACTCTCAGGAAAAGGCGGGAACCCTCCAGCCCCAGGCTGGCAACTGGACTCGCAGTCCAAGGTCATACGCATGGCCTACGGGAAAAGCACAGAAGCATGATTCCCAGGGCAACGCACAAGCTGCCACGCCGATAACTGGACTCGCAGTCCAAGGCCAAACACACGGCCCACTCGGGAATCATCTTTCAGGAAAACTCACGGCATGCGGGGGAGACCCCACCGCACACACTGACACACGGTGACTCGGTCTAACGTAACACAAAAGCCCGACACGCGAGAAGTCACCCGGACTCTCAAACCCACGGGCACGCTAAATGAGGTAACACGGTCCTCCTGACACCCTCAAAACACGGACACAGAATCCCACGGGTGTCTGGGACACTCACAAGACCGCAAGTCGACCACTGGGTCACGACCGGGTCGACTAGGGACCGACACGACGAGAAACAATCGCGGAGAACACAAAAATACACCTCGATGCAACACAAAGCCTGACGGTCTAACCTTGGGCCGTCACAGTCTGTAACGGTCCAATGCTGGACCGTCACAGCACCCTGGCGGTCCAACGCAGGAGCGCCACACGAGAGGGGAAACAACGGCTGTGACGCACCCACCCTGGGGCGTCACAGTCTCTAACGGACCAAGCCTGGTGCGTTAGAAGACGGAACAACACAGGCTGTGACGCTCACCCCTCGGCGCGTCATAGCGTCTGACGGTCCTACCTGGGCGCGTCAGAAGAATGGGTTGCGTCAGCTCTGACGCTCCCATTCGGGCGCGTCACAGTCTCTGACGGTCCTACCTAGGCGCGTTAGAAGACTCGTGACCCCAACGGTCTGAAAACATGAGAAGGCATGTAGCGGTCGAACCCAGGCGCGTCACAGCGCCGTGGCGGTCTATCGTGGGACCATCACACACATAGACCACCCAAAGGCTAAACGAGCCTTGTGACGCACCCACCCTGGGGCGTCACAGGCTGTGACGGTCACTAGAAGGACCGTCACACCCGTCCGAGCGTGAAACGGCGGAAAACAGCCCAAAAAATATCCCACGCCCCCATACCTCCACGGGAGAGGGGGAAAACAAGGGGGAAGCCCCCAAATAACCCCTAGCATGCATCTTCGGCCTCGGATCGGCCAAAAACGTAATGAAACGGTAGATCGGCTCACAACCCCAAAACATGGAGTTTTTCCCCAAATCGCCCCGATTAGCCCGCTCGGCTCACCACGGCCTACGAAACTCGCGAGAAAGGAAGAGCACGAGCTGGGGGTCCATCTCCCTACCTCCACCGAAGAAACGACGCGCCGTGGACGCAGATCCACGAAGAAAACGCCGTGAAACCCTCGCCGCTCCACGAACCCGCGGCCGAGCTTCCACGCGCCACCAGCCCTCGATCCTCGACCCATTTCCCGTTCCTCACCTCCCGCCATCGCCGCCTCGCCCTCCTCCGCCACCGTCGGCCGCCCGGGGAGAGGGGGAGAGAAAGAGATGAGAGAGAGTGAGAAAGAGAGAATGAGAGGGGGAGACAGAAAAAGGGTTAATATATAGAAAAACTTAAAAATTCTAAAAATTCAAAAAATTATGAAAAATTACCTCCGGGATCCTCGAGAGGAACACAACGCGCCGGTACAGTCGCGGAGTCGGAGAACGCCACGGTTTGCCTTGCATAGAGTTCCGAAGGCGCATCAAGGAAAAACACGTGTAAAACACAAAATACGCTCCGAGACCTGTAGACACGCCAAAATTGACGCTACTGTGAGTACATCTCATATTACCTTGTAATGCCCCAATTTGACCCTCAAATTAACTTCGTTTAAGTGTTTTTTCCCACTTTTCTTGGATTTCTCACTTTTCCTCCTCTTTTCCTATTTTTCTCTATTTTCTGGATTTTTCTGGATTTTTTTGGATATTTTCTCTAATTTTTCAGAATTAACGCCTTCACCTATAAATAACGCCTTCTCTTAAGGCGTGTTTTAAATAACGCCTTCTCCTAAGGCGTGTTTTAAATAAAGCCTCTTCCTAAGGCGTGTTTTAAATAAATAACGCCTTCTCCTAAGGCGTGTTTTAAATAAAGCCTCTTCCTAAGGCGTGTTTCAGAATTTTCAAATAAAAGAAAGACTTATTTCCAAAATTGATCCAGGAAGAGACGCCTTAGTCTAAGGCGTGTTTTTAAGAAACGCCCTCTGGGCAGGTCGTCAATTCAACAATTGACGCCCTGAACCAAGTCGTGTTTCACTTTTGTGTTCCGAACGAACGCAGCCTTTCCCCAGAGAGTCCCTACTTCGTTTGGATTCTTGCCCAGCTTAATCCTCCCCTCTTTGGGCTCTTGCACCTTCTTATCTTTTCTTCCATTGGACTCTTTCCTTCTTATCTCTTCTTCTATCCTTAATAGAACTTCTGTAGCTCTGTTAAGGGGTGGTTCTTATTCTCCTGCTTCGGCTTCCGGTCTCCTTCTTGGGTTTTTGTTTTTTCTTCTTCCGTTTTTTTTCTTCTTCTTCTTCTGTGTTTTTTTGTTTCTTCTGTTCTCCTTTTCTCCCTCCCACGTTTTTCTTCTTTCTCCTTCTGTCTTCTTTTTCTTCTTCTGTGCTGTTTCTTTTTCTTTTTTCTTCTTATGTATTCTTCCTCCCCTTCTTCTTCTGTCTTCTCCTTCTTCTTCTGTTTGTTTTCTTTCTTTACAGGAACCGAAGGTGGCATCGGCTAAGGAGGCTTCTTCAAGTCATCATCCCATCTTTTGAAGTTTCTCTCCATCGAGCATCAAGCCAAAGGGATCACAAACAAGATTTTTATCTTATCTCCTTTTTATTCTATTTCTTATCTTCATAATTCATGCATCATGCATCATATATTTCATCATTATTATGTTGATTTTCCTCTCAATTATATTGAGATCTCCCCTTTAGTGCATCTCTTGCACTCTTTCCCCATTATATTTTTTTTTACATGCATTCATATCCCCACATCCTCTTTTGCATAGGGGTTTAAGGGCCAACACCCTTAAGGTGTGTTCTTCACCATGATTTCATGCTCATCTTTATTTAGGAATTGATGCTACACTCACCACATATCTAATGCAATTTCTTTATTGGTGTTGTCTTTGTCTTGCAAGGGTAATCAAAGGAATAACTCTCTTCATCGGCCGGCCGATTTGAAGAGAAAGGAAGCACTCACATCCCCGCACTTTTGAGGTATTTTTCGCGATCATCTCTCCCATGTTTTCATTATTATATTTTTGAGGCACTCGTGTCTCTGGCGATCACACACTCCCCTTAGCACCTCGTGCTTATTTGTGCTATTTCATGCTTATTTATTCATATTCTTAATTTTTCCTTAAGTGGATTTTAAAAGAGATCTACAAATTGGCGATCACGGTGGGACTCCTTGTGTTCTTTGTTTATTACCCTTTCCCCTTAGGCACCCGCGCGTGCCATCTCCCCTATTTGCACCCTCGGTGCGTCTCCCTTTTGTGCCCCTCGGGCACCCTCCATTGGTTTTACACCCTCCCCTAAGTGATTGGTCAGTTTGTTGATTGTTTCTTTAAAATTTCCACTTATTCCAAATCTTTGATGAGCATGATGTTATCATATCCATATTGTTGATTGCCTGCTGTGACTGTGGGTGTTTGTTGCTTCTGGCCGGGGAAGCTTATCTGGAGGAGTGAATTAACGCCTCTGTCAGAGGCGCGTTTTAATTTCACGCCCTGACCCAGGGCGTCTTATTCATATTTTACGCCCTCTGACAGGGCATTTTCCAGCACATTTCCGGGTGTTCTTGATTTATATTGCTGCCTGTGAATTCACGCCCTTCTCCAGGGCGTCTTTTACTTGATTTTACGCCTTGTGAATTCACGCCCTTCTCCAGGGCGTCTTTTACTTGATTTACGCCCTCTGACAGGGCATTTTCCAGTACATTTCCGGGTGTTCTTGCTTTATATTGCTGCCTGTGAATTCACGCCCTGCTCCAGGGCGTCCTTTACTTGATTAACGCCCCATATTAGGGCGTGTCTTTTGATTTGACGCCCGCTGGAAAGGGCGTCCTTTCATTGGTAACGCCTCACTCTAAGGCGTGTCTCACCCTGCCCTGGGCCCCTCACTTTGATTCACGACAGTCACACCGTCGTGTCATTTTTTAGTAGCGCCCCCTCCCAGGGCGTGTTTTTACTGTGGGTTTACAGAGCTCTCCCGGCTGTGATTTTTCATCATGATTCATGCTTATCTTTATTGATTGATCATTTGCTGTGATTAGCTTGATTTCCCCTGTTGCATTCATCCTTCATATTTGCATTTTGGTTTGGGAGCCCCCCTCCTCTTCATTAGGATCCACACACTCTCTTGGAATCGGGACGACCCTCCATTGAGCATTCCGTCTCTTTGGACTGGAAATCCCTTTTCCAAGCCTCCGTAAGTCCCCGCACCCGTGGATTCCCTCACGGACGCCGGGCAGGTTGTACCCTTTTGAAGTCCCGAATTAGTTGGCCCACACGTGGTGAGAGAGGGTTCCTAGTTGACATTGGAGTTCAAACCATATTGAAACTAGGATTCCCCCCTTGTGTGAATCATTCCAAACTTTGCTAAAATTCATTAATTCACCAAGGTTCAAACATAAAAATCAAGGTAACCATTCCAACTTGTGTGTTTCTTTGCAAATTATTTGCACATTATTTGGATTGCATAATGGCTTACCATGATAAGAAAAACAACATGTTTAATTCAATTTATGAGGGTGATCAACCTAGCACTTCTTACACTCCTCAAATTCAACATGTTCATCAAAATCCTCACCATTCTTTCAAGGGACCACGTCCCCATTCTTATGGTCATACCCTACCCATGGGCAATGTCCATCCTCATGGTCCCCCTACTCAAGTTCGAGCCACTATTCCTACGGGACCGTCTCGTCCTAATGATGGGAAAGTCTCTCAAATCTTGCATGCATTAGATCATCTTACCCCTCAACAGATCCAAGCCCTTAAGGCTGCCGTTGAGGGTACATCTCATGCATCTCTCCCTCCTTCCAATTCTATACGGGTGGCCCATCACCCACCTCCGTCCAATTCTATTCGGGTGGCCCATCACCCATCTCCCTCCAATTCTACACGGGTGGCCCATCACCCCCCTCCTCCTTCCAATCCTGATCGGGTAGCCCATTACCCATCTCCTCCTTTTCATCCTACTCGGGTGGCCCATCACCCGCCTCCTTCTATTCCTCCTCCCTCACGGCCCCAAGGCCCATTTATTCATTGCAATCCGGCCCATCCGGGTTCTTCTACGGGTCGGCCCATTAATCCACCTCCACGGCCTTTTTATACGGCCCCTCCTCCTTCAAGGCCCTGCCAACCTTCTGTTGTTCAAGCCACACCCCTCCAACAATCTCTGCTTGATAAGATTGCTTTGATGGAGGAACAAATAAAGAGAGTCACGGCTCCTCCTACTCCAGTCAATCCTCTCCATGCCGCTTTGGATGAGATTACAAAGATGGAGAGAGAATGGAAAGATAGGATGGACGACTACGGCGTTGATATTCCAAACGAGCAAGAATCGGCAATTGAAGAATACGAGCCGGTATATGATGATGAAGCTATGCAGGCACTCCTTCCGAGTTTCCTTAATTTCCCACTCCCTCCATTATCATTTGATGAACCTCCTGCTCAGGATGAAACCATCCCTGATCCGACCCCTATTTATGAGACTAATTGGTGTTACGATGATGGGTCGATACTTCAATCACCCACACCGGCACATTGTAAGTCTCCTCCTATCCTTAACACCGCATACATTACACCTCCTCTAGTTACACCATTAACCTCCGCAACACTGGCCTCCCCTAAACCTTCCGTTAAACCTCCGCCAATTGTTACACCTCCACCAATTACACCTTCCCCCATTATGCCTTTAGCCTCCACCTCGGCCTCCACTTCCCCAAGTAGCCTACCATTACCATCACTTCAACCCTCCACTATGCCTATGACCCCTATTCCTCCACCATATAGCCTTACGCCTTTACCTATGGCTAATCCTGAGCAGGATCCACCACTTTTTGCACTCGAGCTAACCCCGACCGCTTGCAAGCAAAGGGAGAAACTCGATGTGTTTGAACCTCCGCCTCCACTTACGCCAACACTTTCCATTATACCTCCACCACTCACAAAGCCTTCCGCCTCCGCTTCACTTCCCCTTACTACTCGGAATGGGGGGCCTTCTACAAGCACAGGTGCCGAAGATAAGCAAGAGCCGGGCAAGAAGACTTTGGCCACGACTGTGCCATTCAAGATGCAAGAATTCATTTACCGGATGCCAATCTGGGTTATTGTGCCAAGCATGGTCGAAGAAGCCAAGTCATCGCCATTGCTCAATAGATGCCAAGGGTTGACGCCGTTTGAAGGCCGGGCAGGGCACCCTTTGTTCAAACCTTCGAATTCCGAATTCATTTACAAGGGGCAAATGCCCATTTTATTCAACATTCCATATTCGTCACCATCAATGGGCATGGCGATGCTTCATGTTCCAACTCTACGACTCCCTCACCTTATTGATCTTCGCTTCCCAAGGGGGTTGTCATTTATTGAAGCTTCCTTTATTGGGCCAATTGGTCGTACATGTTCACTGCCGTGGAGGGGCAATTGTCTTAAGGGGCCGTCCCCTATTCCTTCCACTCTTGTTCATTCAACTTCATCAATATCCATCTCTATCACATTTTCTTCATGGGCCATTCCCTGGGTTAGGAGGAGGATCTCATCCTCTCGCCCTTCACATTCTTCATATTCTTCCAATTCTTTGCATTCATTGCATGCATCCCATTGCACACATTTGCACCTCCTGCTTCCCGGGTTTCCAAACCCGTATCTTCCCCGCCTTCCGGCACCTCCGGATAATCCGCACTTCCCATCTTATTCATATTCATCCTTTTGTCCACTCTCATTGGGGCATCGCGTCCCCTTTCCTGCTATCTCCCAGGAACCTCCAGGAATTTTATCCCTCCTCTTTGGGCATCTCGCCCTTTCTGATTCTCCTCCTCCGGAACCTCCGGACTTTCCCCTCAGGCATCGCGCCCCTTTCCATTCTCCTCCTCCGGAACCTCCGGACCTTTTCCTCGGGCACAACGCCCCTTTCCATTCTCTTATTCCCCCGGAACCTCCGGATTCCCCATCTGATTGTCTCAGTCTTTTCCTTGGGCATCGCGCCCCTTTCCATCCTCTTCCTCCGGAACCTCCGGATCTTTCTATAATCCTTGGGCATCGCGCCCCTTGGTATCTTCCCCCTCCTTTCATCATTCCTCCGGAACCTCCGGATTTTCCTCCCGATTCTCCTTCATTCCTTTCCTTTTCCCTCGGGCACGCCGCCCCTTTCCCACTTATTCCTCCTCCGGAACCTCCGGACCCCCCATCTTTCCTCCGATTCATCTTTCTAATCCTCCAAAACATCACATCTTTCATCTTCTTCTTCCTTTTCCATCATCTTTTTCTATATTTCTTTCTAGGGCATCGCGTCCCTTCCTTTATTATCCCACCGGAGCCTCCGGATGGGTCCTCCCATGATTCTCATCTGCCTCCGGACCCTCCGGATCCGTCTCTTTCTATCTACCAATTTCTTCTTCTAATTCCTCCTGATTCTGGGTCCGACCCAACTTCTTCCACATCCACTGCCTTGGGCATCTGCCCATTCTCCCATTGCTTCAGAGGCTTTAGTCCTCACTCCACCTCCTAATTTTCCGCTTCTTCTGTAAACTGTTTCATGTGATCAGGGTCTCCACACCTTAGTGAGGGAGTTCTAGCCCTCGCCTCTTTTCCCTTTTCTCCTTATTCGTCTGAATCTGGTTTGAGCACCACTCATTCTTGTTAAGCCACTTTCAATCCTTTGCTTCCAATCCTTTATCTGCCTAAGAGGACTATCCCACGATGATCAACCTCTAGCGGCAGTTGCTTCAACAAAGGTTGCAAGGTAACATATTGGCGTAAGTACGCATTTTCATGCTATCATTTTCTCATTGCTTCATGATGATCTTCAAAATCAAGTGCTTCTTAACAAGATTAAGAGTGTTCTTTTAGATCTTTATCTTAGGCTTTTGTTAATTGAAATCATCTCAAAAGAGTCTTTAGGCTTGCTATGCAGCACTCTTGGTTATAAGAACCCCGCGCTGGGAATTTGACATTCTCTCCCCGCTTGTTAAGAGCAACTCTTAGTTGGGCACCGCACACACTTCACGGCGTCCTTAGCTGGCTCCTTTGATAAAAACACCGTTGCTACCCTGGCCATGCCATGAATTTCTGAAAGTCTTTTTCTCTTCTTTATTCGGCCACATGCAGGGGCAAGAGGTTGACGGATGAGATGACCAACCTAGGTAATCCCCAATACGAGAGGAGTCTCAAATAGGGGCAGTCTTGACCCAAAATCAACATCAATATGAGTTTTCATATGAGCTTTCATGATATACATCTAGCCAAAAGGGCTATTATGAAAATCAAGTCAGAATTTCGATAAAAGTAAAAGTATGAATTAAGGCATGTCAAGAGTGGCAAAGTCCCCGCAGGGAAAACCCTGGTCGTATGCATGTCAAGGGTCTAAAAATCAAAGGCACAAAGTCCCGGCACAACAGACTACCTCTTTGAGGGGAAGCACCTTGGAAGGAATTCAAGTCTTGATATCTCCCATCCTGCGTAAAGCTTATCTCCAATTATTCTTCTCTTCTCCCTCCAAGACCGAATGTTTCTCGGGTATGGCCTTGGTAGGGGCACCGTTGATCAAAGGCGGTCGGTTATAGGGCGCCACCTTACAATGCACGCCCAGCTTTGGACAGTTTTAAGCAAAAAGGGAAGGAACGAGGACCCCTAGCCAGTGGTTTAAAACACCCTTTGATGCTGCTTTAGCAATGTCTAACCAAAATCAAACAAAAAATTGAATATTTCTTGTCCAAAATCCATAAAAATTTGAATACCTTTCTCAAAACTTCACAAAAAATTGAATATCTTTTACAAAACTTCACAAAAATTTACATATTGATCAAAACTCATAAAAATTTGAATATCTTTTTCAAAACTCATAAAAGTTTGCATATTCCAAAACTCCATAAAAATTTGCATATTTCCAAAATCCAAAAATTTGCATTGTATTTTCTGATGGTGTTTTGCAGGAACAGCTTTGCAGAGACCAAAAGCACGGGATGGGTCCTCTCTCTACTTATTGCTATCAATCTATTGATTCTTCCCAATATTCTCATGACATGCCACCCAGGGGCATCATCTCCCTATATCATTCTAATTATCATATCTCATGATTATTCATCTCCAAATCTTTCAATCAACTTCTGCTCGTTTCATCTGATTACTCCGCCGATGGGCATTATCAGATCCTGATTATTTAACTCTAAAACTTGATTAGCCAGATTGTCATTGTAACGACCCGAGAATCCGATTACCGGGAAGGCCCGATAACCCGAGACTCGCATCGCCGCCCACGAGCCGGGAGGGCTCGGAAGGGCTAGAAGGAGTGTGGAGGCACAAAGAAATAGGAAATAAAGCAGGACAACTCAACAATTAACAGAAATAAATAAACAACTACAACAGAGTCCAGTCCAACAGAAAGTACAGTCTAAAGCAGTAAAGCGTACCACATGCCAAGTGAACACTCGGCCCGGCAAGCTGGAAACTGAGAACCTCCGCTCCGCACCCTCGAACCACGAGGAAGAACCGCTACACCTGAAAAGCAGGGAATGAGTCTCCAAAACAGAGACTCAGCAGGGATCCCGCGGAACCCCAACCGGAAACAACGGCGGTAGCGGAAAGGAAGCTACAACTACAGCAGGAACAGCAAACCGGTGGCCGGTCAAAAACTCGGCACTACAGCTACTCCTACTGTACCAGAAGGCACACCTCGATCACGCAGTCGAAGCTACCGAACCACACTAGTACCACCTACCGAAGCAAGAACACACGGCAACCACGCCGTAGAGGCCTGTCCCTCGGACACAGCCGACCTGGACACGCTGTCCAAGGTGCAACCCCGACCATCCGATCGCGGGTACCGCACAACAAGACCCAACCTCGGTAAAGCCACTAGCATTAGACCCTTGGCGCGAAAACCAACACACGCGCCACGGCGAAACAACCGAACTCAACGGTCAACACGACCGAAAACCCGAAGGTCGAAATCACGGAAACTGATAGTCTGTCACTCCGTACTCGACAGGAGTACCACCCACTAGAAGCACAGCCGGTAGCGTCCCCTGACGTCTTACACCGCACCGCAGGTGAACCGCCTGACGTGGTAGGTCCTACCCGAGGCGCGAACACCGTACAAGTAACCACAAACAAGTGACTAGCTGGGGTCACGTCCGTCGACGTGGGTCCAACCGCCCCCAACCACGTGTGCACACACAGACCGCGCGTCCCTGGTCTGGCCCTCTGACCGGTTTTCCCCTCAGCCGGACTCTGGCTGCAAGACGTGGGGCCCAACGGTAACCGGTCCACAAACCGTCTCTAAAGGTCAGCCCGTACACCACTCCCTGGTGAGACCAGCACCTCGTACTGGTGGGCTACGACTAGTGGAGGGTCACTGAAGGAGTAGACTCTCAACGGAACACAACGTCCGAATCCGACGACGTACGGGGACCAGCCCACGTACCGGCCCCATCACACGGTGACCACAGTCGGAGAAGAAACAGGACTTACAGTCCACGGTCACGCACGCACCGTGCGCTAGAGTCGAGAAAACTCAAGTGGCGCTAAGCCACTGGACTCTGGACAGTCCTCTAGACACACTACAGCCAACGGTCCTTGAGTCACAAGACTCGGGGTCAAGACCGTTGCACGCAACAGCACAAGGCCGTCGATCTAGCCCCATCTCTAGGTCTGAAACCACGGTAGCACGAGTGCCGAGACAACACACGAGTTGCCAAGACCACTCCCTCGGAGAGGGAGCGCAAAGAACTAAGGCCACTCACACGGGCCACACGGAAAATGCAGAAGCACGATTCCCAAGGCAGCACACAAGCCGCCGCGACGATTTCCCATCTTGAAGCAAGCGGGAAACCTCCAGCCCCAGGCCGGATAACTGGACTCGCAGTCCAAGGCCAAATACATGGCCCACACGGGAATCGCCTTCCAAAGGAACCCACGATATGCGGGGGAGACCCCACCGCACACACACCGACACACGGTGACTCGATCAAGCGTAACACGAAGGCCCAGCACGCGAGAAGTCACCCGGACTCTCAACCCTACGGGCACGCTAAACGAGATAACACGGTCCTCCAGACACCCTCAAAACACGGACACAGAAACCCACGGGTGTCAGGGACACTCACAAGACCGCAGGTCGACCACTGGGTCCCAACCGGGTCGACTAGGGATCCACACATTGCGGGGCAAGGCGGAGAACACAAAAACTCGCCTCGGGACGACACAAAGCCTGACGGTCTAACCCTAGACCGTCACAGGGTTGTAACGGTCTAGGCGAGACCGTCACATCCACCTGGCGGCCTAACGCAGGCCGTTACACGGCCCGAAGAAACACAGGATGTAACGCGCCTGGCCCAGCGCGTTACACGAATGTAACGCGCTCTCCCTGGTGCGTTACATGCCTCACGCGCTCAGCGTGAAAGCAGGATGTAACGCGCTTGCCCCAACGCGTTACACGGATGTAACGCGTCTGGCCTGGCGCGTCACACACGCTGCCCTCCCCAACGGATAAAAACGGCTCTGACGGCCCACCCTGGGCGCGTTACAAGCATGTAACGGTCCAGAGGGCACCGTCACACCCCCAGCCCTCAGCTGGGCAACAGGGAATGTGACGCACCCACCCTGGGGCGTCACAAGGCTGTGACGCGCCAGCCCTGGTGCGTCACACGCCTGACCCGAAAACCAACGGAAGAGACTCTAACGGTCTAGCCCTGGTGCGTCACAGCACCTGGCGGTCTATCGTGGGACCGTCACACCCACAGACCACCAAGGGCCAACAGAAGGGGGATGTAACGGCCCAGCCTAGGCGCGTTACACCAAGTGACGGCCACTGGAAGGACCGTCACTTCCTTCCGAGAACGCTACGGCGGGAAACGACCCAAAACTCGTCCCACGCCCCCATACCTCCACAAGAGAGGGGGAAAACAAGGGGGAAGCTCCCCAGAAGCCCCTAGCATGCATCTACGGCCTCGGATCGGCCAAAAACGCAATGAAACGGGAGATCGGCCCACAAGCCCTAAAACATGGGTTTTGCCCAAAAACCCCGATTCCACCCGCTCGGCTCACCACGGCCTACGAAACTCGCGGGAAAGGAAGTGCACGAGCTGGGGAACCATCACCCTACCTCCACCGAAGATTTCGCGCCTCGAGCTCGCCGATCCGCGAAGAAACGCCGTGAAACCCTCGCCGGCTCGCGACCGCGCCACGAGCTCCCACGCGCCTCCACCGCCTCGATCCTCGCCCATCCTCGCCCGCGTCCTCACCCGCGCCGCCTCCGCCTCGCCCCCGCCTCGCTCCGTCGGCCGCCGGAGAAGAGAGGGGAGAAAGAGGGCGTGAGAGAAGAGAGAGAGTGAGAAAGAGAGAATGAGAGGGGGAGAGAGGAAAGGGTTAGTATATATAGGAAAACCCGAAAATTCGATAAATTCAGAAAATTACGAAAAATTACCTCCGCGATCCTCGGAAGGAACACAACGCAGTGGTACTGTCCCGGAGTCGGAGAACGCCACGGTTTGCCCTGCAAAGAGTTCCGAAGGCACATCAGGGAAAAACACGTGTAAAGCACAAAATACACTCCGAGACCCACTAAAATGATCTGAAAAATATCCGAAAAATCCGGGTCATTACAGCCCTCCCCCCTTAAAGGAATTTCGTCCTCGAAATTCAGGACCTAGAACGACGTCCTAGAGGAAGAACACTGAACCAACTGACACGCTGTCAGGGCCCCAGCACAGAAAACCTCGATTCTCACGAAAACACGGATCCTGAGGAACACAGCCAGACTCACAATCACACACAACACCTCGCTCCTCTCGCCGAGCACACCGGCCACAGAGCAGGCATATACCAAAGGACACAGTCTGGCATCACCTCAGACAACGCGAGAATCCCCCATGGCGCCGCAGTCACGATCTCGCTCACCGAAGAATCACAACCCTCGATACGAGCAACAGCTACTGATCCATCCAATGGTCAGCAGACAAATCGCACAACAGCTTCGCAACCAGCTGACAGGTCGCACGCCCTCCTCGAGGGAGCAACCAAAATAGAGCCTCCACCAGCTCAAGCAGTCCTCTCCGCAGACCGCAATCAGAACATCGGCTCAGCACCAAGAAACACCTCACACATGGCAAGCCGGAAGCCGGACACAACACCGTGCCAACTCTTGTCAAAAGACAACCTTCGACAAAGCCCAGATCCCATCCGGAAAAGGCACATCACAGAAACGACCATCAAAGGTCTCGCTGGCACACGGCTCTCGCCACGCTCGAGCCCCAACAACCAGCATCTTCTGTCTCTGAAAAGACCATCCACTGGTCACCAACTGCTCGCCAACTCGACCCTCTCGGGAAGCACGACGAAACCAAATGACAGGACATGGCGTCTTCAATCATCACCTCACCGGACTCAGACTCACAGGGGAATCATCCCATGCTGGTCATCAAACCAGGGATAACCTTTGCGACACCAACGTCCTATCAAGGACCATCCTCCGACGCCCACCTCACGAAAGGCCTCCGCCCACAGGCGTCACTCATCCATCTGGTCTCATCAAATCCTTCGATCAATCCAAGTGGACACCCGCCAATCCCGATTCCGCCCTTACCACAGAGCCACGGGACACCACCTGAACAGTGCTCACGGGTCCCTAAGCAATAACCATCTCACCGTCACAATCCGACAAGACCGTAGAACCAACAGACGTTGCTGTGGTCGGTCACCCGGTTACGCTCACCAGCCACTCACAGCCGCCAACCGGGACCCATAGTCTGCCAGAGACCACATCCTCAAAGCACGATCTCAACCGAGGACACGATTGGGAACACAAGTCGGGCGCCAAGCCACCGACTCTGACCAACACGTCCTCGACCTCCGTCAGGCGACATCCTCAACAACCTTATCCAGGTCCGACACCGACGCCTGACACGGCTTCCATCACAGGAACATGGTACTCATGCGGCGTACTAACCAGCACATTCCCCAACACTCCACCCTGCCAGTGCCAACAACCACAAAACCTCGAGCAACGGCACGGCAACAACACGTTTCACACCAAGGAACCAATCCTCCGATGCTGAACGCGAACTCAGGAATCCACCCGTAGCAACCAACGCTACGATCCTGAACTAGTGGGTCACAAGCCCACCACGCTTCCGCTGCGTACTCAGATCCGCGCACACAGCCGAGAAAGCAAACGCCGCCCAACCAGCGCTCGTCCTTTCGGAACAGCGCCAGCACCCTTACACGACAAGGGAACGGGCACAACTTCTCACAGGCAACCGCCTTGCCAAGATAAGGAGCACGTCTCGCACGGATTTCATGGCACACAAGGCTAACCAATCCGAACACACAATGCAAGACGACGATCCTTAGCCGAACGCAATCTCTCCAACCAAAGGAGAAACCAGCGCACTTTCGACCAACGGAAGAACTCCACGCTCGACCTGACCTCAAACCTCGCACACGCTGGAAACAGCACCATCCAGCACCAAGGAAAACTATCGCTTCCATCAGGTCAGGGCCTCCGACACACTCGACGAGTGTCACGTCGGACCACCATCACAGCATCTCTCGATGCACCACCGCTGCAATTCCTCGAACTGCAACACGGCATGCCAAGAGCCGCCACACGAGCCATAACCGACAACCGCCGATGCTCACCCTCGAGTCCCGAAACTCACCGCGGAGCCTTCACATCTCAAGCCAACTCCAGGGCGAACACAACCCAACCGCACAGAAGAGCGCAGGAGCAAGACTTACTGGGACACCACAGCCCAATCTTGCCTCGAAATCAGCAGAACGATCAGGACCGACACGTCATTTCTGACGCAACAGAGCACGACAAGAACATCAGGCTCGACGAAACAGCAGCTCACCGAGAAGACATTCCGCTCACCGGAGCACACTTCTCGATCAGAACGCCTCAGGAGCTGGACAAACCTCAAGCTGGAGTGACCAAAAACCGACAGCAGCTCCCTCAGAGCACGCTCACGGCCACTTAACCAAGAACAGTCCGCACCAGACACCTGACCACGCTGCAGGTTCCTCGAACGCAGCACTGCGAGCTCACGCCTGCCAGCAACCTCTGCCCAACGCAGCACAACCAGGGCCACCACCGATGAGGGAGAAGGCTCTCGACCTCGATCCTTAGACCCTACGCTGGCACGAAAGCCGCGGACAGCGACCACCTTCACAGCGCCGCACAGCGCACTCAAGCTCTCAAGCGAGAAACAAAGCGGAAAAACAAGCACAAAACCCTATGCCAGCTGCCGACTGTACTGGACCTTACGGACTCTGATCACTGCAATGTTTCGAATTCCTAAGTACGCCCACAACCACCGCTCTGATACCAGCTGTAACGACCCGAGAATCCGATTACCGGGAAGGCCCGATAACCCGAGACTCGCACCGCCGCCCACGAGCCGGGAGGGCTCGGAAGGGCTAGAAGGAGTGTGGAGGCACAAAGAAATAGGAAATAAAGCAGGACAACTCAACAATTAACAGAAATAAATAAACAACTACAACAGAGTCCAGTCCAACAGAAAGTACAGTCTAAAGCAGTAAAGCGTACCACATGCCAAGTGAACACTCGGCCCGGCAAGCTGGAAACTGAGAACCTCCGCTCCGCACCCTCGAACCACGAGGAAGAACCGCTACACCTGAAAAGCAGGGAATGAGTCTCCAAAACAGAGACTCAGCAGGGATCCCGCGGAACCCCAACCGGAAACAACGGCGGTAGCGGAAAGGAAGCTACAACTACAGCAGGAACAGCAAACCGGTGGCCGGTCAAAAACTCGGCACTACAGCTACTCCTAATGTACCAGAAGGCACACCTCGATCACGCAGTCGAAGCTACCGAACCACACTAGTACCACCTACCGAAGCAAGAACACACGGCAACCACGCCGTAGAGGCCTGTCCCTCGGACACAGCCGACCTGGACACGCTGTCCAAGGTGCAACCCCGACCATCCGATCGCGGGTACCGCACAACAAGACCCAACCTCGGTAAAGCCACTAGCATTAGACCCTTGGCGCGAAAACCAACACACGCGCCACGGCGAAACAACCGAACTCAACGGTCAACACGACCGAAAACCCGAAGGTCGAAATCACGGAAACTGATAGTCTGTCACTCCGTACTCGACAGGAGTACCACCCACTAGAAGCACAGCCGGTAGCGTCCCCTGACGTCTTACACCGCACCGCAGGTGAACCGCCTGACGTGGTAGGTCCTACCCGAGGCGCGAACACCGTACAAGTAACCACAAACAAGTGACTAGCTGGGGTCACGTCCGTCGACGTGGGTCCAACCGCCCCCAACCACGTGTGCACACACAGACCGCGCGTCCCTGGTCTGGCCCTCTGACCGGTTTTCCCCTCAGCCGGACTCTGGCTGCAAGACGTGGGGCCCAACGGTAACCGGTCCACAAACCGTCTCTAAAGGTCAGCCCGTACACCACTCCCTGGTGAGACCAGCACCTCGTATTGGTGGGCTACGACTAGTGGAGGGTCACTGAAGGAGTAGACTCTCAACGGAACACAACGTCCGAATCCGACGACGTACGGGGACCAGCCCACGTACCGGCCCCATCACACGGTGACCACAGTCGGAGAAGAAACAGGACTTACAGTCCACGGTCACGCACGCACCGTGCGCTAGAGTCGAGAAAACTCAAGTGGCGCTAAGCCACTGGACTCTGGACAGTCCTCTAGACACACTACAGCCAACGGTCCTTGAGTCACAAGACTCGGGGTCAAGACCGTTGCACGCAACAGCACAAGGCCGTCGATCTAGCCCCATCTCTAGGTCTGAAACCACGGTAGCACGAGTGCCGAGACAACACACGAGTTGCCAAGACCACTCCCTCGGAGAGGGAGCGCAAAGAACTAAGGCCACTCACACGGGCCACACGGAAAATGCAAAAGCACGATTCCCAAGGCAGCACACAAGCCGCCGCGACGATTTCCCATCTTGAAGCAAGCGGGAAACCTCCAGCCCCAGGCCGGATAACTGGACTCGCAGTCCAAGGCCAAATACATGGCCCACACGGGAATCGCCTTCCAAAGGAACCCACGATATGCGGGGGAGACCCCACCGCACACACACCGACACACGGTGACTCGATCAAGCGTAACACGAAGGCCCAGCACGCGAGAAGTCACCCGGACTCTCAACCCTACGGGCACGCTAAACGAGATAACACGGTCCTCCAGACACCCTCAAAACACGGACACAGAAACCCACGGGTGTCAGGGACACTCACAAGACCGCAGGTCGACCACTGGGTCCCAACCGGGTCGACTAGGGATCCACACATTGCGGGGCAAGGCGGAGAACACAAAAACTCGCCTCGGGACGACACAAAGCCTGACGGTCTAACCCTAGACCGTCACAGGGTTGTAACGGTCTAGGCGAGACCGTCACATCCACCTGGCGGCCTAACGCAGGCCGTTACACGGCCCGAAGAAACACAGGATGTAACGCGCCTGGCCCAGCGCGTTACACGAATGTAACGCGCTCTCCCTGGTGCGTTACATGCCTCACGCGCTCAGCGTGAAAGCAGGATGTAACGCGCTTGCCCCAACGCGTTACACGGATGTAACGCGTCTGGCCTGGCGCGTCACACACGCTGCCCTCCCCAACGGATAAAAACGGCTCTGACGGCCCACCCTGGGCGCGTTACAAGCATGTAACGGTCCAGAGGGCACCGTCACACCCCCAGCCCTCAGCTGGGCAACAGGGAATGTGACGCACCCACCCTGGGGCGTCACAAGGCTGTGACGCGCCAGCCCTGGTGCGTCACACGCCTGACCCGAAAACCAACGGAAGAGACTCTAACGGTCTAGCCCTGGTGCGTCACAGCACCTGGCGGTCTATCGTGGGACCGTCACACCCACAGACCACCAAGGGCCAACAGAAGGGGGATGTAACGGCCCAGCCTAGGCGCGTTACACCAAGTGACGGCCACTGGAAGGACCGTCACTTCCTTCCGAGAACGCTACGGCGGGAAACGACCCAAAACTCGTCCCACGCCCCCATACCTCCACAAGAGAGGGGGAAAACAAGGGGGAAGCTCCCCAGAAGCCCCTAGCATGCATCTACGGCCTCGGATCGGCCAAAAACGCAATGAAACGGGAGATCGGCCCACAAGCCCTAAAACATGGGTTTTGCCCAAAAACCCCGATTCCACCCGCTCGGCTCACCACGGCCTACGAAACTCGCGGGAAAGGAAGTGCACGAGCTGGGGAACCATCACCCTACCTCCACCGAAGATTTCGCGCCTCGAGCTCGCCGATCCGCGAAGAAACGCCGTGAAACCCTCGCCGGCTCGCGACCGCGCCACGAGCTCCCACGCGCCTCCACCGCCTCGATCCTCGCCCATCCTCGCCCGCGTCCTCACCCGCGCCGCCTCCGCCTCGCCCCCGCCTCGCTCCGTCGGCCGCCGGAGAAGAGAGGGGAGAAAGAGGGCGTGAGAGAAGAGAGAGAGTGAGAAAGAGAGAATGAGAGGGGGAGAGAGGAAAGGGTTAGTATATATAGGAAAACCCGAAAATTCGATAAATTCAGAAAATTACGAAAAATTACCTCCGCGATCCTCGGAAGGAACACAACGCAGTGGTACTGTCCCGGAGTCGGAGAACGCCACGGTTTGCCCTGCAAAGAGTTCCGAAGGCACATCAGGGAAAAACACGTGTAAAGCACAAAATACACTCCGAGACCCACTAAAATGATCTGAAAAATATCCGAAAAATCCGGGTCATTACAGTCATCCTCATGACAAACAACAAATAATGATGCTTTGCTATGCCATGATTTGACTTATGCTGTTCATGATATATGCTATGATTGGTTGCTTTGATTCATGCTATGCATGTTATGATTAAATGCCTTATTCATTGCTTGTTATATTCTTGGCTAATGAATTTTTGAGCGCAGGAAGAGGCTCTTGGTCCCGCCGGCAGGGCATCATCACTCAAAGTCCCACGGTGCTTGCAGCTCATTTCTCAGTTCCCATGCTTATTGATATCACCATCTCCCTGTATGCATTCTATTATATGTTACATATGTTACTAGATTATATCAAGGACCTTGTGGCTTTGGTAAATCTGGGATTTGAGTTCCCCTTCATCAAAAACAATGATGATTCCAGAGGAGTCTTAGTCACACGGATAGGCCGTTGAGCCGTCCAAGATTGGGGACGATGGTTCCCTTTTGCGAATTGGTGCGTGGATAAACGGGCTTCGGCTTAGTATCAGCTCGCGAAATTGGTTTCTTGACCCAGTCTTGGCAGTTTAACAATATTATCCTTGATTATTCTATATTTTCGTTTGATTTAATTTTTCCCTTTAAACCCAGCATGCATTCATGTAGGAATTTGAAACAATTGTTGAAAAATCATTCTGATAAGCTGTTTTTGAGGGTCAAATTGATCTTGATCTTCAATGTGAGATATTCCATGCCGAATTGAGTCCTCAGTTCGTTTTGACGATGTTCTGGGTCATTTTCTCGAAAGCTCCTTGTTTGGATTTTTATCATCTTATTTTCAAACTTTCCCCTTTGATCCACCTTGGCTGCAGCACGTCCACTGGCTGGTAACCGCTCCCCAATGGTGAAATCTACAGGTTTGTGACCTGAGGTACTTCCACCGCGCTGGAAGTTGATCATTCTCCTTCGTGCCCTCGTGCACATCTCCCCTTTTATCCAAACATTGTTGATTTTGTTGGATTTCCCGAGATTTGCTTCATCTCGAGCTTTTGATTTCATTTCTTATCAAGTGATGTTGATTGCGTGTCTCATCACACCTTGGCATCTACTTTTCAGTTTGCTACGCTCCCTTGCAAAGCAGACGCCAAGGCGGGGCAGCTGTAGACACGCCAAAATTGACGTTACTGTGAGTACATCTCATATTACCTTGTAATGCCCCAATTTGACCCTCAAATTAGCTTCGTTTAAGTGTTTTTTCCCACTTTTCTTGGATTTCTCACTTTTCCTCCTCTTTTCCTATTTTTCTCTATTTTCTGGATTTTTCTGGATTTTTTTGGATATTTTCTCTAATTTTTCAGAATTAACGCCTTCACCTATAAATAACGTCTTCTCCTAAGGCGTGTTTTAAATAACGCCTTCTCCTAAGGCGTGTTTTAAATAAAGCCTCTTCCTAAGGCGTGTTTTAAATAAATAACGCCTTCTCCTAAGGCGTGTTTTAAATAAAGCCTCTTCCTAAGGCGTGTTTCAGAATTTTCAAATAAAAGAAAGACTTATTTCCAAAATTGATCCAGGAAGAGACGCCTTAGTCTAAGGCGTGTTTTTAAGAAACGCCCTCTGGGCAGGTCGTCAATTGTTGAATTGACGCCCTGAACCAAGTCGTGTTTCACTTTTGTGTTCCGAACGAACACAGCCTTTCCCCAGAGAGTCCCTACTTCGTTTGGGTTCTTGCCCAGCTTAATCCTCCCCTCTTTGGGCTCTTGCACCTTCTTATCTTTTCTTCCATTGGACTCTTTCCTTCTTATCTCTTCTTCTATCCTTAATAGAACTTCTGTAGCTCTATTAAGGGGTGGTTCTTATTCTCCTGCTTCGGCTTCCGGTCTCCTTCTTGGGTTTTTGTTTTTTCTTCTTCCGTTTTTTTTCTTCTTCTTCTTCTGTGTTTTTTTGTTTCTTCTGTTCTCCTTTTCTCCCTCCCACGTTTTTCTTCTTTCTCCTTCTGTCTTCTTTTTCTTCTTCTGTGCTGTTTCTTTTTCTTTTTTCTTCTTCTGTATTCTTCCTCCCCTTCTTCTTCTGTCTTCTCCTTCTTCTTCTGTTTGTTTTCTTTCTTTACAGGAACCGAAGGTGGCATCGGCTAAGGAGGCTTCTTCAAGTCATCATCCCATCTTTTGAAGTTTCTCTCCATCGAGCATCAAGCCAAAGGGATCACAAACAAGATTTTTATCTTATCTCCTTTTTATTCTATTTCTTATCTTCATAATTCATGCATCATGCATCATATATTTCATCATTATTATGTTGATTTTCCTCTCAATTATATTGAGATCTCCCCTTTAGTGCATCTCTTGCACTCTTTCCCCATTATATTTTTTTTTACATGCATTCATATCCCCACATCCTCTTTTGCATAGGGGTTTAAGGGCCAACACCCTTAAGGTGTGTTCTTCACCATGATTTCATGCTCATCTTTATTTAGGAATTGATGCTACACTCACCACATATCTAATGCAATTTCTTTATTGGTGTTGTCTTTGTCTTGCAAGGGTAATCAAAGGAATAACTCTCTTCATCGGCCGGCCGATTTGAAGAGAAAGGAAGCACTCACATCCCCGCACTTTTGAGGTATTTTTCGCGATCATCTCTCCCATGTTTTCATTATTATATTTTTGAGGCACTCGTGTCTCTGGCGATCACACACTCCCCTTGGCACCTCGTGCTTATTTGTGCTATTTCATGCTTATTTATTCATATTCTTAATTTTTCCTTAAGTGGATTTTAAAAGAGATCTACAAGACCCACTAAAATAATCCGAAAAATATCCGAAAAATCTGGGGCATTACAGTTCGAGTCCCTCCCGCGGGTTCGATTACCTCATTCTAGTAGATGTTCAAGGAGAACTTCATCCACAGCTGCAAGGTGGCCCGATCTGCCGTCACTTCCCTGTGGGAATTCGCCGCCTGCTTCTACAAGGAAGTCCTCCGCATCCCTCGCCTCAACATCAATATCGCCACCACCGCATTGGCTCAAGGGACACATGAAACATTCTCTACCGTTCCTTGGGGATTCAAGCTTCCACCACTGTCATGGAGCTCCTCGCATTGGCACAGAAGCACACTAGCTACGAGGAGAGCACAACCACCCTCTATCGGGCAACCGAGGGTGACCACACCGAGCGGAAGCGCTTGACTGACCACTCAAGATACGCTTGCAGCAAGAGGGAGTGTGGCGACCGTGATGCGCCTAGGGGAAGACCGGTCCACAAGCAGTACACTCCCCTCACCGCTCCCCCCTAGAAGATCCTCATGGAGATCCGTGAGGAACCCTTCCTCCGGTGGCCGCGCAAGGTGAAGGGCGACCCAACCAGGAGGAACTCCAAGAAGTATTGCCGCCTTCACCGCGACTACGGCCATAACACCGAGGAGTGCATCCCACTCTGGGACACACTAGAGGACATCGTTTGCCAAGGACTCCTCGACAAATTCGTAGCCAAGGTGGTGGAGTGACAGTAGTCGACAACTGACCGCGCAGCAAGGAGATCATGATGATCTCCGGAGGGCCAACTATCGGTGGGGACAGCTCCAGCAGGCGTCGAGCGTAGGCCCAGCGGGTAAACCAGGTTGAGCACGCCCGTGCCTCTACCTCAAGAACCCCCGCGAAGGAGCGCCTTAGAGAACCTATCACCTTCTCGGATGAGGGCCTTACCGACGTGACCCCCCCACTGATGCATTAGTCATTTTCACCACTATAAACCAATGCACTGTGCGTCATATTTTAGTCAATAATGGGAGTGGCCACATTGTAGTCAATAATGAAGACAATCGTAGGAGATAACGTTGGGGCCACTCCCATTATTGACTAAAATATGACGTACAGTGCGTTGATTTATAGTGGTGAAAATGACTAATGCATCAGTGTGTGTGTGTGTGTGGGGGGGGGGGGGTCACGCCAGTCGGTGACATGTAGTGTCTCATCGATCGCATCACAGCCTCAGCCACTTCCTCTCCAGGGCTGCATAACGGTATCTTCCTTTCTTCAAGTTGATCAAGCAAGCACACAGGTCACCGAAGAAGAAGGGGCACGTCAAATAGAGCCAAGAGTGCGAGGATACCTTTGAGGAGCTCAAAAAGTATTTGACCTTACCACCTGTCCCTACTTGGTGAAAGACTTCTGCTCTACTTGTTTGTGACCCCGAGCATGCTCAGTGTCGTGCTTACTCGGGAGGACAACGGAGTGATGAAGCCAGTGTAGGGAGGTAAGAATCTATGTGAATATATACCGAAGAACGTAACTCCCTCCACTCAATGATCTCTCCGTAATCTCTGTGAATTCGCTAAGGGAGTTCGCCACTACTTAATCCCAGAGACCCCCCCCTGCAGGAGGTAAGTACGAAATTCCAACCACTCAACTGGTGAAGAGTGGTCCGTAACTCCTAATTTCCTTGTTGTCTCTTGCTCTTTGCTCTTGTTCGCATTAACTTAGGCATCGAAAGATTTTTCCTGAGATTCTAATCCCATGTCTCCCTGGTCTTTTCTTCCTCCTTCGCAGGCCTACTCTTAGGATGACATGGAGCGATCTCATCGGTGGACTCATTTCCACCGAATCTGACAGTCTGCGATCACGTGCGAGATCTCGCCTCTTAAAGATCTTTTGCTTGAAATGCAGTAGTCCGACTATGTATGTCAATGGATCCGGATGTTTTCCTAGTCCGCTCCAACTTCATATCTGTATCGGTGAATTATATCCGATTCAATATCTATTTGTTAGGGTACGGATATTGTTCAGATTCACTTCGACTTCGTATCCATATTGGCGAATTATATCCGATTCAATATCTACTTCTTCAGATACGGGTAATATCCATATCATTTTTGGAGCGGATACGGACACTACATCATTCATTCACTTCGTAATATATCCATTTATAAATCTTTTTTATATAATATATGTAATATGTGTACATTAATATATAGTGTATCGACATTTTTTCTCATCATCTACCTATATTTTGGATCAAAGATGAAAACTTGCAAAGGTTAAAAAAATCAAAGCAGATTATTTAGATTGTTCAAAGAATAACTTCTTCTTCTTGATTGAGAGACCTACTTTGCTGCGTGTGGCAATCGAAGCAGATTATTTAGAGTGTTCAAAAAATAGATGCGAATAGGATACGAATAAATACTACAATTATCTGTCAGGTAACATAGTGAAATCTAATAATGTAGATATTAATTCAGAGCATATATGAATAGTCACATATTCACTTTGTATTCCCTATGTTGACAAGTTTAAGTCTGACTTGCTGCACAGCATGGCCTGCACCTCTGAAAAAAAACTCAAGTTGGTCTGAGTCTGACCTATATGTCTACACCGTCCGATCTTTGTTATGATGGTTAACACATCGAAGAAAAGAAGATCTGGCACTCCCGCTTGTCTAAAATAACAAGCCAACCACTTCGAACCCCCATTTGACATGTCCGAACCTTTTTTTTTCTTGTTTTGATCGGGTGGTACTGATATTTCGTACAGATCGGTGTCAACTTAAAAAAATAATGAAAAATGAGTTTGGCTGCGCAACATGGCATTATTCGATAACGAATGCCTTGCGGGCGTTTCAACAAAGAAAGCCTTTCGGGGGCTCGGCCCACCTCCGAGGGAACTGGGCTTGCGGCCACCCAAAGGCGCCCATGATGGTCTGGTACGAGGAGCCCACTTCATGATCGCACAGTCTGTAGAAAACGAAGCGGCCACCGTGGGATGCCTCCACCAATCACCAGCCGTGTGATGGGGACGGGGGAAAAGAGAGAGAGAGAGAGAGGTAGGTTATATTATAGTATGCTATACTAGTACTAGCTGTAGAGGGTGGGATGCCGGGGAGAAGGAGGGCGATGCTGGTCCCCGTGGTGGCGGCGGTGCTGGCCGGATGGGTCTACAGATCCCTCCTCCGCCCGCCGCCTCCGAGGGCCTGCGGTTCCCCCAGCGGCCCCCCCGTGAGCTCTCCCCGAGTTAAGCTCAGCGACGGCCGGCACCTGGCCTACAGGGAGTGGGGCGTCCCCAGGGAAGCCGCCCGCCACCGGGTCGTCCTCGTCCACGGCTTCGACAGCTCCAAGGACTTCTCCCTCGACGTCTCTCAGGTCTCTTCTTCTTATTCTTGCCCACCTCTAGCGACAGCTCAATTTTAGAGACACCGGCCGGTGGGAACAGCACCCGGCAACTGTAGCAGTGGCAAGGGTGGATTTGACGCCCATGGGGGGGTTGTGTGCACAGGAGCTGGTGGAGGAGCTGGGTGTGTACTTAGTCTCGTTCGACCGGGCAGGGTACGGCGAGAGCGACCCCAACCCCGGCCGCACGGTGAGGAGCGACGCCATGGACATCCAGGAGCTCGCCGACCAGCTGGGCCTCGGCTCCCGGTTCTACGTGATCGGAGTCTCCATGGGGGGCCAGCACGCCTGGGGCTGCATCAAGTACATACCGCACAGGCAATCAATCGGCTGTCGGTCCCTTCTTTGTTTGATTTTCGCTTCACATCCCCCGCTGTCCTCGATTTGAACTGTGAATTGGTGGTGGTTATTCTTGTTGCAGGTTGGCGGGGGTGGCCCTGGTTGCCCCTGTCATCAACTACTGGTGGCCGTCCTTGCCGGCCACGCCGACGAGGGAGGCCTACGGCAGACAGCAGCCCGCCGATCAGCGGATGTACTGGGTCGCCCACCACGCTCCCTGGCTGCTGCACGGGTACATGACCCAGAAGCTGGTGACGCCGTCCAAGGTAGTTGCCCGGCATCCCGATGTGCTCAGCCGCCTAGACAAGGAGTTTCTTCTGGAGACGCTGGCGGCGAACCCGACACCATTCGAGGTAATTAATCCTCCCCAACTTCTCCTGCCTGCGGAAAACGAAAGGAAGAGAAACAGAGAGAGAGAGAGAGTGAGTGAGAAAGGAAACAAAATGGGGCCTTTGCGCGTATGAACGAATTTGATCTGGTAATTGAAAGAGCTGAACATAATTGTTCTTCTGGCGTTGTTGCAGAACAAGGCGACGCAGCAGGGTGTCCATGAATCACTCTACCGGGACCTGATGGTGGGATTCGGCAAGTGGGGCTTCGAACCCATGGGTCTGGCCAACCCCTTCCCCCGGAACGAAGGCTCCGTGCACATCTGGCAGGGCTCCGATGATAGGATAGTTCCGGCGGACCTGCAGCGGCATGTCGCCGAGAAGCTCCCATGGGTTCGGTACCACGAGTGCTCCGAGTGCGGCCATCTCTTTGTTCATCTCCGGCACTGGAGCGAAGCTATTCTGAAGGCGCTTCTGCACCAGGAAGAAACAGAGCAGCCTGCAGCCGCGTGAAAGGGGCTGGCTAATTAACGGCGGTCCGGCTGAAATTTTTCTTCTTGTTTATTTTCTTCCCCCCCCCCCCCCCCCCCCCGCAAAGAGTAAGAGAGCTTTCTGATTTGTTAGACGATCTTCTTGTTGTTCGTTGTCTCAGGTTCAGAGCCCCGCAAAAACAACAACAACACTCCCATGCCCCAACAGAGTGTCGTTGAATGCTGTTGACGATCCTTGCTTGCTCACCTCCATGGATCTTTGCTTGCTATCCTCCCTTGTAGTGTAGTACCACGGGATTTTGGGATGCCGCACAAAACCAGAATTCCCTCGATGACATATATTTGCCATGATCAGACCGGGATTTCATGTATATAATCCAGGAAAAACAAATTACTGGACAGTAAATCGTGTTCCTGTGCGTTCATCTTTTTTCTTCCCACTCATCCTGCCTGCCCAGGATCATATATACATATATATATATAGTCCTCCTTTTTCTGGGGATCATGTGCATGCAAGTGAGGTTAATAAGTTTTGAAACATGAAAACTGCAAGATGAATGCCTTTTTGTTGGAGAACAAAATTTCCTAGATGTTCGGAATCGCAAAAATCATAACCAGGATGCAGATCAAAGAACGTAGGCCGCAATTGGGGATGTGACGATGATGGTGCCCACCACAATCCACGAGGCCGTCTCTGATAACAGAGCATAATACGTTACCCCGGGTGATCCCAGTGAGCTATTTTTAGAAGAGGTCATTTTGACGAAGTGGCGGTCAGAGAGTCGGTTATTTTAAAAGAGATTTTTGCACGTATACTCGTGTAAAATTTGATTTTATCAAATATATCTTTTATCGAAGCATAAATATATTAGAAGTGTGTGAGTAATATCACGATTATGGTATCATCGTAATTCTTGTGTGTTTAATCCGAATTAAGCGTGAGTTAAAAGAGTAAGATTTATATATATATATCTATATAAAATTTAATTATATCAAATATAGGTTAGATCTAATGAGCCTAAATGATATATTTTATGGAATATTTTTTTTGTCGACATTATTAAATTAAAGGGGTATAACTGTAATATTTATGTCTAAATGAAGAATATTTATGATAATATGTTCGTACGAGCGATATATTTGACAAAATCAAATTTTATAAAGATATATATGTAAAAAAATTTATTTTAATTATCGGTCTTACCGTAGGTTGGTATTAAGGATATCAAAATCGAGGCCGATTAGGGTTAAGTTCTTGAATACATGATTAACTCATTTCACTTTTTCACAAAAATATTCTTTCTGACTTTGATTAGAATGAGTTATCAAATTAATAATTATTTTAACTTAAGGATAAGTTAACTCTTGAGTAGGGGTGATCATTATTCGAGTTTAACCCGAAAATCAAATCGAATCGATAGATTTGGTATAGTTTGATTTGGATTGAAATTGTAAAAAATTCGGTTTGATTTCAAATCGAAATCGTATTGACAATTTTGGTTTGATTTGATTTTGAAGTTGAGGAAATTGAATCGAATCGAATTACTTGAATTTAAAGATATTTTTGTCAAGTTAATATAAGTGTATATATAATTATAAACCCTAATTTTAAAAGTCTAATCCCCGCCATTTTGATGAGATTTATGACTCTATGAAATATGTTTTAAATCACCTTCTATTTTACTATAACGAAAATTCTTAATTTTTTATGTAAAAATATTGTGGAGCTTATTCTTATAAGTTTCAACTTTTGATGTTATTTCTTTAATATTTATCTTATTCGATAGAAATTCTTTTACTCTATCTTTCTTTACTCTTGTTTGAATCTCATTTAATTTTTAAAAGAGGATATCAATATGATTTAAACCAAATCAAATCGAACCAAATCGAATTAATTTGATTTGATTCAATTTCAAAATAATTTGATTTGATTTGATTTAGATTGAACCCTTAATTCAGTTCGATTTGATCTAAAAAAAATTCTCCTTAAATCAAACCAAACCAAACCGTACTCACCCCTACTCTTGAATCCACCTCGACTAACTAAATTATCGAATACATCATCCTTTACCCGATTTCAAAGGGGGGCTAAGTGTTACCACTCCCGGCAAATTTCAAGTAACCAAAAGGTTATTTGTATGGTCGACCATTAATATTTTTTTCCCTTTATTCTCCTATGCTTAAACTGTTTCAGAGTAGCAACGCTCGTTCAATTACTCTTATTCACTAGCTCCTTGAAAACATTGTGATCAAAGATGGCAAACGCGAGTTTTTTTTTGTCTTTTCATATGTCATGACATCGTGAAAAATTATCGCAAACCAATGGTTTCATATAAGATGTCATTGAACATATGATAGTATTATAGATATGTTTTTATTCACGTCTTAGATGAATAATCGAATGTTCAGATGCCTGATGTATTTAAAATAAAGGAAGAAGTATTTTTTATGCTTATTCAACACCTATCTCCCCCATCTTTAAAGAAGGGGTTAATAAGGCTTTGATCTAGAGAAGCTCTCGTCATCAAAAGAGGGATACGATACATACACAGAAGGAGCGTCCTGTTAGTAAGGAGAGTGCGACTGCTCAGGGACGTTGCAGTGGAATTGCAGAATGATACATAAAGGTCCTGGATGAAAGAATTTCTATTGGTATTTTAGTCCGGGTTAAATTGGGACACTAATTTTACGAAAAAGATTTGGAATTTATATATATATATATATATACTCTTGTAAAATTTGATTTTGTCAAATATATCTTTCGTCGGAACATATTATCATGAATATCTTTGAAATATAGATAATGTCACGATTATATCCTCACCCTAACTTCCGTGTATTTAACTCGAGTTAAATGCGAGTTAAAGAGTAAGATTTTTATGTATATATTTCTGTAAAGTTTAATTTTGTCAAATATTTTTTTGATGTAACGATGGTAGATGATATATTTTACAGAATATTTTTTTCCATCGACGATAATAAATTAAAAAGATATAACTATAGTATTTCTATCTAGATGAAAGGTATTTATAATAATATATCTAGATGAGAGATGTATTTAACATAATCGAATTGTAAAAAAAAGAGGAGAGGGATATAAGTGGGCTGGGGGGGGGGGGGGAGGCGTAGTGCACAAGGTCCTCGCGGACGGTGCATGTTTAGCAAAGGGAGCTCTTCCGGAACACGTGAAACAGATTCGCTTGGCCAGGTTAATTAGGCGCAGGGCAAGCCCCCTCCAACCAGTCGGGACCCTCGGTTTTGGTGGCTGTCCATCCGTCCAAGGAGGGATTGGATTGAAGAGTGGTGAAGAAAGAGACCCCCTTTCATCGGCATCAACAACCGAGGGGATCCCTTGCGTTGCTGCTTCAGGGCATTCCTTCCTGGTGAGGCTGGATTTGCGTATCCAAACGGTAAATAGATTTTGCCTGCTGGGTGTCTGTCCTCGGCGGAGGACGTGTGCCTTGGAGGAGCAGTTCGATTCGGAAGGTATTGTTTTGAAGTCCTAGCACCATTGGTTTTGAAAAGGCAGTGTTTTTTTTTCCACTCTGGCGAGCTGAATGCCGTCTTTATCTTGTGCTATAGACCATAGGTAATGTCCCTTCATGTCAAAATGAACTGTTGATTGAAGCCTATCCTGCCGAGATTTTCCCCTGGGCTTTGGTGTTGATGCCCGAGCTATAGATTTTGTGTTGATAGGAATCGACACTGTAGACGTATTCTATATTCTCAAATTCTCTGGTGGAAGTAGAAAAGAGTTTTATTGGGCGAAGAGAGAAATGGGCATATCCAAACTGGTCGGATTGAAAGCAAGCATATTGTTCTTAGCATTCGTCTACTTCAGGAACTGTGGCATAATCTTGGTTCCTATACCTTTTCTGCATGCCTCGTTGGTTGCGACTTTGGTTGCCATTGCATCTCATCCAGCCGTAAATCTTCCTCTGCTCCTGGGCAAGAGCTCTGATGGTAAATTCCCACTGTGGTCGATGCTCCTGTTTGGCCCATTTCTTGTGTTTGTTCGGATCTTCGTGTTCCTGAGGAGATTGAAGGACAGGGAACCCATGTACAGCGAAATTGCTGAGGGTTTATACGTTGGGGGATGGCCTTCTTCCCCAGAACATTTACCACCCGGTGAACCTGCAGTTATTGACTGCACATGTGAGCTGCCTCGAATCTCTTCTTTATCACGCAGCGGTTATCTGTGCGTTGCTACTTGGGATACAAGGGCACCTCAGCCATCAGATATCGAGTCAGCAGTCCGCTGGGCATGCAGAAAGAGGGTTCAGAAGAAGCCAATTTACGTTCATTGTGCTTTCGGTAGGTTCAGTTTCCATATTGTTTTCTTCCTTTTTTTGTAGAATATTTTTGTTGTCTTTTCATTGAGATGCTTATCGGAAACAATCTGAAGCATGCGTTAGATTTGTTGTGTTTTATTTGTCCCTTTTTCTGCTTTTATAAAACATAGTGGTTGCTGCATTGTCCAAGTTTCTGCAAATTGATCAAACAATTTCTAGCTTGTTATTGCTTTAACATTTCTCCTTCCAATTTGAGACTTTTATAAGCATAACCATATGATATTTTTAGGATGTTTAATAACTTAATCCAATGCTTCTTTGCCAACTTCAACAAGGAAGACAACATTTTTTGTGTGTCTAAAGAAGATAGTCTTTAAGTTTTGAGATGGTGAAAACCCAAGCTTCCTTCTGGAGGATATTTTGCCAATATGGTCCTCTAGTTTGTCCAGGACATCCATTCACAATTGACTTAGGTTCGAAGAATTTCCAGTTCTCCATAATTTCTTTTTGTCGTTGCTACCTTATTTTTGCACCTTCCAAATTCCAGTCGACGGAAATTCAACCAAAGATTCCAGCACAGGAGCAATTATATTGAATTCTCAAATTTTCTGAAATATAAAGAATCATGGGAAATATTTTTCCTGGAAAACGAAAATTTATGGCAAATAGTTTCCGGTGAAAGAAAAACATGTGTTTGCAGTATTTGTAAGAAAAATTGAGTGAAAATAAGACCGCACATTTGCATTGGACACTTTTTCCTCCTACTGGAGGTGCGTACGATAACTTTCTCGTGTTCCCTTTCCCCAAGAGGGGAGGTGGGAAAATAGATCCCGAGGAAATATCAATACACTGGGCTTCTGGAAAGTAATTCCAGAACTACAATTTTCACATGTTTGCAAAACTCATGGACATTAGTTGGGAACATAAAAGCAAGGAAAACTTTTGAGGAATGCAACCCCCCCCCCCCCCTTTGAGCCTTGTGTAACTGCTATCTCAAGATTCTCAACATCATTTTTCTGGGGATCCTGTTGGATAGTGAACTGAAGAAGTTCACAAGCAGCATGCTGCTTTCCAGGCAGAGTGTTGAAACCTGGCAGATGATAATTGATGCTGAAGGTGGGAACCTGAAGGATGATTTTCTGTCAAAGTTCTTTCTTGTTAATGACAGGAAACCAGAAACACTTGCCATTGGTCTATTCTTGGCAGAGGTTGTGGAATACAATCTGCCGACATCCAGTAAATTCCTCATCTTTATAGATGATGAAGAATGTTGTTTTTTCTGCCACGGAATATAAGTAGATCGTATTTCTTGTATCTATCATCCTTTTGACAATTTTGGCCATTTAATTTTGGAGATTACTGTATATGGATTATGTTCTATGCCTTTTTATATTAGATTGTTTTTTTCTTCATGCCTAGTTTGTTTTGGACTGAATGGAATTCTGAGGTTTTCTGGAAATCTCAGTATCTTTGTCAGACTTGTTTATAAGATCAGTCATCTATTAGGGGCTGGTTCGTCTCACTTTGACCTTCATGGTAAGAACTTTTATTGTCTGTAGTCTGTACCAACCTCTCAATCATTACCAGAGGCTAAGAAAGCAGTGTCAAGTTCTACAGGTATGCCCATTTTTCTTCTGAGGCGACAAATGGCGTTGTGCCTGGTTTTCTTTTTTCAGGTAACTTGTCCTTAGTATTTTCCTGCCATTTCTCTCTACCTATAACATGACTTTATCACCCCAACTTAATGGCATAAAAGAAGGCACTATGATGGTTGCAATAATGAGTTCTATAAGACAAGGAGAAAGATAGAGAAAAAGAAGAGTCTTAGCTGAACTGCGATTCTAACACCATTCTTTCACTTAATGGAAGGATCACTTGTACTGGCATGTCAAAAGAGTTATGTGGCACGCTTTTTTTCTTTAGGAAAGATCAGGAGTAAGCATGCTGTAATATGGCCATGTGGTGAGAAGAATGTAATACGATTTTTGTTTGTTGTTGTCTTTCTTGTTGATTTCTTTTGGAGATAAAATTTCATAAAATGAATTTGTGAACTACTGCAACAGAATAAGTTTCTGTAATTCCAAATGCATTAATGATTAGAACTTGCATCATCGAGATTCTTAGATTGATACAGCCATGCATTGTATGGTACTTTCTGAGACTGGCCGATCAGGCTGTTGATCTTGGAAATCTGGGTGAACATAGATAATGTAGGACTTAAGGTTTTTTAGAATATCCAATGGACTGAACCCACCTTTGCTCATCCCCTTTTTGTGGAACTCTATGTAGTATGTGCAAAATGACAATAGGTGGTCATTTCTGTCTTCAAAAACATAAAATCTGAGCTTATGTCTAGTTGGCGGTTTATGTCTAGAGGGACTTGAAGATCTCCCATTACCCCAAAAAGATTAGTTTAAGGACTATCATTGTGATCCACAGCTCTGGGATCACAGTCTCCCTTGATTCAACCAATCACTTCATGGTCTCAGTCATCTATTCTACAGGCTAACGCATGAAGATGGACAGCAGGAGCACCTACAAAAGTTAATGTTATATCTATCTATATATATATATATATATATATATATATATTCTTGAGAGGTTTGTTAGGTTTTGATGCTCTGGATGTATTTGTGCTTATGTTTCAAGCATAGTTGCAGGAAACACTCGGGGAAGTGAGAAACGCGTTTCCTGATAAACGCGTTCAGGAAACGAATTCGATGCATTTGGGCAATGCATGAGAAACATCCCCTTGTTTCCCATATGCATTTTTATGGGTGTTTTAATCATTTAGGAAGGTATGTTAGTAACTTAAGGGTATTTTAATCATTGTAGAAATACAGGAGATACACTTAAAGAGTTAAACCTTCCTAAAATGATTAAAATCCCCCTTGTTTCCCATACGTATATCGCTTCTCGTTTTTCACTAAATTTTAGAGCCTCATTTCTCGCTTTCGTTTCACGTTTCGTTTCCCGCTTTTGTTTGCCATGTTGGTAACTATTGTTTCAACAAATTTTCGGTGGCTTTGGTGCCAAATCCTACTAAAATTAATGTCCATCATGTGGCTCTGGGACCACATATTCTTGTTATTATTGTTTGTTCTTAGTACTCGACAGAAAACACAGTTGAATGATTTTCACCTGACTAGTGGTTTGGTACTACTATTGTTCCTGGACTCGCTCCTTCATCTGTAACATTTGTTAAATTATTCAAATGTCGAAATTATGAGGTTCGCATTCTAGTTTAGTGATTTTAATGCTGTGTATGTAAACCAACAATATACTATTGGTATCCCTATTAATGGTTTTCCCAGTTTAATATCTGAAAATATATAAAACAGTATCTACCCCCACCATGGGCATAAAAGTAGGAGTATCACTCAAGGTCTGCACATGGCCCATGTTATTTGGCTAGCCAGTGAGGTCCCCTGTGTCTGGAGTTAGGCCTCTTTTATATCTGAAAAGAGCTTTTGAATCTTGCTTTTAATTTTTGTGGTTATTGAGAGTGATGAAAAGAGGTTGCCTGTAGAGTTATATATCTTTTACAGGTTAAGGTTAGTTGCCTATATAAAATTTCCGTGGACTCATCTATAGGGTCTGCATTTATGTTTTGCTACTGCCTACCATATAGGATGCTGCCATCCTTGACGATCTCTTTTGATAACCATCCAATTGGACAATTTAATGGTATAAGTCTGATGCTTGAATGCATTCCCCATGCTTTTTTTTTTTGAAAGTTGTTGGTACCACCATTGTATTAAATGAAAAGAAGGGATGTACGAGTATAATCAATGAGTGTAAACGGGTTAACCCGGGGTTAAAACCGGGCTAACCCGCTACCAAAGTGGGGTTTATGGGTTAATGAAAGTATCTTTCTTACTGACCAAAAAAAAAAAAAAAGGATTCCACTATCTTTCTTCCCCCTTTCCTTTCGGTCTTTTGTTTATTAGCTTCACCATGATATTACTGTAGATGTTTCTGGCCTTTTCTTTAGTGCGTGTTAGTTACTATTTCACGATTGACCAAATAGATGGTGCAATAACAGGTCATGGGCGAAGCGTTTGTGTAATGTGTGCTCTGCTGGTTGCGTTGGGAATTGCTGAAGATTGGAAGGCTGCTGAAAGGATAATCAAAGAAAAGAGACCTTACATCAGCATGAATGCTCTTCATCGAAAACATTTAGAAGAATGGTCAAAACATCGGATTTCTTCCAAAAGAAGTGGAGAACTAGATGTGAGTTCTGTAATTCACTCCGAAAATTCTTTGAACCAAGAGCAGCGGAGCCGTTTCCCCTGATTGTTGAAGCTCAGTGATTATTGGAAACGGGGACAGCTTGGCCTCCACTACTCCAAGGTGGGTTGGCCATGTAATTTGTCAAGCCTAACTTGTGCAACTCTTTGAATGCATGGCATGTCAATTCATATACTACCCCTTTTCAGCCAAAGGGGGGAACAAAAAAAGAGAAAAACGTTTCCGATTGTCAATTGTAGTTGTGGGAATTCTCTGTGTACATGAAATCTGTGAAGAGAGTGGGCCATTTTGCCGGTACACTTGACATGCATGTTGATCTTAAAAATGAAAATAGTTGTTGAAGGCTTTTGGTGGTTCCCTTGCGGATATTGGTTTTGACCACCTGGTTGACCACCCAGGTGTGATTCATAGTTTGTTCCATTATCATTCTGTGTTTGGACACACATCCTTCAGGTCCAAACGCATCTGAACAGCAACACAGCATTTCAGAGGATCAGAGGATTAAAAGATGCCCCTGGGTCTTGGTCAAATTTTCAGTTTTGTCTTTCTTTCGGCAGATGGTGCTCGAGAGTACAGTTGATGTCGGTTCCAATTCTCATGATAGCTAGCACTTGACCAAAGGCCCCAAATGACACCGAAGCCATTCGTATCTCGGCTTATTCAAAATGTCACAGCACGTGAGGAACGGCTTATATGCGGCAGAGCGAAGGACAGGTTTGTAGAATTCTAATGGCAGTGGAACTAGGAAAACAATGGCCAAAAGGATGCCATTTTGAAGGATGAGCTCCACAGGCTGCTGTGCAGCAAGTTGTTGTGCGGTCTTGGAGGACAATTAAATAAAAATAATTTTTTTAATTTTTTTGAGTATCTTGGGATAAACAACACAGTCAAACTGTCCGCTTTTAGATGGGACATTTATAAAAATATATATATATAAAGAAGATTTTCCTGTAAAAATGGGCCAATGTTGTTGGCCCATTAAAAGCGTCCGTTTTTTATTGTTTGATCTTTCGTAACCTTCGGATTTAGATGGAACAGTACAGAACTACAGATAAGTAACTTGCGGAGTAAGCTTCCTAAAAAACAAAATTAAATGTGTACTCGTTCGCTTGGATTGCCTACGGTGAAGTGGTTAAAACTCTTGGAGGATGCGGACGTTATTATCCGCAAGGCCCAAAATACCTGCCACCGGAGGGGTGTTTTATTGGTAAAGCATTCGGTATCATCTGAGAAATCCGATCCAGTAGTGGAGAGAAGCGGATCCTTCGCCCATAGCCCGCGACCCACGGACATCCACGTTACAGCTTGGCTTGTCTGGCGGTGGTCGCGGAGGCCATCCCAGATTAGTGCTGTTACCGTGTCGGGTCTCTAGTAGGAATTAGGCTGGCTCTAGATTCATTAATATTAAAGTTTGAGATCATTCAAGTTCGAGTTATGTCAGGTCAGTTCTGATACTATTGAAAAAAATATAAAGTCGGATTAAAAATGGATCTGATTTGAAAATTTAAATAAAATAATAAAAATAATTTATTTAATAATATAAAATTCATAATCTTATTAAATTAATTAAATTTTTGATACTAATTTTATAATTTATTTTAAAGAGTTTTTAAAATTTTAATTAAATAAAATAATATAATTTTAACTAAGTAATTATTAAAATTTTAAAAGAAGAAAAAAAGAACAAGTTTAGTCTACTTACGGTCAAACTTAAAATTCGAGTCCGGCCCGTGCACTTAATCGACTAATATTTTTAAACCTGATTAATAACTGGTGAATTAAAAAAATTTATGTCTAATTTAAATCAGACCATGTCTATGAACCTATAGTGGCGACCCGACCTATTGACGGGACAATCAAATAATCGATGACAGCTGCTGCACCACATCTGAAAATTAGAACAGGTATACCCGCCCCTTTGCTGTTCAAAAACTCTCCCTTCATTTGTTCAACTAGAAACGGGGGATACCATTATACCAGTGCCCATTTTTCGGGTATATAGTTTCTTATTTGATTGCTCAACACTTTGGGGGATTGGATTTCTAAACAGATACCCCTATGAAAGTGCGTGAGAATTCTTCCTACATTTACGTTTGTATGTGTACCCATTATATATAAATTTCATATCACATGCGCTCCTGCATTAAAATTTTCATCAAAATACTCACGAAATGTTCTCTTCGTTCTATCCCTCTTTAAAAGATTTTAAGAATGCATTAACAAAAATCGACGAAAAAAAACACACCTGACATGATCTTCTATCTATGATGATTACGGATGTAAGGCAAATTCTCGTCCGATTTTATTCGTTTTAACAATAGCATGTGTTCCTTTTCCTTTCACCCTGCCATCACCACACCTGGTCTGCAGGATACTGGGGTGTTCGTCAGTAGCATCTGGGTTCCATGTGACACCTGGGAAGGGGTGTGTGTGTGTGTGGATAAGTAGTGAAGTCTGTGTCCCCCTGCGTTGGCAGGCTGTCGGGCATCCCTGCCTTCCCAAATTTTTTTTTATTTTTAGTAACAATGTCTGAAACATCCGGGGTATAACTAGACATCGGAGTGTAGTTACACGCGTAATATTTATTTTTTAAAAAAATATTAAGTAATTTTCGTATTAAGTTAATTTGATGTGTCATCATCTACTTCATTAGACGACGTGATATGAAAGTCGTGTAAAAAAAATAATCTTTGATATTATTATTATTATTCAGATGGTTGAGATTTTATTTTTGTGTCATATTCATGTTATGTCGGTTGATGATACGTTCAACACGACAAATTAATTTAATTCGAAGGTCATTAAAAAATTAAAAAAAAATGTGACACTTGGACCTAGACGTTGCACGAAACATCACTACTCTTTTTTTTCACCCGTACAGGTTTCCTTCCTCCAACCTGGGCTCGTAGTTTTCAACACAGCAGCCCGCCACATCCGCTGGGCCGTGTACTCGACCATTCTCATGCTGTCTGTCACTGGGGTCCTCAGAAGGGGGCTGACATACATATTTACAGGGACCGACTTAAGTGTTTACTTCTTTGAGGAGATGTTAGTTTCCATTTCTTAATAGATGATGATCAGAGTTAGTCCTTAGAGATGATCAAGTTTTCAAACTAAAATCTAGTGATAAATTAAACAGTGAATGGACAATCGCATGAAGGTCCCCAAATCCATTGAGGGGGCCGGGAAGACTCCCCATTTTAGCGATGTCTTCTGTTGGTCACCGAAGGTAGATGCTGTGTACGGGGATGGAAGTGGTTTTCATCATTCATCGTTTATTTAAGTAAAGTATTGTTAATCGGTGATTTACGCTAGCTCGTAAGAGTGATTGATTTACCTAATGGCATGCGATGGAGGACGCGCATCTGAGCAATCGTGCTCTATCCCATCCATCTAATCCGGTGGTACGTCATTCCCATCGACCATTGTTCCTTTGAAAGGGCGGGGGGGGGAGGGAACTACAGGAGATGTTTTCAAAAATATTCCGTATGTAATCAAATCCAAAGGATAATAGAATGGAGGATGTCCGCTCATCTTATCATGTAATTAAAGTCCACACTCATAATTAATTTTCATATATGCATCTGATCTCTAATGTCGAATGAGCCAAAATTTAATCGATGCCCCAGTAGTCCCCGCTCACGTGAAGATCAGATCAGAGAGATGGGGGGGGGGATGAGTAGGAGGAATACATTACCCGTGAGCGGACCGCAAATGAGGAGGCCCAAGCGCTATGTATATGTCCACGCCTCCACACGCATGCATCATGCTTTTTTTTGACTCTTCTGAATTGCTGCAAGCTGTTTACACGATTGCTCATGTGATGTGAAGCAATGAAAGGTGGGTGGGTAATTAGTATTTATTTATTCATTGATTTGATATTATATATATATATACGTACTGATATGAAGAATGCAACTGATCTAGAGATATTTTTCTTCTTTATTTTTTTACAACTCTTCTGACCTGTTCACATTCATTGCCATCCTATTAAAGATCCGCATCGTCGTAATTATTATTATTGATATATATATATAGTTTCAATCCTTTAAGCTCCCGTACGGTGCATCTCGAGCCGAGCGGACACCGGCAGCTGAAGGCACTTGTGACGTAAGAGGGGGGGGGGAGGAGGAGGAAGGGCAGCAAGCGGCCGGAGAGGGCTAGTAAACGGGCGGCAGTACGGACGAACCCGTCCACGTCATCTCATGATGATGGTGCTGCCCAGTGGGGCAGTAGGACTGTGGCTGTGGCAGTGGGGTCCCGTCCTTCATTTCCCACCCCCACTCCGGTTTCAGTGTGTGTGTGTGTGTGTGTCGCTGTGGCCGTACACAGATATACCTTCTTCTCTCGGGCTGGGAGCAAAAAGACTGGAAGCGGCTTCACATGGAGGAAGATCTAACGGGGGACATTAAAGAAATCTTGGGACTTCAAGGTGTTGATGGCAACTAGAAGAAAACTCATTGACCTGGGGTCGCATCTTAATTATGACATTCGCCTTGACTCTTCAGAGAGACGGGGAGAGAGCGCCGAGAGAGAAAATCTTTTGAAGGTGAGTTGCTTTCGGATCCAGCACCGAGATCTTTCAAAAGTTTACAGTTGACTGGTAAAGATAGCAAGTACCAAGTACTACTAATCATAACAAAGTTTTAATGTCGAGCCACCTATGTGATTTTGTCATCCTCCGTGTGTCCCTTTGGAGCGGTACGGGTCGATCCCCACTTTGCCTTCTTAATACAAAGTTTGCTTATCAGTGTGATTAATGCTTGTCGCAATGTTTCCCCTGATTAAATTTTAGTAATATGGTGCAGTAGATATTTTTTTTTTAATTTTTTTTTGGAGATGTGATTCACCTTCTTTTTTCTCCTTATAGTGCAAGTCAATTTTAATATCTGATGATTCAGATAACCAAAAAAATAGACCGTTCACATAGTTTAAGTTTCTTGATAGTTTTTAGATCATTTAATATATGCTTTGCTTACACGATAAGTTAGTAAAACTAACCACACAGAGATCCCACGTTACAAAATTTTCGAACAAAATTTACTGTGCACTATCCTACGGTGTCGTTAGAGAGGCGATCCTAAGATGTAGTTAGAGTGACGATGGCGTAATCATTACTCTATCAATGCACGGGAGGGCATGCACACTTCCCTTGCCATTAGTATCAAATAACATCACATTCATATTTATTAACGCAATGATTACGTCTGCTAATATGTATTTAAAAATTATTTTTGTAAATTTATCTCTAATAATAACTTTTATTTAAGAATTCTTAAAAATTATATTATACTATCTCATACGGCATCCACGAGTACATCTTGAGATTGAACAAAAGTTTCACTTTTGGAATGTGTACAGAATTAACCAGACAATTTTTAGCACCGCCATAGAATCAAGAACAACTGGTTTCCTACGTCCCAATTAGGTATGGCAAGCATAAGTAAAAATAGAGGAACGAACGAGAGGAGAGATGTGGAGGATAAGCTCAGGAAGAGAGGTGTATATGTACCCCATTGCCTCAAGTTTTGGATTAGAATTTCTCTCTTTTTTTTGAAATATTGAAATACCGACGTACGCTATAGTACTGTCGCCGATTATTTTCATCAGAGGTCAAGATGACATACATTGCATTCGGGACAATTTTCTTCACATCATTCATTACATTACATAACATATAAAGCTTTTGGTCTTGAGAATTTGCCTACCTGCATCTCTCAATTACTCATTCATCTTTGAAGTACCGAGATTCCATCTCTAAACGCATACATATGTGAACGCGCGTCTCTCCGTGTTCGGAGTTGCACTGACCACAGCCATTTAGCTACCTCGCCGGATCACTCTCTACATTCCTGTTAGAATTTTCTTCGCACAAAGCCTCTACCATCCAGTCCTTCCCCAGCTTAACTTGATTGATAAGAAGATATGATCGACCCATCGTAAATAATGTAAACAGAAACACACGCATGCCTTAATAACGAGAATATTTCATACGCTCCAATGTTCAGGAGTTCGTACGCGCTGATCGTTGATCACCACAGTAAGTAAGACATGAAGGAGGGAGGAGAGCTACTTATAAATTTAGTTAACAGGTAGTATTACGAAACAGCAGAGAGCTGCCATGTGACTTCTATTGCTACAACAAAGCTAGTAACATCAGAGTTTCTCCTGCATAGGCTTCCTACTACCCTGCCCCTGTCACGCCGGCCAAAAAGCGGCTCGCCAACACCCCTAAAAAAAAGAAAAACAAGGAGAAAAAAAGGGGAGAAACCACCGCCACCAAGCAAGACGCCGTCCATGGCGAGATCAGGGCTTGCTGCTGCCGGTCTCGTTGTTGGCATCGGCAGCGGGGGAGGCGTTGAGGTCCGGGATGCCGACAGTACTCGAGCTGGGGTTGTGGGTCTGCGCCTGGTTGGCGTTACCGAGCCTCTGCTTCAGCTCGGAGAGGAGGGCCTGGTTCTCCTGGTTGAGCAGCGCCGCCTTCTTCCTCAGCCTCTCGTTCTCCTTTATGATGTAACAGTTCTGCAGGTACAGCTTCGAGTTGAGCCTCTCCATCTCCCTCTTTCTGTCTCTCTCTCTTAACGTTAAGGGAAGAGATGCCTGCAAAACAAAATTTATTAATAATAGCAAAGCAGATAGATTATCGCTGATGGCTGTGGGTTGTTTGGAGGGGAGGGGTGTTGGTCTATATAAGTGAGCAGTACCAGTTTGGTAGCGTACATAGGTATAGGAGAGTTTACATTATTTTACTACCGTAGAGATGGGAACAAAAGTGCATGACAAAAGGAATATACTCTGTGGAACCAGTAGTGCAGAAATTTATTAGATACGCAGCATACAGCAGCAGCGGAAGAAGAAGAAGAAGACGACGACGACAGACTCAGAAGCCCCTCCCTTTACCCACCAGAGACGATTCCCGAAGCAACAAGGAAGAGGGTTAAGAACAAAACTGAAGGATAGATTCCAAAATTTTCCAGAGCTCTGCGCAATCCTGACCTCTCATTCCGGACAAGGAACTACTATAACGAGCTCTAAACAGTGCAGAGCGTAGGAGAGAGAGTGAGAAAACTGTCCTGCTGTTCATCTGAAACTGGCGCCACGAATTGGGTCTCAGAAGGAACCCTCGAGATGGTATTTTCTTCATAGTTTCAAGGTGAGGAAGAGCGTGTAAAGAGAGAGACCCAGGTACCTCCTCCCCTGGGAGGACACTCTGCCTCTTGTGTTTGCTCACTCTGGAGAGACAAGTGAGCAAGATGTCGAGAAATGCAACAGACCCAACACACACCCCTTTTGGGAGAGAGAACAAGTACCCAAGCCCGCCCGACAGGTCCCCCTTTGGCCATCCCAAGCAAACAAACTAAAGAAAGAAAGTGCAACACTTGAAAAAGCAGAGGCAAGAAAGGAGAGGTGGAAGGGGTGTGCACAGGGAGGGAGGGAGGCGAGGGAACGCGTTTCTCCTCCCCAGGGCAACAATCACCTTTTGGGTGGCTGTCTTTTTGGCGAAGCTGATAAGAAACTGGGGACAAAAGGATAACAGCCTGACGGGGAACAATCCAGGGGAGGAAGGGTTGTGCGGGATGGGATGGAAGGTGTGGGGCGGGGGTGGAGGCACATTATATAGTGTGGAAGACGAGGGAGGGGACGGGGGTGGGTAAAGCCGAGGAAGAAGAAACTGGGGAGGTTAGAAGGCCTCTATCCCCTCCCCTCCCCTCCCCTCCCTCCCCTTTCTCTACTGTACTCTCTCTCTCTCAACCTCTTAACAATCATACGTGTGTAAGCGAAAGGAAGTGGAGGAGGCGGCCGGGCAGGGGGGGGTTTTAATGTTGCATGATGAATGATGACGATGCAAGAAGGTGAGAGAGGAGAAGCCACAGTGGGAGTGGAGAGGGGGCGAAGAGGAATGGAAGATGGTGATGGCGTCAGGTGATAATGTCTCTCTCTCTCTCTCTCTCTCTCTCACACACACACACACAAACGGGTGGGGGGGGGGCATTCCGGGAATTTGAGGGCAGTTTTTACGGGTTATGATGGGCTTTCGTCGGCCCAAGATTCGCAATGATGCCCCGGGGGCCGACTTTGGCTCACCCCCCATCATCACCTCCCCGTCACCATCGATGGTCTTTTGTTTGTACACCCTCCCTGTGTGTGGAATTCGTATTTGTTATCGGGGCCTACACTGCCAATCCCAGCACGACTCCTTAAATAACTCTCATCAAATTAAATGAGTGCTCCATTGCGCGGAATAATTCCGATCGTCCGGCTGGACGAGAAGGACAATTGAATCGTCGCACAACCCCCGCTCACAGTAACAGTACCCCCTTAATGTTGCGTGTAATATTAATTATAATTGCTGCATGGGAAGGAAGCTAGCTAATTAAAAGACCTGCACAGCCACATCCATCATCCTGGTGGGCTAGCTGTGTGGAGAGATGCAATATTCATTCTTATACGTATGTGCTCGTCTTTGCTTTTGCCCACGCTGATGAGAAAGTAAACTCTAGAGTAAGCCCAGGAGGATGGGCAGTGTGTGCAATTGGCTGTCCTTATTCCCTGCCTCATGGGCACACTCGTTTATAAGAAGTGCAGAGAACACATGCCCGTCGTGAATGCACAAAGTAGGAGTCTAGCTGATCACAGTACTACTTATTGCCCCCTTTAATTTCTTGCCTTCGAGGGCTTGACTTGGGAGAGCATATCATTATGTCAGCAGATGAGAGAATAGATATACGGGGGGGACAGACTTTAGAGGGGGAATCGGGGATTCGGGATAAGGGTGAATGCGCGCATCGTTGTTGGCTTCTAGATTGGCAAACGTGTCGGCGTCCGGAGGTGTTCAATTCACCGGGTTATTCGGATTCCCACCTTTTGCTTTGACAGACGCAGTTGGCTGTCAGCCTCGAACCGTTTCGCAAGTGGGATATTATGTTGGCCATATTTTCTTGGTTTTGTGAAGATAAAATATCCAAACTCGATATATACGTACAACAATGTGTGTGTATTATATAAACCATGACATATCCACGTAAACATGGAAATAAAATGTGTCATAATTGGCAAAAAAGTACGAACAATATTCTAAACACTAAAGAGAGAGATGCAAATTAGCATGTCATCTCTTCCTCATGTTAGAAATCGGAGTACGGGATTCGAAGGCGATGTCTTTCTACATTTACGGTCACAGCAGAATTTTCACTATATTAGTCGCACTCAGGTATGATATAAAGACAGAGTTCACGTCCTTTTATATAAAAAGATTAGGATGTCATAAGTTAGAGTATCAAAGATAATAATATCTCTGTTATAAACAGAAATTTTCTTCGGAGAACTTAGCCTCCAAATAGACGAGCGATACCAGAAATAAAAAGATGGGGGCAACAGGCAGCGCGCATGCAAGACCCACAAGTCTTGGGAAGCATGAGCTTGACTTCAGTGGCATTTCAATTTTCACGGCCAAAGTTTTCCTCCTCATGATCATATATGGTACCATTGCGAACGATGATCACGAGCTGTTTTGCAACGGCGCCGAAGGGATCAGGGAAGCGTAAACTGGGTGAGCATGATGAGTAATAAAAGTGAGGATAAAATTTGGGGAAGCCTCTCTCTGGCATGCACTCCATCCGGATCGAGCACTAATAACTCCACCAGTTTTGCATCTGGGGAAGAATATGATGACACGGGCTAATATTTTATTAATTCCCCGTCAATTATAGCAAGAAGTAAGAACAGTCTCCCAGCCCCCCCTCACTTGACTTGCTTCTCCCTTTTAATTTGCTCTACCTGTCTACGGGTGTGTGGGAAAGGATGGGGAGGCAGTAACCATCTCTGGCCCTTGAAATAATTTGCCGGCTGTGTTGCGCAGTGATTGCCAGCGTCTGCCCAAATGGATCCCCTGGATTGCATTGGCCTCTCTCTCTCTCTCTCTCTTGAATGGCTAGGCTACAAAAGCAGATGAACATTCGATTGCACCCGATCCCAGCTTTGACTTGCCGCATCAGCGCATACCAAAGGTAGCCGCCAGTCAAGAAACAACAGCCTTTGCCTCTAGTATACCACCCCTTCCACCCCGTATTTCTTCCCTCGCGCGCTCTCTCTCTCTCTCTGTCAGCAATGTCAGCGTGTGGGAAGAGTACAGATAGATCTTTGACAGTGAAAATAACAAGTTTTATATTCCTTTCCCTGAGACAGAGCACACTGCATAGATCTTCGACGGTGACGAGAACAAAGGAATGGGAAAGACGCAAAGTGATCTCAAGATCTCATCTTTTTCTTGCCGCTTTCTGTAAAATTAAACCTTTCCATCTACCGCTTTTTCTTCATTCGTTCCCAACTTCAGATGAAAAGACGGTGGGGGAGGGGGGGTTGGAGACCGGAGTTTGAATTTAGGAACTGGTAAGTGTGTGGAAAGCTCTTGGAACAACGGCTAGATCCTAGACAGATAGCGGCAAATCTTCCGTCACCGGCCGGGTCCGCAGGCCTGCAAAGATTACATGGGCAGAGAAGACTTTGACGGGGTATGGACAGTTGCGGATCACATCACTTAAAAAAGCCCACATGCCGATCCATCATGAATGGGGAAAGCAGGCCTTCCCTCCCCGCGTACGAGGACAGAGCAGGCAGAATATGTGTACAGGTGGGCTGCTGAGCGCTGACGGTGGGATGCGCGGTCATATACTCTTCCTATGGTGGGGTACTTCTGGTTGAGATTGTTCAAAATGAATTTTTTTAAAAAATCTCTGTTTTGAATAAATATCAGGTTGTCAGATATCTTAGACCTCAAAATCTATCCTAAATCTCTATACGAGAGTAGTTTTTGTAGATTATTTAACATCTCTCTTTTTATATTTTTCTCTCTCTATTTTAAAAAATTCACACAGCATAAAAGTCGAGATAACTTTGAGTCATTTGGTTGGGATGAAATTATGCAGAGGATTCCAATGATTAGAATCTCCAAATGATCCGAAACAAACGGGTCCTAAATTTCACATCTGATTTATTTTAGGACTTACGGCAACACTACATATAAGGCGCGTTTGGAACGAAATGAAGAGAGAAAATTTAGACTCTTCAATCGTTGAAATCTCTACTCTTTAAAAATATTTTCAAATGTTCCAATGTCCCGTCAACTTTTATTTTATGACGGATTTCGAGATTTAGAATCTCTAAAGAGAGAAATGGAATAGAATTAGAAAATCTCCCAAAGTTATCTAAAATATGTTTCTTCTCTCTCTAAGGTTTCGTTTGGAACGGAGATGGCCTCTGCTATTTTACGTAAAATTCATCCTCCATATCATGCCCACCCTGTCAGAAGATTATTTATCATGTAAAATCTTGAGAAGCAGCTCTCAGGTTGCTTCGACGGATTAGAAAAATTTGACACTTGGTTCTCTCTCCACTACAAAATCCTATCCTATCAAAAGTCGAGAAATGCTATGTTTATTTGATGAAAATTAAATTATATTGGAGATTTCAATGATTGGAATTTTCGTTGAATTTGTTCTCAAACGAAGTCTAAAAGATTTTTAAAAAATCCCTCCACCCTCGATCTGTTCCAAACACAACCTTGAGAGCACGGGTTATGTCTTATTAAAGACCGTGACACAATTACTTAAGAGATAGTGCATGACGCTTGATCATCTGACATGAAATAACCACAAAATCCTGCGAAGAAGTAAAATTAACACCACCTCGCATTTTTTTTTTGATGTCTTACTGCTCTCGTAATCCTATGTTACAACACTTGAAGTGTGGCACGAACATTGAGTTCAAAATACACGAGACAGTCGAAATCTAAGTAAATCAACGAGATAAACACAATGAAAGAATATTATATAATTAATTTTTAGTCTGAGCCCAGGGTTTACTACCGTTACTCCTCACCCAAAAGAAAGTTTATTAGTCTTTTGGAACTTTCGCTTAGTCAAAAGTTACGACTAACTGACTACACAAATGAATAAGAAATTTTTTTTTACATAAATAAAAATTATTGTTGAACGTAAATTTATAAAATATATTAACCCGAGAGTCTTAACTCGGGTAACACGGTCCCACCACTCCTCTCACACGTAAAATAAATAATCGAGATCGGTTAACGCATTCGATCCTCTCAGTGCGTTAATCTCACCCGATTAACAAAATGTCATGTTAATACATATTGCTCATTATTCGTGCACGTCGACATTTTCAGTGCCTTCCCAATGTATACCTGCCACCTCTGAGAGAAGAAGGTTCTTAGGAAGTAGGCGGTTAAAACAATCACATCATCTTGTGAGAAAAGAGCTACTGCAACTCCAAAAGATTGCCAATTAGCATATCGAGTACTCTAGAGTGAACTCAAATGAGTCAGAGGAAAACGATCCAATTAATCTGAGCACGTGACAGCAATCAGGTTTCACTTTAAACTCAGACTCAGTGATCCCAACCCATATGTAATGTGTTTAACATTTGGGCCACTTTGCCAAAATCTAAGTTCTTTCATTAGTCTACAGGCTGGTGACGAGCGGATCTTAAATAATTCCAATCTGATCCATTTGCAGCTTTAATTGTTTAATATTAGTATTATTACTATTAGTGTTAATATTTTACGTATTTACATCGATCGGGAGAGCGTAATTCTGAATATTCTTGAATAGTTTCACCTCGATAGTTAGGGATTCACCTGCATGGCTACACCTACTTCATTAGTTATGTCTTATCCAGATAATTATTCTTGATCTTGAGAGCTTCCAATGTGTAGATCTACGAGGTGAGACTGGAAGACGATTTGGGACTCCGACGATGGGATTCTTCGTTGTGTATTTTTTCCGATGAGATGGACCCATCTATTTATAGGGCTTTTCCTCCCATTCCCTCCGTCCCAAATCTGTAACCGCCCCTTGATTTCTTCCTCCGTTTCTCATTTACCGGAGAAAATTCTCCTCTATTGATTCGTTGGCCATTATCTGCTTATAACGTTCGTTACGTTACAACATCTCCCACTTGGCCAACAAATCTTCATACTCCCACTATCCGTATGAAGTATAAATATCTATTCCGATACTCTCAATATTTATGAGATGTATCACTATTTTTATTGTCCATGAAAATATTCTTTTATGCTCATATATTCCTGAGCCCCATTAAACCAACATGTTTAATGAAATTTTCCGCCGGAATACCTTTTGTCAAAGGATCGGCAATCATGTCACTAGTAGGGACATAAGTTATCTTTACTTCCCCTTTCTGCACAATATCTTGAATATAATGATATTGTATTTCTATATGTTTCCCACGAGAGTTATTTGCTCCGCTGTTAATCAAGCTAATTGCTGCTTGATTATCACAATATATCTCAATTGGCCCATTTACCAAATTGAGATCCATATCTTTAAGAAATCGTCTTATCCAGACTGCATGAGTAGTAGCCATGCTGCAAGCAATATACTCAGCTTCCTGTGTGTATCTTGCAACACACCCATGTTTCTTGCTACCCTAAGAAACAGCTGCACCACCAAAGATGAACAAGTGTCCCGACGTGGACTTTCCGTCATCTTTGTCTCCTCCAAAGTCTGCATCCGAATAACCAAATACATCAAGCGTATCAGCTTGATAAACTAATTTATGGTGCAAAGTTCCTTTCAGATATTTCATAATCCTTTTAACAGCTTCCCAATGTGCTAGACCAGGATTAGCTTGATATCGGCTTACCAAGCTCACTGGGTATGCTAGGTCTGGTCTAGTACTCATCATTGCATACATTAAGCTTCCAACTGCTTCAGCATATGGCACCTTGAGCGGACCTTGTCCCCTTTCAGGACATTGCTCTTTTCCCAACCGTTTTCCATAAACCAACGGTGTAGGTGCCGTATTGCAGTTATGCATTCCAAATCTTTTGAGTACAGACCTCAAATATTTCTCTTGATTTATACTCAACATTCTAGACTTTCTATCCCTCAGGATTTGTACACCAAGAACATATGATGCCTCACCCATATCTTTCATTTCAAATTTTTCACTTAATTTAGATTTGATTTTATTTATCATCTCAATGTCATTTCCGGCGAGCAAAATATCATCCACATACAAGGATAATATAACATAAATGCTCCCACTTTTCATGACATATACACAGTTATCCAACTTATTTGCAACAAACCCAAGTTGGATAATTGTTTCATGGAATTTGAGATACCATTGTCTAGAAGATTGTTTCAAACCATATATTGACCTTTTTAACCTGCATACCTTTTCCTCTTGGCCTTCCTCCTGAAATCCTTCAGGTTGTTGCATATATATATCCTCCCTCAACTCTCCATTGAGAAATGCAGTCTTGACATCCATCTGGTGTAACTCCAGGTCAAGATGTGCGACAATGGCCAAGATAATTCTTATAGATGCAAACTTTGCTACCGGAGAATAAGTTTCTTGATAATCTATACCTGCCTTTTGAGTATAACCTTTGGCAACTAATCGGGCCTTATATTTATCAATTGACCCATCAGCTTTTAACTTTCTCTTAAATACCCATTTACACCCAATGGCCTTTCTATTCTTAGGTAAATCACATAGCTCCCATACTCCATTGCTCTTCATGGAGTTTATTTCTTCCTTCATGGCTTCTAGCCATAAATCAGATTCCTGCGATTTCATCGCATCAATACAATTCATGGGATCTGTATGAATTTCCTCATTGGTGTCTACAGATAGACATGAAGGCTCACATGAGTATAAATAGTAATCATCCATCCATACAGGTGGAGTTCTTGTTCTTTTGTTGCCAACTACATGTATATCAGGTTGTGCTACTTCCATGGGTATTGGTTCATATTCCATTTCTTGTTGAGGTTCTTCCTCAATTTCTTGATCATTTATAGGGATATCATTGTAATAGTCATCATTTATTACAACGAGAGGTTCTTTCTCATTTTCATGAGATTCCTCTTCCTCTAGATCTTCTAGAAATGTTGCATCCCTATATTCAATGATCACTTTTTCTTTATGGAAAAATTTATATCCAAATGATTTCTCACAATACCCTATGAATCTGCACTTCAATGTTTTAGGTTCTAACTTATCTCTAAGTTGTTCTGGAATTAGAACATGGGCTATTGACCCCCACTTCTTGAGATGACTCAAACGTGGTTTCTTTCCATTCCATAATTCATAAGGTGTACTTTCAATAGATTTGGTGGGAATTCTATTCAAGACATAATTAGCAGTAAGCAGTGCCTCTCCCCATAGCTTCTTAGGGAGACCTGAATGCGATAGCATACATCTAACAACATTCATCAATGTTCTGTTTTTTCTTTCTGCCACACCATTCTGTTGTGACGTATAAGGCATTGTTATATGTCTTTTTATTCCATTTTCTTGACAATATGACTCAAATTCCTTTGAGTTATACTCTCCACCTCTATCTGTCCTTAACACCTTTATATTCCTTCCAAGTTGTCTTTCTACTTCCATTCTATATTTCTTAAAACAGTCAAATGCTTCTGACTTTCTAGAAATCAAGTACACATAGGCAAACTTAGAATAATCATCTATAAATGTTATGAAATATTCCTTATTATTGTATATCTTTGTACTCAGAGGGCCACAAATATCCGAGTGAATCAATTCTAATAATTCCTGTGATGTATGTCCTACCGAAAAGGGCTTCTTAGTCATTTTTCCGACTAAACAATGTTCACAAGGTGTTAATTCCACCTTAGTTAAACCCGGTAGTAAATTCATCTTTATCATTTGTTCCATCTTAGATTTACTGGGATGACCCAATCTAAAATGCCATAAATCACATTCTGACAATGCACACAAGGAATACTCAGAAACTTCCATTTCATTTATTTCATTGTCAATTACAGGGATACAAAACAAATCATGCTCAGGGATAAATTTCCCCATAGCAAGCACTTTCTTATCTTTCCCTATTGACACCCTTCCATTGTAGAATCTAACTTCTAAACCTTTCTTCATTAATGCTGGTACTGAGATCAGATTCCGCCTTATATTAGGTGCATAGAATACATCCTTGAGGACCATGATGTTATCCCCAAGATCCAACCTATAGGTTCCAACACCTTCCACATCAAGGTAGGTGTTATTTCCCATATACACCCTTTGTTCTCCAGCATTAAGCTTCTTTAGTGACACCAACCCTTTCTTTGTTTTTGCAATATGTCGAGTAGCTCCAGAATCGATCCACCATTCGTTTGAATCCACCAGCGCGGCATTACATTCTGTTACGCCCACAAATTCTCTTTTTCCAGTTCCATCATTTCTTGGGTGTTTGTTCCCACCCTTATTCTCTTGCTTATTATGACAATTGATCTTAAAGTGACCAAAGTTCCCACAATTATAGCAAGCACCTTTTGGAACTTTCTTTCCTTTGTTTTGGAATTTATTCTTGAACTGTGGTTTTTTCGCTCCCATGGTGTGATTCTGGGCAGTTGGCCTCCGGTGCACAGCATTGGCTTCTTCTAGATTCACATCTAGTTCTTTTCTCCTGGCTAGTATATCCTGCTCAATTGCTAACCTAACTGGCAAATCTGTGACAGCTAAAGTAGAACCACTCATTCTTAATGTTGTGGCTGCCATATCAAGTGATGCCGGCAAACTATTTAATATAGTTGCCACTTGCATTTTTTCTGGGATTTCAGTTCCCGCATTTGATAAGTCCTTAGCCATGACAATCATTTTGTTCACATGCTCAACCACACTATCACCTTCTTGCATGTTACATGTATTGTATCGATGCAATAGGAGTTGAGTATTTACCTCCGTTTTGGTATCATACTTCTCCTTGATAGCTTTCCATAATTCATTAGAGGTCTTGTAAGTTTCAAAGAACTTTATCAAGTTATCCTCCATGAACATGAGCATGAAACATCTAGCCTTTTTGTCATCCACTAGCCATTGTTCCCTTTTTTTGGCCAACAAATCTTCATACTCCCACTATCCGTATGAAGTATAAATATCTATTCCGATACTCTCAATATTTATGAGATGTATCACTATTTTTATTGTCCATGGAAATGTTCTTTTATGCTCATATATTCCTGAGCCCCATTAAACCAACATGTTTAATGAAATTTTCCGCCGGAATACCTTTTGTCAAAGGATCGGCAATCATGTCACTAGTAGGGATATAAGTTATATTTACTTCCCCTTTTTGCACAATATCTTGAATATAATGATATTGTATTTCTATATGTTTCCCACGAGAGTTATTTGCTCCGCTGTTAATCAAGCTAATTGCTGCTTGATTATCACAATATATCTCAATTGGCCAAAAAAAAAAGGTTAAAGAAAAAAACAAGAGCTCAAAATAAGGGTTCACGTGAATAATAGCAGCAACAAAAACTCTGTCCTTTGATAAGGCAGATGACAGACAGGTTCTGTCGTTTTTTTTATATATGTATATATCCTTTCAAGATACTGTATATTTCACGTGGGTGCAATAAATGTTAATGGGAAGGGGCCTTTTGTTACGCCTGATAAAACAAAACTAATATGTTATCGATAGAAAAACAATTTCTGACATGCTCTGCCGATGGTAATGATGACAAGTCCTTTAGATTGACTACTTCATTTTACGAGATCCACTTACCTCTTTCCTTCTCAGGGCAGAGCACCGGTGGATGCACGCTAGAGAACGGCAGGGCCAGCGGCAACTGTGCGTCGCCGGGACAGAAGGGGTTGATCACGGCCGCAGACAGTCGCAACGAAGGGGGCTTTGGGGCACGACAGCGCAGCAACGTCGCAAAGTGGAAGATCAGCAGACGGCAGTCGCGGAAGCCGGGATAGAAGCGGCAACTGTGTGTCGTCAGGACAGAAGGGGCTGATCACGGCCGCAGACAGTCGCAACGAAGGGGGCTTTGGGGCACGACAGCGCAGCAACGTCCGACGGCGAGGAGCGCAGCAGGAGGTGGACGAAAACCTGGCTCTGATACCACTGTAGATCTACGAGGTGAGACTGGAAGACGATTTGGGACTCCGACGATGGGATTCTTCGTTGTGTATTTTTTCCGATGAGATGGACCCATCTATTTATATGGCTTTTCCTCCCATTCCCTCCGTCCCAAATCTGTAACCGCCCCTTGATTTCTTCCTCCGTTTCTCATTTACCGGAGAAAATTCTCCTCTATTGATTCGTTGGCCATTATCTGCTTATAACGTTCGTTACGTTACAACACAATGTGGGGTAGCATTCTTCCAATGGATCTCACAACCTGCAGAGTAGTTAGACGTAAAAATTGTAGAAACCTGTAAAATTAAATTCTTTCCATTCACATAATCGTGAGAAGTAACGGGGTGTTTGGGGGCACTCTTTTAGCTCTCTTTTTATCTTAAAATTAAAAATTAAAAAAGAAACCTCACTTAGAGTGCACGTTTGGTGAGGTCTCTCTTATTTTTTAGGATGGAATTCCATCCTTTGTAAATTTTTCTCAAAATAAAAACACCTCTCGAGTAATTTCTCTTTTAAGAAGCTAGGCTCGCACCATACCGCATTCTAGTGTGCCCTCCCTTCGTCCTTTCCTCTCTCCCCTCCTTCTCCTCGGTGTGAAGCCCACAGGAGCTCCCCCGAGTCCACCGGGTGACATTTGGCCCTCCTCCAGTGGATTTCAGACAAAGGAAGGAGAGGTGGCGGACTTTGAGAGAAAGAAATAGAGGGATCGAGGGATGGAGAGGGCTTGGGAGAGTGAAGGGAGAGAGACATGAGGGGGGTGAGCGTCCAACTCGGAATCTTAAGGTATTGATCAGTGAAGAGGGCTCCACTATATAAGCACATTCTATTTTAACTTATAAAAATAAGAGATTATTCTAACACGTCTCCTCGCGTGTAAGTCGATTGAGACTCTGTCACATAGATCATGACAAACATGAGATACATGGTCTAAATCATAATCATGAACTATGATATCATAATAAAATTTATTGAATTGAGATATTCAAATTAAAATTTTAAAATGTTACGTTGAGAGGACTCTACTATATAAACATATTCTATTTTAACCCGTTTTCAATACGAGACTATCTTAATAGCACAGCACGATTGGCGTGGACTCTACAGCCGTGAGACTACCGTGTCAGGTTGTTGCACTCTGGAGGCACATCCAGAACATCGCCAAACATATTCTCTAGGAGGCCAAGGAACACCGAGAGGCCGACGTCCATCTCTCCGAAGCAGAAAATCACCGACCACACCGAGATTACTGAGTTCAAGGACCTCATCCACCGGTCACGCTCTCGTCTACTTTGAAATTGCTTTCGCCTTCTTTACGAAGTCTTTGAAATATTTTTTCTTCCTCCTTGTTATGTCGTCCTGAAGTTTGAGGATCTTATGTCTCTAATTTACAATAAGCTTTTGGATCATCTCCCTGGTTTTGGTTGAAAATTTGTTTAAATTTGTTGGTTAGCCCCGGAATATAATTTACACAAATGAACACGATATTTTAGGTGTAAGGACATACCTTAGCCACGCAGCGGAAATAGATATATATATATATATATATATATATATATATATTAATCAATCTCTAACTCGCAGAGTCAGGAAGTGACTACTAGAGTCAATTCCAAACGTCCACACTCCAAATCCTAGGCCGAGGTGACTGCCTCCGTGAACTTGATTCACACTATCTTTATGTCATCCGTGGGAGCATCCATCGAGGCCACTTGATTCAGCATCGCAGCACCCGCAGCCTCAAGTTTACTCCCGTGGAAAACACCTGCGGCCACAGCCGATTTTGCTTTTTCTCCCTTTCCCACTTTCTTTCGCTTTTTACCGTCCACGGGTTTCACCGCCTTTTCAGTTGATTCCATGTCTCCGATGCAATACAGAGGAGCTCTATTTATAACAGGTTAAGAGCCCATGGGAAAGCATTAACCAGGGGAGGTTTTACCGGGGAAGGTGAGAACGGGAGAGGCAGTGAGGCGGTGGAGGCCGCGGCGGCTGCCGCGTGGCATCCGCGTGCGCATGCCCCCGTGCGTGCGCGCCTGCGGCTTTTGTTGGGCTGGCGGCCCAATGGGCAGCGCCCAGTTAACAGCTCCCACTTGGCCATTAGGGCCGACAGTGCGAATTCAGACATACTAAATACATCTAAGCTCAACAGTCATACAGGAAATGGAGTGTGCGACCTCCGCGAGATTCTTCGAACAGTAGAAGAGTGCTCCGTTAAGTGGTCACCTAACTAACGGAGCACACAAAATATCTCGGTGTGTATCTCATATATTTTTAAAATTCACCTGATTTGACACTCCGGATCTCTCGAAAACAGGCAGTGTCAAACCCCCAAATGCTAAGTGCTCATGACTTTATCATCACATAGACGATAAAGCCTCCCGGGATATGAGCAACTAAGCATGGTGAAATTTAAAATGTCTTCCCTATGCTGCATATGTTAATCCAATTCTTCTTGACTGCTTTCCTAGACATGTTCCACCGGACGGTATTCATCATCGCCCTAAGAGACATACTAAAGTAGCGACATCACCATGGGAGGTTTTACCGGGGAAGGTGAGAACGGGAGAGGCGATGGAGGCCGCGGCGGCTGCCGCGTCGCATCCGCATGCGCATGCCCCCGTGCGTGCGCGCCTGCGACTTTTGTTGGGCTGGCGGCCCAATGGGCAGCCCCCAGTTAACAAAATGCCCAGTCAACATGGGAAAGGTGGAGGATGGAGGTTCCAGGAAACATGATCCTTTTATCAACATCTCCCAAGACTTTATCCAAAGTCATAGGAAAGTTCACTGCTCTCTTATTTGATCAAGTATGGGTCGAATCTTAAATCCCAATGCCAAGTGTCATGGTTCATAGACAAAGTCTTGGAAATCTACGAGTGAGAGAGAGATGCATCATGCAATTGCGTCTCATGTACTCTCTTCGTTAAAAATATATTTCATCGCTCATTTTTTTATCTGATTTCTCTGAAATCTTATAATTTAAGGATTTTTGTAACAAAAATATTATTAGATATAATTTTGTAAAACGGCCACCCTTAGAAGGGCATTAGCATAGATACCACCGTCAAAAATTATAGTGTCAATATGTCATTTTTATTTGTCAATCTATCATTTTTTCAAAACTTGTAAAAAAATCACCGATCATAATTTTATATAACATTTATATATTATTTGATTTTACGTAATGATCTTACTAATATATTTAAAGAAATATATTTTTTATAAATTTACTTATAATACTTTTTATTTGTGAAAATTCCTATCATAATACGGATGGACAAAAGTGATATGATTACATCATTAAATCTTTACCCTCTTAGAGTCCTCTAATAGCACCGCTAGGATAGCGAAATAGGCTAAAATTAGGTCAAGTTAGGTGGGACAATTTAATATTGTGTTAACTCATTTTCGATGTGATAGAGGGGGGTTAATTTAACCCTTGTTAACTTATTCTCTTTTGTCCAAAATTCTCTAAGTAACCATCGGTTCTTCTTCATCGCATATTGTTTTAGAATATGAGCAGTATTTTTTCACGACACATAGTTACCCATTTTGCATGAGTGTATTATCGTGTCACCTGGAGAGAGAGAGAGAGAGAGAGGATAGGCGGGGTGAGAGTGTAAGAGAGATAGAGAGAGAGAGAGGAGATAGGCGGGGCGAGGGTGCATCTATCAAGCAGGACGGGGCGGGGCCACATGGGTCTTGAACATGGACTTACTCTTCCAAGGGTCGTCCTTGTCAACCTTGGCCCTCAGTTCTAGCAAAAGAGAGGGTGAGTGCGAGAGCCACTTGGAGAGAGTGTGGCGAATATTGGTCATGACGGTGGAGAGCAGGACCCGGTGTTCACAATCCAAGGTGTCTCGTCTCATCCTTCTTCTACGGTGAGTCTACGTGTAGGACAGATGTCCACAGGCTCGATCGATCAATCAAGAGAGCGAGAGACATCAATTGACATATGGGCTAAGGGCGAAAAGGGAGTCTGGACTGAGTTAACTTAACTCATCCCAGATGGAGTCATGTCCCTCTTTGATAGAGGGATAGACAAAATGAGAGTTATCTCTCCTAGATTAGTTTGTCTCACCGTTTAGTCCAATTTACTTTGATAGGTAATGAGTTATCCTTTTAAGACAGATGAGGGTTAACTCTGCCCCACCTCTTGGCTCCGCTTTGAAAACGGGTTTACCTTGGGTTAACCGAAAGTTAGTCCGGGGCTAACCTTTTTCAAGCTTTGATTGTCATTTTCGGTCAATCATGTTAGACTAAGGGTTAACCTTGGGTTATTCATGGGTTTTGAAACCCACCCTCGGAGGTGGATTAACCTCATGACCCAGGTAATAAATGCCCTGTCCCCCCAATAAATACTCCCTCCCCTTCTCTCTCTATCGATCTCTCTATCCCCTTTGTTTACATTAACATTAAACAATTATTAATTATTTTAACTTTTAAATTTTATTTAGTTAAAATAATGATGGTATTTAATAAATAAAAATTTATTTTTACAGTATAATCATTTTATTGCATATAATAAAAATATTTTAAAATAAAATAAAATAAAAAAGTAAGATAAATAGTAACTTAAACTCATATTTAATGATAGTTTCTACATTTTAAATTTTATTTAGGGAGAATAATTATGTTATTTATCAAATTTTTTTTATTTTTATGATATATTCATTTTATAGAATATATCAAAAGTATTTAAAAATAAAATAAAATTAAAAAATTTAAAATATACCATAACTTAAATCGGTAATTAATGATGTCTCAATATTTTAAATTTTATTTAATGAGATTAAGTAAGCTATTTATCAAAAATATTTTATTTTCAAGGTATATTTATTTTATAAAATATTTTAAAAATATTATAAAATTAAAATATACTATTTTTTAAAGATATATAATAACCTAAACTAGTAATTAATAATGTTTCAATGTTTACAATTTTATTTAATGAGATTAATTATGTTATTTATCGAAAATATTTTATTTATAAGATATATTCATTTTATTGAATATATTAAAAATATTTTTAAAAAATAAGATAAGCAATAACTTAAACCCCTAATTAATGACATTTTTACATTTTAAATTTTATTTACTTATATTAATCAGTAGGTTAATTATGTTTTATATCAGAAATATTTTTATTTTTATGATATATTTAATTTGTAGCATATATTAAAAATAATTTACAATCAATATAAAATAAAATTTTAAAAATGAATAATAACCTAAATTAGTAATTAATGTGTATGAGAGAGAGAGAGAGTGAGAGGGAGGAGAGAGGTAGAGAGAGAATGGGAGATATATAAAAAATTAAAAAGATATATAAATATAATATTTTATTTATCATCATTACTGGGTTAACCTACTACTTATCAAATCACACTAGATTAAAAGTAGGTTACCCCACCTCTTTACTCCCAGATTAATTACCCTCCTATCAAAGTAAAAATGAATTAATCCTGAGTTAGTTTAAGCAGGTTGAGTTAGCCCACCATTAACCTAACTCTCAATCAAAGTGAGACTTGGGGTGGAATAATATGTCTGGCTTAAATAAGAGTTATCTCTCAATCTGACTCGATTAACTTTTTTGACCTATCAAATTTAAAAAAAAAAGAGGTAAAGTGAGAGTTATCTTCGAGACAAATGGGGGATAACCCCAATCAAAGTGGGGCATGGAGTTCAGGGGTAACCCACTTTTGTTTTGAATTAACAAACTAAATCTGTCAGCTTCGCTTTGGAAAGGGGTTACAATGTGATTAACCACAGTTTAACCTTGGGCGCGGAGGCGATTGTGTTTTGATTGTAGGCCAAAGTTAACCCGGAGTGGGAGTGGGATAACCACGGGATAAACTCGGGTTTCGAAACCCACCTCGCGAGGTGGATTCCGTTTGTCCCGACGTGGCCTTTCCTTTCCTGCCCCTATCGCCTGTCGCTTCGGCTCGCCTGTCGTTTCGGGCCTGCGAAGATCATCTTCCTTCCTTCGATATATTTTATTTAGATTGTATGATTTCCTTCCCCTTTTTAAAATAACAGTTTACACAGAATTCTATGTTAAAAGTATTACGAATAATTTATTAGGTTGCTATTTATATTATATCTACCATAATTTTATTGTAAACTAATTTATATATTTTAACTTTTACATATTTTAATATATTTTTAACTAAAAATGTTGTCATTTTAATATTTTTTAGAATAATATCTATTATAATGCTAATTAGAATATAGCTGTGTATAAATTAGTTAACATTAAATAATTTGTGTGTGAGAGAGAGGGGAGGGAGAGAGAGAGAATGGAAAGATTAATTAAAAAAGTCATAAACAAAGAGTAATTATGGTATTTTGGTTATCATAATTATAGAGTTAATCTAATTGTTATCAAATTACTAAAATAAAAGTAGGTTAACTCATTTCTTTATTTTCAGATTAACTATATTTCTGTCAAATCAAAATCAAGTTAATTTAGGATTAAGTTAATCAGATTTATTTAACCTCCATAAAAGATAACCTCTTCCAAAGGGAAGCCAAACCGGGTTAACCCTGGGTTAAAATCGGGTTAACCCAGGGATAACCCGCTATCAAAGCGGTGCCGTGGGTGTTTCACAATGAACAAAGCTCGTAGGTGGCGGAGGTAAAAAATCGGAGAAAGAAAGAAGAAGAGAAGAAGAAAGTGGGGAAATCACGTTTTGGATTCTGCTTCGGGGCGATGACGAGGGGGTTCGGATGGTCGCAGCGGCGGCAGCTCCTCCGCCTTGCGAGAGGAATCGCCGGGCGTGCGAGGCCGAGGGACGTGGAGGCGTCCTCCTGCGGCCGCCGCCCGCAGTTTCCCCTCTCTGCCCGGTTCTTGTCCGCTTTCGGGAGGCCTTCTCGGCCGCTCGACGGGACGTCGTCGTCGTGTTCGCCCAGCCCATGGAGCGGTTACGGAGGTCAGTGGGCCAAGCCCTTTTGTAATCTGTTCTTCCTTTGCTTTTATTAGTTAAGAGTCTCCATGTTTTGGTAGTTTCTACTTCAAAAGCTTAGACTTTGGAGCTTCTGCTATTCCAGTTTCGAAGTTTGTAGAGTTCCCAGAAACTGGGGATGATCGGAAATGTCGTTCGGCGTGAGAGTTGCCCGGATGGGGATCCCTTGAAGGGGGTGTGGGTTATGTTTTTTTTCTACATGTTTTGTACAGCAAAATTTGCCATTGCATCTAGTTCAGTGCTTTCGAATTGATTAATTTTTGAAATAAAGCCGCTGGCGGATGACAAGGTGAGGACAGTGAATTGAGATTGTCTGGTTGGAAAGGGGTCAAATCTTTGGCGTGAGTTAAGGATGACGAAGATCTTGTGGAGTGAATGAGGCCGTCCATGTTGGATTTAGCACAGCGGAAGCGTACCCGAATCCATCTCCAAGAATCTCAATGCGCGGAATACGTTGCTTGCACCGATCTACGTAGTGCTACTTGACGATGACACGATCTACACGAGACCGTGTGAGTGCGAGGTCTTCTCTCTCTACAGTTCTCCGTATGATGCCTGGTAGTTGATGGGAACCGCCGAGTGACTCTTCATGAGAGAGAGGGACCAAGACTCATTCATTTATATATTGGGTCTGCCCATCATGACCTGATTGAATGATACACCCACCTAATAATAGAATTGTAGATATGTCCATATACTGTTGGGTTTCTTTAAGATAAGTCCAAAGACCCTTTTATCTTAGGCCACCTTATGGGATTTCTAACATTCTCCCACTTGGCCTAGTATAAAACTAATAAGCACGGTATACAAAATATGGTCTTTGAACTATTGTTTGGAAAAATCAGATGAGTGCACTCAATTTGAAAACATGCCCAATCAGTATATCTACAATCTAACCTTTATACTTAAATTAAGAAAAAAATCATTGACATAGATCATGGCAGTTGTATATGCTATCACATACTTCCTTCCATGCATCATAATATCAACAAATTCACTTAATCAAGTCTTTCATGGTGGAGTTTATAAATTGTCCCACTGTAATGTCATATAGACAAATTCTTCAATTTCACACATAAATGTTAACAACCACAATAATGAAATAGAAGGAGATAATCAATCATCCATTATGAGATCTCAAATGTATCAATTACAACATCAATTATCCCATGCAATAAGGCCCATATTCTTTACATGTCCTGAGAAAACTTTAGGTGCCAAAGCCTTAGTCATGGGATCAACAATCATGTCAGTACCATTGACAAAATTAATTGATACAAGATGATTGCTAATTCTTTCTTGTACTGAAAGATACTTGATGTCAATGTGCTTGTTAGCACCAGTTGACTTGCTATAATTAGAGAAGAAAACTGCAGAGGAATTGTCACAACGAAGTTTCAAGGGTTTGGAAATAGAATCCACAACTTTAAGCCCTGTGATAAATTTCCTTAGCCATAGTGCATGTGAAGATGCCTCATGACAACCAATAAACTCAGCTTCCATGGTAGAAGTTGCCACAATGTGCTGTTTGACACTCTTCCATGAAATTGCTCCACCAGCTAGTAAGAAAACATATCCGGATGTGGACTTCCTGCTGTCTAAACATTCAGCAAAATCTGCATCTGTGTAACCAACCGCTTCCAAGTGATCAGTTTTACAATATGTGAGCATGTAGTCTTTAGTTCCTTGAAGATATCTCATTACTTTCTTTACAGCCTTCCAGTGTTCCATTCCTGAATTGCTTTGATATCTTACAAGTAACCCCATAGCAAAACTGATATCAGGACGAGTGCAAACTTGAGCATACATCATGCTCCCAAGGGCAGCAGCATATGGAATAGCCTTCATTTCCTGCCTCTCAATGTCATTCTTTGGACACTGATGTAAATCAAATTTATGACCTTTAAAGATTGGCACTTCACATGATGAGCAGTTTGACATTCTAAATCTTTCTAAAACCTTGGTGACATAAGCTCTTTTGGACAATCCTAGTAAACCTTTAGATCTATCACGATGGACCTCAATTCCTACAACACATGATGCATTATCCATATCCTTCATATCAAAATGACTGGAAAGAAAATCTTTCGTCTCATGTAAGAGACCTAAATCATTAGTAGCAAGCAATATATCATCCACATATAGAATCAAGAATATAAATTTGCTCCCACTGACCTTCAGATATATACATTGATCAGCAACGTTTTCTGTAAATCCGAAGGATATGATAACTTTGTTAAACTTTAAGTACCATTGTCGGGAGGCTTGTTTAAGTTCATATATGGATTTCTTTAATTTGTATACTGAATTTTCCTTTCCTTTCATTTCAAATCCTTCTGGTTGCATCCTGTATACCTCTTCTTCTAGATCTCCATTTAAGAAGACTGTCTTTACATCCATCTGATGTAACTCTAAGTCAAAGTAAGCCACTAATGCTATAATAATTCTGAATGAGTCCTTTCTAGAGATTGGAGCATATGTCTCCCTATAATCAATGCCCTCCTTTTGAGTGAATCCTTTAGCAACAAGTCTGGCCTTGTACCTTTCCACATTACCTTTAGAGTCACGCTTGGTTTTGAAAATCCATTTGCAACCAATCGGTTTACACCCTTTAGGTAATGCAACAAGATCCCAAACTTCATTCTTGTGCATGGATTCAATCTTATCTTTCATGGCATTAATCCATAATTCAGATTTGTTACTTCCTATGATTTCTTTAAATGAGAATGGATCATTTTCAATACCAACATCAAAATCACACTCCTGCAAGTATATAATGTAGTCATCTGAAATAGCAGGTCTCCTAGCTCTCTGAGACCTTCTAAGTTCATGGTTATGATCCAGATTATTATCATTATGAGTGTCATCTTGAATTGGTGTTGCCTCAACATTAATCTCTTCAGTGGGTGGCATAATATGATCTGGCTGTTGGTCTATCATCTCATGACCTACAGGCTCAGATTCATCAACTGTTATAGAGGTAGTAGGGAAAGGGTCCCTAATCTCCTCAAATTTCACATTTCGTGGAATAGAGCTCCCACTGTTCTCACCATTCTCAATGAACTTGGCAGTTCCAGTTTCAATAATTTTTGTATACCCTTTAGACCATTTTGGATACCCAATGAATGAACAACTAATTATTCTCGGGTCCAATTTCTTTTCTTGTGGATTGTATAGTCTACCTTCTGCTTGGCAACCCCAAATATGCATATGCCTCAGGCTGGGTTTCCTTCCTGTCCATAACTCAAATGGAGTCTTAGGAACATCCTTACTGGGAACCCTGTTGAGGATATACATAGCAGTCTTCAAGGCTTCATTCCACAAAATCAAGGGTAAGGAAGAGTTGCTAATCATACTTCTCACCATGTCCATGAGAGTACGATTTCGCCTTTCAGCCACACCATTTTGTTGGGGAGTTCCTGGTATTGTGTACTGAGGCTCAATGCCATTCTCTTCTAAGAATCTAGCAAAGGGTCCAGGGATACGACCTAACTGACCATGTCTTCCATAAAACTCTCCACCTCTATTAGATATCACAATTTTGATTTTCCTATTCATTTTATTCTCTACTTGGTCTTTGAAAACTTTAAAAAAATTTAAAGACTCGGACTTTTCATGCAATAGGAAAACAAAACCATAACGTGAGAAAGCATCAATGAATGTGATAAAATACTGTTCACCTCCTATGCAAGCAGGAAGAGGACCACAAATGTTAGTGTGAATCAATTCTAGAAGTCCCTCACACCTTGAGGCGTGCCTTTTCTGGGTTTTAATTTATTTTCCCTTTATACAATCGATACAAGTGCCAAAGTCAGTGAAATCTAGAGTGGGTAATACTCCATCTTTCACTAACCTCAACATTCTTTCTTTCGATATGTGACCCAACCTTTTATGCCATAACATTGAGGAACCTTCATCAATCATACCACGTTTAACACTAACATTCACATTCAAGGTGGACAACTTATCTGAAATTGAGCAATCTGCATTTATTCGATAAAGACCATCACATAATGTTCCAGTACCAACTAAAATGGAATCTTTAAACAAACTGAACTTTGAATTTCCAAAACTAAATGAGTAACCTGATACATCAAGCTTTGGTAAAGAAATCAAATTCCTAGACACTGATGGAACATAAAAGACATTATGAAGAACTAGATAATATCCAGTGTCAAGACGAAGCCTACAAGTCCCCACTGCCTTGACCTTGGACTTAGTCAGATTGCCTATGAAGATGGAAGACTCATTCTGATTTGGTTTTCGGCTTGAAAGGAATACCTGTAATGAGTTTGCAACATGAATAACAACACCAGAGTCAATCCACTAAGTATTCGAGGAAACTTGCATAAAATTGGTTTCAAAACAAACACTTAAATGAGGATTACCTCTATTTTCAAACCAACTTTTACGCTTAGGACAGTCTACCTTAAAGTGTCCCTTCCTTTTGCAGAAGTGACACCTGTCATCCTGTTTCTTCTTTTCATCCTCTTGACTTTTCTTTGATGGAAATTTCTTTCCTTTCCCCCTTTTTGACTTGTACTGTTTAGGGGTTGAAGCATAATTGATGACCAGTGTTCCTTCCTGCTTCAATCTCTCTTCCTCTTGTACACACATGGATATCAACTCGTTCAGACTCCATGTTTCCTTATGTGTGTTGTAAGATATCTTAAATTGAGAAAATTGTGATGGAAGAGAATTGAGCACAAACATAACCGGAAAAGATTCAGAGATTGTCATCCCCAATGCTTTAAGCTTTCCAACTATGTCAGACATTTCCATAATATGCTTTCGCACTCCACTAGTTCCATCATATCTCATAGAAGTCAATTTATTAGTGAGCATTTCAGCCGTGGCTTTGTCAGATCCACTAAACTGTTGTTTAATGGAATCAAGAAATTCACTGGCACTTTTATTATCTGGGACAGAACCCCTGATAGTCTTTGCAATTGAACTCTTGATAATCATTAATGAGAGCCTGTTGGAACGCTCTCACTTTTCAAATTGAACCTTTTGTTCATCAGTACTATCAGCAGTTATTTCAGTAGGTTTCTCAATGCGAAGAGCTAAGTCAAGGTCTAGACACCCTAAAGTGATGAGAAGCTGCTCATGCCAATCAATATAATTCGATCCATTCAGTACATGAATCAATGACAAATGGGAGTGCAGGGAAGCTGGGGTCAAAGCTGAAACAATTACAAATTAAGCTCATATTACTATCATGATACAGATGAACATTATGTGTAATTCCAATGAATAATAATTAGTCATAGTTAAAATTTCACAAGCATCATACTATCCATAATGCATGATTTATAAATAATTCGATAATACTATGATAATTCAATAAGATTCAATAACTAACTAAGAATACATAAAGGCGAAGATATCTTACCTTCGGGTAAAAGATTCCTCGTGTTTATGCAGTTCTTGTCAATTATTAACTTTTAAGTTATTATTGAATTATAAACACCTTCGGGTGAATCACAACTCAATAATCTTAATGCAATTCTCATAATAAGAGAGGATGGCTGTAGTCTCTCTAGGATTTAATTATCTTAAATTCTTAAGCATAATTTGGACCCTTCGGGGTTACACAAAATATATTACAAATTTAAAATAATTAAATTTGAATTGCTAATGAGATCAATTAAAACATAATTCTAAAGTACAATCATGTCATGCTTGAAAATAAAATTTCATATTAACGAGCATGAACAATTTATATGTTATAATGAGTCTAAATGTCCAAAAACTTTAATCGGCCTCAATACAGTTGAATGAGCAAGGTAAATGAACATAACTGACACAAAATTAAATTTCTGCAATTCTGTTTTCAATAATATCCTTAATTTGCATTTGCACCTAAATTAATTTATAAACATTATATTCATTAGAACTAAATAAGCCCTTAACCGTTTCTGTCACGAGGCCTAAAACGATGACATGTATAAAACAGTATAAATTATAAATCAATTTAGATAACTCATGCAACTTTAATAAACACATCAAACATGTTCATCTTTAAATAATCTGGGCATAAGAAAACGTAATCCAAGTTTCATGAATTAAAGGGCCATAATATATGTAAACACACTAAATGAACTAGTGAAATCAATCTGTTAACGTAAACAGATTATGTAAGTCACGGGATGGGTGGTCTTTAATTAGCAGGAGAGAGGTATGAACAAAATAGGTGACATTAATGGGTGGGAAGGTCAAAGCTTTCATCTTCTTCGTGTAACCCTTCCGTGAAGAAACGAGAACCACAGACAGGGGCACCGAAGTCATTAAAAAAATTGATGCAGCGTACCACAGTCAGCCGCTTCCCCACCAACCGGTCTCGCCGGCGGCTCCGGTCGGTGGAGGAGCCCCCTTCTCGGTGCTGCTCCGGTTGAGGCGCACAGCGCCAATGACCCATCGTTCCCTTCTTATTTTTTTTATTAAAAAAATAAGAGAGCATCTCTTCAAATGGGCCACGACAACCGTCACGATGGGCTGGCCGCAGCCGCTCACCGTCCGCCGCTGTGCAACGCTCCTTCACTGTGGGCGAAAAAATTGCCTCTTCGTCCACCAGTTGCACAGGCCGTGTCGGCATCGTGCAAACCGCAGAAAAGCACAGCGAAACAATGGCAAACCTGTCTATGATACCATTTGTTGGATTTAGCACAGCGGAAGCGTACCTGAATCCATCTCCAAGAATCTCAATGCGCGGAATACGTTGCTTGCACCGATCTACATAGTGCTACCTGACGATGACACGATCTACACGAGACCGTGTGAGTGCGAGGTCTTCTCTCTCTACAGTTCTCCGTATGATGCCTGGTAGTTGATGGGAACCGCCAAGTGACTCTTCATGAGAGAGAGGGACCAAGACTCATTCATTTCTATATTGGGTCTGCCCATCATGACCTGATTGAATGATACACCCACCTAATAATAGAATTGTAGATGTGTCCATATATTGTTGGGTTTCTTTAAGAAGTCCAAAGACCCTTTTATCTTAGGCCACCTTACGGGATTTCTAACAGTCCATTCGTTTAGATTTGGGTTTGAGAGGGCATAAGCTGGGTTCTGCATGTTAAGGGTATGGGAATTGAGGTGAAGACACAGAGCCCCAACTGAGGTCCTCCTTGCATGGGGATGGATGATTACACACGCACACAATTTCCCCCCTTTTTTTCCTGAATACTAAGAGTAAACCCACCCACCCAGGATCAAGCCTTAATCACCTGTAGTCCAAGCCGTGTGCAGCCCAAACATCTCTTGGATGGTGGCCCCTTCCTCAGCCCCGTAAAGTGCCTGAGGTCAGAACCCATGTGGACCCTAGGTTAGTGTCCTTCCTGTATTTGCGTCCAAGAACACGCGTACACTTGGAGAGCTAATGAGAAGCATTAGGGTTCAGTGATGTCACTTTTGGTTATTGAACACCCTTTCATGTTATGATAGGTACAAGCGGTTATTAACCCTTTTCTGTTATGACCAACAGAAATCTGACATGTTAGGTATTTTCACCTTGTACTACTGTAAGCGTAGGTCAGTCCCCCTTTAACTGAAGCTAATCTATACTATGTTATCAAAGGTGATCGAGGTGAACGCCTAGGCGATGGAGGCGGCCACAAGTCGTCTCGCCTCCGCCTCAATCGCCTCAATCCGGTGTCGTGGGCCCGCCCACCTCCGCATGCCCAGGCCCGTTTGAGTTTTTGTTTAAATTTGTTTAGATTTGCTGTTAATTTTATTTAAATTTGTTTGATTTTAAGAATGAATGAATTTAGAAAGTTTATTGATTTTATGTATGCATTTTTTGTGATATTTAGACATATATTTTAACTCCTGAATTATATATATTATTTTAATAAAATATCTAGGCGTTTGAGGCATGAGATGACCCCTTGGTTGCCTCACTTGCCTCTCGCGTCTGGCTACATAGAATCCATATTTGGTTGTGTTTGATGTTTCAACACACAACTTAGGCGAATTTTTTAAAGCACTTTTTGGTGTCTACTTATTGTATGGTTGTATTTTGAAAACTCTATCTTTGGACTCCACTGAATGCAGGAAAGAGTTTGACTTCTTAACACATTTACCTTTAAGCTCCACCATATGCGGCTAATGGCTGTTTCTATCGTATTCTTGTTTGCACAGGGCAGAAGAGGAGCATGTTCATTCAAACCCAATCCACACCTAATCCATTATCTCTTATGTTTTATCCGGGGAAACCAGTGATGGAAGTTGGAAGTGCAGACTTCCCAAATGCCCGCTCGGCAATGACTTCTCCACTTGCAAAAGCATTGTATGGTGTTGATGGTATGGTTTTGTCACTTTCTCTTTACAGTTCTTGACTATCTGTGGAGCAACCTTTTGTATCTTCTAACACTAGGATTTATTATCAGTCTTATAGAAGTGGATTCAAACTTCTTTGTTATTATTACTTTGCTGGATAGAGACTATCTTGTTGAGTTGCGAATGATCACATGGCATGATGTAAATCAAATATGAAGTGTAATGCCCTTGAGGTTAGTTCATTAGTATTCCAGATGAACCATATTTTGCAATAAAACATTATGGGTTTCAACTTTAATTAAATAGAGGTTAAAAATATTTGGCAAGTGTCCTTCTTCAAGTTTGATCTTTATTCCCCCTCTGAGATGTACAGCTTTTTTCTCTCTCAACAGTTTTCCCCTCTGGTGCACTGTTGCCTATTATTTCATTTTGTAAAGGCATGTGTTTTCAGTTGGGCTATACCAGAACATGATGTAGATCCATGAAAAGGATGAACAGTTTTTGGACTAATAACTTGTTTTACTGTAAATCCAGGGATAACACGAGTATTCTTTGGATCAGATTTCATTACCGTAACAAAATCAGAAGATGCTTCATGGGATTTTCTCAAACCTGAAATTTTTGCTGCAATCATGGATTTTTATTCCTCTGGGAAACCACTTTTTCTTGATTCAAATGTTGCAGCATCTATGGACACAGCAATTCAGGAGGTATTCTTTGTCTAAGATTCAACCAACCATTTTTTTTTTGAACGTTTATGAGCCTAATGATGTTATAATATGGAGATGGTTAAGTATGCATGATAGTTTGACCTTATTCTTGCCTAATGAAGGTAATGGTGCTTCTCAGACATTTCTTTCATTTTTAAAATGTTTTTCTGTTAGTTAATCTTTTTTAGCAGCTTACTGGATTTTGGATAGCACCCAGGGCTACTGCTACGTGCAAAGTGTTTAAAAGGATCACATGTACAATTTTATTGGATAATTTCAATTTTCTGAATTCTTTTATCGGAACAAACTTCATAGGATGTATCCAGAATGTATGTGGTTGGATAAGGTTGCTTCTGGATTTACTGTTCTAGGCTTCGTCAAGGGCAAAAAAAATAATATTTGTGAATTTCAGCTTTCTAGGTTCCTCGCTTTGCAAATCTTTTTCTTGTTATTGTTGGACATTCTTTGCCTGTGCTTATTATACTGCATTTTTTTTGCTGGCTGCATATCTTGGCTGCTATGTGGCTCTTGTTTATCCTCTATGCATAAATTTTGATTTTTTTTGGTTCCTTGGATCATAAACTTCCCAATAAGGGGAACATGCATCAGCTGTTGGGAGATTCCAGAAAAACATGTATATTGTGACAATGGCTGTATCTCTTGTGGTGTCTTTTCATAAGATCATAGAATGCCACTGTTCCTTGCAATGAGCTTTCCATTTTTCTTTTGAATGTCTGATGCACAGTCACGCTGCCTGTATCTGGATTTGAATGATGCCCGAGCAGTTACTTTTTCCTGAGGTGCCTTTTCTAACATTGGCAGCCGTGAGGAAGATCAGTGTATTGCTAGATAGCCTAGATGATAAGACTAGATAGTGTCGATACTGCAGAAGAAGCATAATAGGAATGCTACACTGGTGGAATACGTAGGATGAGGAGGTAAGTTAGTAACAATAGTAATAACATAAGAAGGGGATAATATAGGGAACGAGTAATTCATGGAAGTGTTTCATTGTTGAGGAATAACATCTTTGAGGAGATTGAGCCTTGAGGAAGGATAGTGTAGACTCGGGGATAGGCTGCATGAGCATTTCACCTAGGTTATGAGTCAGATGACAGTGCTGCTTTGCTGGTGAGTGAGGTCTTCCATAGCATGAGGGCCTGCGGCATGTCCATGGTAAGGGTACATGTGAGGATTGGCTGTTGCCCAGCGGATTCTTTTGCTGCAATGCCAAGGGGGCTGTACTGGAAATAGAGTGATTTAGTAGGTGCAATATGTGCGTTGGAGTGTCTTGTGTAAGAATTGAGACGAAACAATGACTGCATGACATGAGTTAGACAGAGGGAAATTAGCAGTAGCTGTATGAGATGAGGCAGATGGTGGGAAATCTCTTATGGGGTGTTTGGTTACGTTTTTTTAGATATTTTCTCTCTCAAAATTTATGTTGAGGAAAGAATGTGGACTAAATCATGTTTGGAGTATCTCTCCTAATTTTTAGGGAGGGAGTTAACTCTTCATTAAATTTCCCCAGATAAAAAACAACTCTTTCCTTATTTTTTTCCCAAAAGAGCTCTCTCTCCCATAACCACCTCTTTCTCTCTCACACACATACGTTGTAGACACGCCATTTCTGACATTACGGCGAGAAATCTCGTATTATACCATGATGTCCCAAAAGCGGCTTACACTTTTCATTTATTTGAGTGATTTTTATAATTTTTGGATTATAATAAAAGGAGAGAGAGAAATTAAAAAAAATATATGAAAAATAAATAAAAAGAGAAAAAACGAATACAAGCCTCAAAAAATATGTATATATAATTACGTAAATATATATATATATCAGTGGTTACTATATATATAGAAAATAAATAAAATATATTTATTGAAAAAAAAGAAAAAGAGCAAAAATATAATAACCATAAAAAATATATATATAAAAAAGGGGGAAACCAAAAAAAAAGATAAAACCAAACAAACAAAATTAATGATAATAAAATAAAAATAATAAAATTATATCCTACGTCTTTTTCCCTCTTTCTATTCACTGCCCTCCCCCTCAAGTAATTCATGTCCATTATCCATCTCCCTATTCCCTTCCCTCTCTCTCACGCAACCCCCCCTCCTCCTTGTTCTCTCCCCTACTTTCACGGCATACACAGCCGCTCGACCCGATCTCCTCTTCCTACGCCCGTGAACCACCCCCCCTCTGATCTTCTCTGCAGGTGACCCACTAGCCTCCTCTCTCACGGCCGAACCTCCACTCACCTCTCACACAGTCTTCCCTCCATCTCTCTCCCGTGAGCCAACCACACCGCGATAACCACCTCCTCCTCATCTCACACCCGGGAGCACTCGCAAGTCCTCCTCTTCCTTTCCACTCTCACCTTCTGCCACCGTCTTCCAGCGAGCCACCCCACCGACCTCTCTTTGCCATCTCCCACACCCGTCGACACCGACGACCTCCCACTTCCTACCCTCCATCTCCGACCACCCACGGCCACTGCCACCATCCCATGCAAGCTACCCCTCTCTAACCTCCATGTCGCCGCCACTGCCACCATCTTCACTACCGTCGTGAAGCCCTCGCGAGCCCACACCCCTCTTCCAGCCACCTCCGCTGCCACTCCACCCTCTCTTTCTTACACCCTCAGACCACCTCCACTCTCATCTCCCCCACGCCGCCGATCGCCCGTCGCTGCACGCTGCCCTCCACCTCCCTGCCGTCCGAGCTCGCCACTGCCCTTCCCCATCCGACTGCTGCAACTGCATCCTCCCTCACGGCAGACACCACCCTCACAACGCCTCCCACCGGCCACTTTCTTCTCCTCTCTCTAGCCTATACCTGCGATCACCCCACTCCACGCTGTCCGCCCACGCCTCCTGCCGCTGCTCCCCGCGAGCTTTGCACTCCCTGCATGCGCCACCTCACCGTCGCCGTCCACTCCACGACTGCCGCGAACCCCGCCACCAGCATCGTCGTCGACGCCGCAGCGCACCCCCCTCTCCTTTTCTCTCCTGCCGCCGGTCTCCCGCGGCGAGCTCCCCGCCGCAGCCCCTTTTTTTTCTTTCCCCCTCTCTTCCCTTTCTCCACCTCCGTCTTCCTCCTCCTCCCTCTGCCGTCCTCTTCTCCTCTCTCTTCCTCCACGTCCTGCCGCAATCTTTCTCTACTTCTCTCTCTCTCTCTTTTCTCTCCCTCTTTCTCTTCTCTCTCCTTCACTCTCTCTCTTTTTCTTCCCTCCGTTCCCCTCTCCCTCAACCTCTCTCTCTCTTTGCGTTTTTTTTAAAAAAAAAAGTTTTTTTTGAGTTCGCGGGGGGGCCTCGTCGCCCGTGCCCCCCCATTTGAACGAAGAGGCCGTTGCGGCCTCTTCTTCTTCACCGGCCCGCCGCGCCGCCCTGCTCCACCGCCGTGCCCCCCTGCCGCCGCTGTCGCTCCCGCTCCAGCCGCCCGGGCCCCCCACGACCACCGCCTCCAGCCGCCGCGCTGTCGCCCCCGCGGCCACCGTCTCCAGCCGCCGCGCCGAGCCCCCCGCGGCCCCCGCCTCTGGCCGCCTCGCCGTCGTCCCTCCGGCCGCCGCCGGCCTCCGACCTCCGGACTCCCCTCTCTCTCTCCGTCCCTCTCTCTCCCTTTCGCTCTCTCCTTCTCCCCCCCTCTCTCTCCCTCTCTCTATCCCTCACTCTCTCGCCCTCTCTCTCTCACTCCCCCTCTCCACTCTCTTTCCCCCTCTCTCTCCCTCTCTCTCTCTCTCTCTCTCTCTCTCTCCCCCTCTCACTCTCTCTCTCTCTCTCGCACCCCCTATCTCTCTTCTCTCCCTCTCTCTCTTCCTCCCACGTCTTCCACTCCACCTCTCACTTTTTTTTCTCTTTTCTTTTTTTTATCATCATCCCCCTCTCATCTTTCTGCTTCTCTCTCCCTCTCAATCTCGCTCAATTTTTTTTTATTGTCATTTTATTTTCTTTACCATCTCCTTCCCCTCGTCTGTCTTCTCTCCCCCCGTCTTATCTGTATAGCATAGATATTGTATATAATATAGACGTATAATAAATGGTATATATATATATATATATAGATTTAGGTAGTATTTAGTACTATATGTATACTATGTACGAATAATGCATATATATATTAAATATATAATGTCTATATAGTATTTATTATCTAATTCTCATATGTATAAGTTAAATATGTACTATCTCCTGTTTATACATATATATATACTAAAGTATTAAAGAAAACTTCAAAAAAAAGAGTGTTCTCTCTTCCCTTCCCTCTCCTTCAAATATTTTAGTTCGGTTACTTCATTTTATCTTTTTTTGTTCTAATGGTATAGGCACCCGTCTCCTCCTTCTGTCACATTTTCACCCTACCATCTCTGTCTTTATCTCTTTCCACCACCCCTCCCTCTTTCTCTTTCTCTCTCACTATCTCCCTTTCTCCTTTGCAGGACGTCATTGATATCCGAAAGGCCCTGCCGAGTTTCCAGACATCGGAGTATACGAGAACCTGTTATGTCTCAGCGCACGCTCGTGCCATCCTCACCTCGGAGAAGCTCGTCCAAAGCCGCCATCGTTCTTCCCCAATAAGTTTTTCGCCCCTTTGTATTCTTAATTAGTCACTTAATTACATCCCACGAATCATTTAGCATCCATGCCACGCCTTTCTCCCTGAGAGGGCATAGTTTATGAGCGTCTTCGTGTCTGTGCATTCTATCATATCATTCCCCCATCCTTTAGTTCTCAAAGGGGTTTCAAACACCACCAATAAGGTGCGTACTCGTATATGTTTTTTTCAATATTATTTTCTAAAGAATTGGTGCTACACCATCGTCGTCCTTATTTAGTAGTCGTTTCTCTTCGTTTGTTCTTTGTGCAGGGTTAACCAGTCCGGAAGTCCGCTTCTTCAGTCGGCCGAAAGGGAACGAGGAGGAATTCACACGATCTCCAGTTGGGGGATAAAACGCGACCATCCCTTCTATTTTTGAGGTACCCGACCATCACCTTCACCATTCTATTCTAGTTCTCTACCTTGTTGTTATTTGTTGTTAAATCTCCATCTCCATCCTCCTTTACTTTTTGTTCAAAAATAAGTCTATTTCTCTCCCTTGTTATTGTCATATATTGTTAAATCTCCATCCCCGTCCTTCTCTATTTTATCTAAAATAAGTCTCTCACCCTATCTATATTTTCCTAGTGATTTTTCTCTATATCGTACTATCTTATTCTACCATTCACTCCTCGATTTCTCTCTTTACTTTCTCATCTTTCTCTAAAAAAGGCATAAAAGAATAAAAAAATAATAATAAAAGTAACAAAAGCCCCAAAAAAATATAATAACAAAAGATAAAATAAAATAAAAAGAATAATAAAATCAGGGTAACCAAAGAAGACCCTTTTCGTCGGCCGGCCGACCGAAGAGGAAGAGAGGACCCGCACTGCTCCCACTTCGGCGGCGAACGCGATCAGAACATTTCCTGTGGGGTTCTCAGCCCCTGGCGATCACACTTCCCATCCCCTTTTTTTGTTATTTATTTTTCTGACAAACACCGTTGACGGAACCAGTTCCTCGCGGTGGTCTCATCTAACTGGTGCGGTGGGCTATCTCCCACGACCGTTTTACTTCAGTAATTTAATTTCTGCATTCTAACACCCTAACCGCTAACTGCTTAACTCTAACCCTCCCCTATCATCGCTTCAAAACCCGCGGAGAGTGACATCTCGCGGTGGTTTATTTAATCTCCTTTTCTTTTATTCTAACCCGATCAAGGAACTCGTTCCTCGCGGTGGTTTAATTTCTGTACTTTCAATTCAACCCCGATCAAGGAACTCGTTCCTCGCAGGTGGTTTAATTTTCTAGCCTTTCATTACAACCCCGATCAAGGAACTCGTTCCTCGCGGTGGTTTAATTTTCTGCAGCTTTATTCCACCCCGATCAAGGAACTCGTTCCTCGCGGTGGTTTAATTTTCTGCATTCTTTTGTTCCGACCCCGATCAAGGAATCCGTTCCTCGCGGTGGTCTTATCTAACTGGTGCGGTGGGTCATCTCCCGCGACCATTTTCATTCCAGTAATATAATTTCTACACGCTAACCTCCTAACCCCTAACCATTTAGTTTTAGCATCCCCCATCATCGCTTTAAAACCCCGCAGAGAGTAACATCTCGCGGCGGTTTATTTGATCCCTTTTTCTTTTCTCGTTATATATATATATATATATAGTTATTATAATAAAAAAAACCCCGCGGAGGGTAATACCTCGCGGTGGTCTTTTGTATATACTTATATCGCTGCAAAAATCCCGCAAAGGCCAATGTCTTGCGGTGGTATGTATATATAATATTTATTGTTTATATTGCAGTAAAAATCCCGTAAGGCCAATGTCTTGTGGTGGTTTCTATATGTACATATATATTCATTACTATTGATACTACTATATTGCTATTAGAACCCCACAAAGACCAAGGTCCTGTGGTGGTACGTCTTTGCTCATATTGTTCTTATAATTGTTCGGAGAACGATATACCGTTACAATTTCTAAGTCTACGTGTCTCTCCATTTCTGTTACATCGATTCTCAAACTTCTCGGTATATGAAAAATTGCTCGTGGAACGGTAGGCCACGCTTACCAGGAAAGAGTCAGTTTGCGCGAGAGGGCCTTCAGACCCCTATCTCCGCCATGTACCGGAATTTGTTCCGCATCCCTCTTCCCTTTCTCTCTCCTTGATTCGGTTTCTTTATCCCTATCTCCTAAGAAACCCGAGGGTGGACGACTCCCGCCGTCTACACCTCTCTGGCGATCACCCTTTCATCACCATTCCATTTTGTCTATTATTTTTCCTCCGAGGGTGGACGACGACTCCTGCCGTCTACACCTTTCTGGCGATCACGGTGGGACCTCTTTTATTTTGTCTGGTTACCCAGATATTTTCGGCACCCACGTGTGCCCCTCCACTCGGCACCCGCGTGTGCCCCTCCACTTGGCACCCACGTGTGCCCCTCCTGATTGCGCCCGCGTGCGCTACATTCGTGCTCCCAGTAGCATTCTTGCCATCGGCACCCGCGTGTGCCCCTCCACTCGGCACCCATGTGTGCCCCTCTTGATTGCGCCCGCGTGCGCTACATTCGTACTCCCAGTAGCACTCTTGCCATCGGCACCCACGTGTGCCCCTCCACTCGGCACCCACGTGTGCCCCTCCTGATTGCGCCCTCGTGCGCTACATTCGTGCTCCCAGTAGCACCCTCTCCACTCGGCACCCACGTGTGCCCCTCTTGATTGCGCCCGCGTGCGCTACATTTGTGTTCCCGCTATCACTTTTGGCATTCCAATTTCATCCCTCGTGCACTACGTGCATTGCTCAGAGTCCCCTGTGAAGTCTGAAGAGATTCGTATCATTGTAGAAAAGGAGTGTTGTGATATTTGTTTAATTTCTTTTATTGTGTATATTTGTTGTCTGTTTATATATCTCCTGTTGAATTCAGCACTGCATTGCATATCATCTCCCTTTTATTTTTATTTCTTTTGTTCCATTTTTTTAGGATCACCTTTTCCTGCTGAAGGAAGGACTCTCCGTCGGGAATTCCTCTCGACGGATTAGGATCTCCTTCATCGGGACCTCCGTAAGTCCCCGACATCGAAGGATTCCCTCTTCGTTCACTGGGCTGGTTGTACCACTGAAGTTCCCTGGAGATAGTCAACCCATTCGTGGTGAGTCGAGTGTCCTTAGATCACACGGCGGAAATCAATATTGCAACTAAGGTCCCTCCTGTGGTGTGAACATTAGATTAGAAAAAAAAAGGGGGGAAAACCAAAAGAAAACAAAAAAAGGCGTTAAACATCAACTTGTTTGTTAATCTTTGCTAATGGTTTGAGTGTGTATGTTATTACATTCTGATTAGAAAGAAAAAGGGAAAAAGGGAAAAGAAAAAGAAAACACAAAAAAAGGCGTTAAACATCAACTTGTTTGTTAATCTTTGTTATTGGTTTGAGTGTGTATGATATTACGTTCCGGCAAAATCTCACGTTCCGAAAAAGATCAAGAAATGTCCGGGAACGGTCAGAATCCGACCCCGAGTCACCAAGGGACACATGTCCCTACTGAGGACGCAGGTTCCTCCCGTGAGCCCTCATATGAGGTGCGAACCACCGTCGGGGAAGCATCCCCGCCACAAGATATTTCCTCCCTGTTGGGTGTTCTCGCCAACACACAGCTCAATTCCGATCAGATCCGGGCCTTTCAAGCCGTCTTAAAAGGGAAATCTGTTGATTCTACTCCTCAAAACCCAACACCAGTTGCTCTCCCTACTCAAGAGCCTGCACAGGCAATCCCTTCCTCATTCCCTCTTGTGCAGACAAGTCTGCAACCTCCCTCTTTCCAATTACCTCCCCAGTCTCAAGCTCCATCAATTCCTCATGCAACATTTCAGTCAGTTCCATTTACTGATATGCCACAACGTCCGCAACCTCCCTCTTTCCAATTACCTCCCCAATCTCAAGTTCCGCCAATTCCTCATACGACATTTCAGTCAGTTCCATTTGCTGATATGCCACAACGTCCCTCTCATCCGGAATTCCCTTCTCAGGCTTCCGCAAGGCCTCAGTGGCCACCACAACCTGCTCCTTACGAGGAGGTCACTCAATCTCTCCTTCATAGGTTGAACAAGATGGACGAACAATTTCGAGATTTCAAAAAGATTATGGATGTCAAATCCGCGCCTGAGATCTCTTTACCAATCCTTCCTGTATTCCGTCTCCCTCCTTCTGAAATGCCAACGTACCGACGGTACACCGGCACAGGCAACCCCTTCATTCATCTAAAGGACTTCATGTATGAGTCCTCGTTTTGGCAGAACGATCAAAGATCCCTGGCGTATCTCTTCAGGAGATCATTGGATGGTCCCGCCTTAGAATGGTTCTATTCCCTAGAGCCGAGTGAGGCTGAGAACTTCGACGTGGTCCAGAGGAAGTTCCTACAGAAATATCGGGATAGGGTCGGTCCCTCCTTCTCTATTACCGACCTAGTGGCTGAAAAAATGAAGCCCGATGAAGATTTCATCCAATTTGCCGATCGATGGAGATCCTTGGCAGAGAAAGTGAGAGACCCCATTTCAGAATCGGAGCAAGTAAAGATGATCGTGTCTAATGCCACTCCACAATTTAGACACGTCCTGGCAATGAACAAGCTCACCACTATGGAGGAACTATATGAGAGAGCTCGATATATCCAAACACAGCTGAAAGATTCTCCCCTCATGCATATGTTCGAGCCACCAAAGCCAAAGGTGTTTAGGAAGCCGAGCACGGGTGCCCAAGGTGGGGTGACAGAAGGGGTTGTAACAAATGAACAAGTGGGCGCGGTTGGCCATCCCAACCAGCAAGCTAACCCTAGGCCTCCACAAGCTCCACAATTCCCCTTTCATCAGGACCAACAAGGTCAGCAACCCTATCGTCCTCCCCCACAAAACAATCTCTTCCAGAACAATATGCCTCAACCGCTCCATCTCCAACAACAACAGCAGCGACCTCCTCAATATAATCAGGTTCCACCACCCGGGGATTATGGCCTCCAACAACAGAGGAGGCCGATCGGCCCAAGGAGGACTCACTACCCACCTTTGCCGGAGTCATTATCAGACATCTTTAATGCTCTCATGGCTGCTAATTTCCTCACCTTGCCTAAGGAAAAAGCCATATGGCCCCCGAACGTCGACACTTCCAAATATTGTGTCTTCCATAGACAGCCGGGTCATACAGTGGAAAACTGTTTTCATTTCAGAGATTATATCTATGATATGAACGATGAACATCAAATAGATTGGGATGAAATGAGGCGATGCGTCACCATGATGAAGGCCAGGAGACCTCCTCCTAGACAACAACAGCAACAACAACAACAACAACAGCAGCAACCACAACCTCAGCAGGCACCACAACAACAGCCAAATATGGGCATCCTCCAAAATCCGTTACCGGCGCACCAACAACCTAACCACCAAGTCAACCCCATCTCTTCCTTCCCGGAGGTTGGAAGAGGGCAAGATTGGCATACGGAAAGCGGCTCTGTCCTTGTCACCAATCACGTTCCTATCCAATCCCCACGCCTTATTCGTCCCGCACCTGTCTATCCTCCACCCGTAGCACAACCCGCAGTGATACCTCACTCATTTCCACTGCCATCACGTCCTCTCATCCGCGTCTCTGCTGATGACCTCCCTTCGAGTCCCCAGCAAACACCCTCCACTTCCACCATAACATCGTTACCCTCAAAGCCTCTCATCATTTCTCATGTCTCCACCTCGACATCCACCTTCATTCCACCTCCACTAAACAAACCTCTCATTGTCCAACACCCTTCCGAGGTGCCCTCCACTTCCACCATAACATCGTTACCCTCAAAGCCTCTCATCATTTCTCACGCTTCCACTTCGTCATCCACCTTTGTTCCGCCTCCACTAAATAAACCCCTTATTGTCCAACACCCTTCCGAGGCACCATCTACCTCCACCACAACCCCTTTACCCTCGAAACCCCTCATTATTCATCACCCATCCGGGCCCCCATCGACCTCTACTATGCCTCCACCTTTTAAACCCCTTATCATTCATCGTCCATCTGAGACTTCATCTACTCCCACCATACCTCCACCTAACAAACCACTCATCAGAGCCCCTATACCTGTCATCGCCCCTGCTTCCTCAATTGTTCCTCCACCACTACCCCTCGAACCCCTACTAAACCCCATATCTAACTCCATAGAGCTGCCGCCAAAACCACAAGCCATGGTGCTCCGTAGTGGAAGGATGTTCCATCGGGTTTTTCCCCAAAATAGTCAGGTCCCCGAGCAATCTCAGCCAGAGAAAGACACCGAAGAACAGCCAGAGGAGTCTATCCCCGGGACACAATATGACCTGTTGAACCACTTGGATAAAACACCAGCTCGGATCTCCATTCTCGAGCTAATCAAGAGGTCGAAAACCCATCAGGACGCCTTGATGGAGTATCTTCAGAGGGTTATGGTAAATGAGGATCTCCCAGTGGAGAAGATCTCGTCAGTATTGACGCCAACTGATACACAACCGGCTATTATATTTCACCACCATGAGCTTGCCCCCAAGGAGGCTCGAAAATATGCTTTGTGTATTGCAGTCAAGATCAATGGGGCGTCTATAGACCCATGTTTGGTGGACACTGGTGCGTCTATAAACGTGATCTCCATGAGCACTCTCCAATTATGTGGGGTTGACACGGAACAGATAAGGCCTTCATCAATTACGGTTACGGCCTATGACAATAGCAAAAAGCCACCAATGGGGATGATCATCTTGAATGTAGAATTGTGCCCTGTATCAGTCTTTGCGGAATTCCATATCCTTGATATGGATCCCACATTCAAGGCCATACTAGGCCGCCCTTACATTGAGGTTATGAATGCTGTGCCTTCCACCAATCATCAGTGCTTAAAGTTTCCATACAAGGCTTGGATTATCAAGGTAAATAGCATGCCCATCTTTTCTACAGTGGATGCTATTAATACCTCATTGCCTTCTGTTTGGCCGACTCACCGGCCAATTCTTTCACTGCTAGATGTGTGTGACCCTCGTCGCACCCCTTTACACAAAAGCCGTTTCAGCACCAAAGTCATGTCACCCTTCCCATTCTAAGGGATGGGAGATCATGAGAAACATTGGCTACCAACAGGGCAAAGGTTTGGGGGCACAATTACAAGGGAGACTGAGGCTGCCAAAGAAGACAAAGTTAACCCTTAGAGCCGGCCTAGGCTTTGAAGGGCCACTTGAAGCATATGAGGGACCTCTTACATGGACCTTGTACTCTTATTTCAGAAAGGGTCCGGTTATACAGTTGGGGAATTACCCGCAAGAATCACATGGGAAATTGCAGATTGCCTATTTAGCTGAAAGTTGCTCGAGGGTTGCAAAGAAGGGGAAGCACGATGACCCGAGCTGCGAGTGGAACAAGTGGTTCGATATACACGATGTTTCCATTGCACTACAACAGATGTTCTCGCCTCCAGACTTAGAGGGGCCACTTTTGATCTCCGAGGTACCAAAAGATGTCGTTGACATTGCCGAAATTCCAAGTTTTCCTCGCCGAGAGGAAGTTGCCACTGACGGATCGCTTTCCGTCATTCTATCTGATCATTCTCCTCAGCCGTTGCTGCTGACTCTTTCTTGGACCCGACGTTTATCTGATGATATTCCCAGGTCCCCTTCTCTACTCACATTCTTGCGTGGATTTCTCAGCCCATGCCAAATTTTCAACCATGATCTGCTCAATGAGCCATGTAACCCCCTAGCTATAGTTCCCTCCTCCCATTCTCTAATTTCTTTCAATTGTTTTGTAATTGAAAATGAAAATGAAAAAAAAACGTCGATTTTCAAACTCCTCAACAGTGCATCTCCTTTGAGGAGACCTCCTACATCTCTCACGAGTGTGCCCCGACTTACGGGCCACTCATTCAAGGTCCCTTGAGCGACCTTCTTTACCCCTCTATCGAGGGGTCTCTTCCTGTACATTCTTCAACTTCTTCTTCGTCTGTAGAACAAGTCAGTCAGGTTAGGAATAGCGAGTCAAGGGTAGTACCTAGAAGAAAATCCAAGGGCAGGAAATTCCTCGTCGATTCCTTCTAGATCTAGCCAATAGGTGTCAAGCCTTTCTAGCCATTCCTCAATTGCTAGAGAATCCCATCCAACTGTCGGAGTTAGAATGTGAGGAGGATTATACAATTGATGAGGGATATGGAGTTTATGAGCTCACAGATGAAGAATATCCTATTGAAGAAGGGGATGAAGAATATGAGGACGCGGCCGACGCATATGCTAGCGGAATGAGGAGGTTTGACGAACCATCAGCCGCTATAGAAGAGCCCACAAAGAAATCAACCTGGGGACCGAGGAAGACCCTAGGATCATCCTCATAAGTGATAATTTGCCGCCATCTGAAGAAGAAGAATTGATCGAGGTTCTCAAGGAGTATAGGGACACGTTCGCATGGAGCTACGAGGATATGCCGGGATTGGATTCCACCCTGGTCGAACATCGCCTAACGCTAAAACCAGGGTCCATCTCGGTAAAGCAAAGGTTAAGACGTTTCCACCCCCAAATGGCTTTAAAAATGAAGGAAGAGGTCGATAAGCTCCACAAAGCCAGGTTTATTAGAGTCGTCCTATATCCTCAATGGGTGGCAAACATTGTCCCGGTCATGAAAAAGGATGGAAAGGTGAGAATCTGTATCGATTTTCGGGACCTTAACCGCGCGTGTCCAAAAGATGATTTCCCCTTGCCTCACATTGACGTGTTGGTTGATAATACAGCAGGCTATGAAACTCTCTCGTTTATGGATGGATTTTCGGGGTATAATCAGATCCGTTTGGCGGAAGAGGATCAGGAGAAAACATCATTCACCACACCTTGGGGAACTTACTGCTATTTGGTCATGCCGTTTGGTTTGAAGAATGCTGGAGCTACTTATCAAAGGGCTATGATGGCAATATTCCATGACATGATGCATGTATATTTAGAGGTGTATGTGGATGATTTACTGGTGAAATCCAGGACTAGGGCAGAACACCCAAGAGTTCTGGCTAAGGTGCTGCAAAGATCAAGGGAGTTCAATTTGAAAATGAATCCAAAAAAGTGCGTATTTGGCGTCTCATCGGGCAAATTGCTTGGTTTCATTGTGAGTAAGAGGGGCATTGAAATAGATCCCAACAAAGCTAAAGCAATTAGGGATATGCCACCTCCGAAAAACCTGAGAGAAGTTCGAGGGTTAATCGGAAGGTTACAATTCATTCGTCGATTTGTGTCCCAGCACTCGCAAAGGTGCAAACCTTTCTATGAGTTGACTAAGTCAGGAGTAGAATTCAGTTGGAATTCTAAATGTCAAAAAGCTTTTGAAGGATTAAAGAATATCTGGCCAATCCACCTGTTCTAATTCCACCCACGCCAGATAAACATTTAATCCTTTACATCTCGGTCCTGGACGACTCCGTGGGAGCTGTCCTGGCACAAGCCGATGAAGCGGGCAAGGAAAGGGTGACTTATTACTTGTCCAAACTCCTCAACCCTTGTGAGCAGAAGTACACGGCTATGGAGAGAACTTTTGCCGCCCTTGTCTGGGTAGTGCAGAAGTTGAAACACTACTTTCTAGCTCATGAAGTTCATCTGATTGCCCGAATGAACCCTATCAAGTTCCTTCTAGAAAAATCTGTCCTTACGGATAGATTAGCACGCTGGCAAAGCTTTCTTTCTCAGTTTGACATCGTCTACATCAGCAAAAGGCGATAAAGGGTATGCTATAGCTGAGCATCTCGCTCACCATCCTCTTCCCAAATTCGACCCTGTCCAATCAGAGTTCCAGATGAGGAACTAATGTCCATCAACCAATCAGATGATTACATGTGGACGTTACATTTTGATGGAGCTCTGAATTCCCAAGGGAAAGGAATCGGCATTGCCCTCCTATCGCCTGAAGGCCTTACATTCCCACTGGCATACCAGCTCAAATTCCCCGTTACCAACAATATAGCTGAATATGAAGCTCTCTAGCTGGCCTGGAACTCGCTCATTCTTTCGTATCACCGAATTACGAGTCGTAGGTGATAGTCAACTCATTCTTCGCCAGGTGCTCACCAAATATCGCACTCGCGATCCCAAGCTCAAGCCATACCAAGAACTCACTGCTGCCTTTGCCAAACTGTTCACCAAATTGATCTTTGTCCATGTCCCTCGTCATCAGAATATTCTGGCCGATGCCCTCGCCTCGTTGGCATCATCTTTAAGGTTCCCTCTAGGAAGATGGTTTGAGTCCATTTCCATCTACAAGCGTCACGCCCCTGCAATCGATGACGCTTCCTACGTAAATATCAAGGACAGGATAGCAAGGAAGGCCCTACAGGAAGAAATCCTTGAGAAGAGGGAAATTATGTTGACAGAGTTAGAAGAAGAATTGGCTGATGAGGAGAAGCCATGGTTTTACGAAATTGCCAAGTATTGCAAAGATCAGTCCTACCCTGAGAAGCCACATCGGAAGATAGAAAAGCCATAAGGAGAGTGGCACAGAGATACGTGCTGGTCGGAGGAGTGCTATACAAGAGAAGTCTTACTGGTGTTCTTCTAAGATGTCTCGACGAAGAGGAGGTCTGGAAATGCGTCGAGGAAGCACACTCTGGTGTGTGCGGTGGCCATGTGAATAGCCAAATGCTTGCCAAGAAAATCCTTCGGCAAGGCTTTTACTGGCCCACCATGGAAGAAGATTGTGCCGTCTATGTCCGCAGGTGTGTCAAGTGTCAACTTCACGCCGATAAAATTCATTCCCCATCTTCTTCACTTCATCCAGTATCCTCCCCATGGCCTTTCTCCATGTGGGCTTTCGATGTCATTGGTCCTCTCGGTAATCCTTACTCCCTCACTAAGCAAAAATCATTCATCCTTACTGCAACGGAGTACTTACCAAATGGGCCGAAGCCGAAGCTTACGTGGAGGTTAAAGCATCAACAGTCTGCAAATTCATCATGAAGAACATCATCGCCAGGTTCGGCATTCCAAGCACGATCATCACCGACAATGGACCGCAATTCATTTCTCAGGACCTTCAGGACCTCTGCAAAAGGTATAAAATTGCATTGCATCATTCATCACCTTATTATCCACAAGGTAATGGCCAAGCAGAGGCCACTAACAAAACATTGATTAAAATCATAAAAAAGACATGTGAGTCTAACAAGTTCTCGGATTGGCCAGAAAAGCTGATTGAGGCTTTATGGGCCTATCGCACTTCAATCCGTACTCCCACTGGGCAAACTCCGTTCGCCCTTACTTATGGGATGGAGGCGGTAGTTCCGTATGAAATCTTGGTTCCTTCTCTCAGGGTACAGTTGGACAAGGAGCTTCCCCTCGACGAACGTCGTGATTCACTCCTTGCCCAATTGGAACTCTTAGATGAGAAACGGCTGGCCGCTGCCGAGCATGCACGTGTATATCAGAACAGACTCACACGTTTTTATCAAAAGAAGGTCATTGAAAGGAAATTTCAAGTCAGTGAAATGGTAGTGAAAAGAATGTTTGTAAAACCTGGTGGGCCGCGTTCTAAACTCCAACCCAATTGGGAAGGACCATACGTAGTTCAGGCTGTGCATCCTGGCAATGCCTACAGGTTAGTAAATGCTGAGGGGATCGAGTTATCCCACCCTTGGAATGGGCTTTATCTTAAGAAATACTACCCTTAGATAGGTGTACATAGTGTCAAAAAAAATCATGAACGAAAAACAACAAAAAAAAATAGAAAACAATGAAAACAACAAAAATATGTATATATACAACAACAAAAGAAAAAAATAAAAAAGAAGAAAAGAAGAAAAAAAATAGAAAAGTCAAAATGCCAATGTTTGGAGATCACCATGTAGTTAAGTCATTGAACCTCCATGTTGGGATAGGGCCTATTAAGACTTGGTAGGTTCCGGGTCTTGGTTTGCCAGAACCGTGGAGATCCCTGTCCGGCTAGTTCGGCTTATGCCCCCCTCAAAAGAAGGCAACATGCATGTACACATGTGTTCTATAAAAGATCGGTAGCATCGCTCATGGTGAGGCCTCACCCAGAAGGTCTCCAGAAGGCTTAAATCTTTATTCTCTCTCTCTTCGACCGAATGAGACAGCCGGCGCCCTTAAAACGCTGAGCATCGGAAACACGAACACAACCCCTAGGGTAAGAGTAGGGCCCAATTCCTTGAGCATGGGTCAGAGCACGAGAAGAGGGCAGTGTCCCCGCAGGCATCCAAGAGGGATTCCATAATGTCAAAATACTATGTCCCTCGCAAAAATCTGTCAAGAAAAATCAGAAAAGAAGAACAAAATCAAAATCAAGTGAAAAGCCTGGTCGTAACCGTGCCTGATCCCACAAATGAAACCCCTTTGACTGAAAGTCAAATTCTATACAAAAGGGGTCATGAGATGTAAATGCTCGAGATTTGGTCTGAAGTTGCCCGAAAGGGGAAGTTAAGTGCGCCCCTATTGGCTCGCCGGGTTAACGGTTTTGCCGGTCCTCTCAGGAGGTTTGCCCCCAATATTCTTCCTTCTTCCCCTGAAGATGAAGGCTCAATGGAGTTCCCGAAGGGTGAAGCTTGCCAAAGCTTGTAACCTCATTTCAATACAAACATATGGTTGTCCATTTTTGAAAAGCAAAAGCTGTTGTCGTGAAGGAGTCTCCGTGTTTCTGGCCGGTTAAGACCCTTATCTACCATCTTGATGTCTTCTTAGCCTGACCTCGGGCTTAGACCAATGCAAGCGCGTCACCTACGGTGCGACGGCGTCTGATTCCGGGTCAGCGTCGCGCGGTTGGTCGTTTGGGTTCCAAGGTGTTCCATTACATATCATCTAGAGTTGTGAGGAAATAGACCCGGGTCGGGCAAATCATTTACCTTGAACACTTTTTGGGTGAATCCCTGTGGTCGGAAGCAACTGGGAGCCTAAGCATGGCATGACGATATTGTCGTCGGGATAAGTCTTAGCCGGCGGGATTATCATTCGAGGAGTCTAGAGGTCCAAATCAACCTAGATGTGCCCTTAGGATGCCTGGGAGGTTAGTAAGAAACCCCTATTCTCATGCAAGTCAGATGTTATATCGAGTGGTCATCGTGCATTAGCAAAAATAATAAACAAACCAAAAACAAACAAAAAATGACAAATCCAAAAATCTAAAAAAAAGCAGAAAAATGTATATGCACAAAAAAAATGGAAATGTAAAAGACCAAAAAAAATAAACAAACCACAAAATACAAAAAAAATGAATACACCTACAAAAACAAAAATCACATCTTTGCATGATCGCATCTGTATGCACCATTCATTTTAAACTCTCGTTTGCATCCGTGTGCTTGTCTGTCGCATTCATCATCCTCTTTTATCATTGCCTTTGTTGACAAAGGCTTGCCCCTTGACTCGTTATCAAGAATGGTTCTTCATCATATCTACTCATTGAGCAAGGGGCAAGTCAGAACAGAAATACTGACTTGTTTGCTTAGATGTATGCAGGGATTCGAGAGACAAGAAAGAAGCAGAGAACCAAGCATAAAACATTTTATTCCACTCCAATCAAAACAAACAAATAGAAGGCTACATCAGGATTCACCTTCTCTCTCCACATTACTTGTCCCGCCACCCTCCGGGTGAGACACTCTTGAGGGTGCTACCCAATCATGGAAAGCGGTCCTTCTACCGCTTTGTGGGCCTCTTTCTATCTCTACTCCCCGGCGCCGATCTGCGGGGGCACCAAAGAAGCTGCTGACACGAAAGCCACGCTCTCGTGCTCTTCGGTAGCGTTCCTCACCGTCCTTTAGCCACTGCTCGGCAAGGCCGAGACTGGTCTTCAATTCAAATAGTTGGGCCTCCAGGGCCCTCTTCTCCTCTTTCTCGGCCGACCTCTTGGCCTTCTCTCTTTCCTTGCCCTTTTCCCTCTCAGCACGTTCTCTCGCTCTGTCTTCCCTCTCCAGCTGAAGGGTGATCCTCAGCTCTATAGCGTCCCTAGAAAAGTCGTCACTTGGACGACGCTGCAGTTCCTCTTCTAGCTCGGCTATTCTAGCTTCCTTCTAGGCGGCATGCGCGAGTGCCTCCTCCGTTTCTTTCTCCTGCCAAACGTTTCATCTCAGGCTTCTGGTAACGCTTGAACAAGGGATATTAAATGGTGAGGGTCTCACCTGTACAGAAAGCATCCCTTCTGCTTCCGCAGCCCGCTGGGTGGCATGAGCAAGTTGCTCGTGGAGTAAATCTAACTCTGAAGTGGGAATCCATAGACTGGAAGAAACGCCGTCTGCCCCCATTGCCGATGAAACTACATCGAGTTGGGCACGCTGCGTACACATACGAGAGGTGACAGTTAAATGGTTAACGCCATGAATTTCAAATCATGCCAGGAGTATGTATATACACACTTACTGATGAACCCAGAGCCGCTCGGGTGTCAGTTAACTCTCGCTCCGTGTCCGCTAAACGAGCTTGTAAGTTCGTTATTATGGTGTCACGGGCATCCTACAGCCATGGCTCTTGAGTTCACAAATAAAAATAAAAAAAATGGAAATTATAAAAGACAAAAAATGGTGTTTTACTTTACCTCTATAAGCCCTCCAAGCTGGAGCCTCTCCGCATACATTGCCCTATAGAGCCGTAGGTAATCTTCACTGTCTTGCGCTTGCGATCCCACGAGTGTGCCACCCCGCTGCCAGTCTTCGTACTGTTCGGGGAAGCGCACCCTCCAATCAACGCAGGTTGCCGGCCCGCGCGTCTTTTTCCCGACACTGGGTGAGGAGGTTATATCCACCCATTCCTGGGCAAGCCCGAGAGTCCTCATGGCTAATCGTAGCCTTAGTGGCTCAATTTCATTCAAACAATGAAGCCAGAGGTCCCGTCCAAACCGGGCACGGCTTCCAATTACCCATGGCTGGTCGACATCGACCATATTCGAGTAAGGCCTCCAGTTCACCTATGTTGGGTTGTACATATCTTCTTAGTTACTCAAAAATACAAAAAAATGGTAAAAAATGAACAAAATAAAAAAAAATAGAAAAGAGTATCCTACCATCGTTGCAGGGAATTCTTGTAGCTCCCGTCTCGATACCATCAGCTGGTAGGATAATGGTGATGTACTCATGATGGGTTGCCACCGCCTAGCCAACGGGATCGTCACTGGCCGACAGTGTCGAGCTCTCCCCATTGGAATATAATAGTAGCTCCACAGCTACACCATCATGTGTCATTGGCATCAACAAATACAAAAAAAAGCATAAAACGAAAACCACAAAAAAAATAATCTTTTACCTGGATGAAGGGCGTAAACCCATTTATTGTCACCTCTCGGCCTGTCCTTTGCGACAGACCTGTGAATAAATGTGCTAGTACGGCAGCCCCCCAGGCGTATTGTCCTACTCTCTCCAAGTCCACGAGCAGCTCCAGGAAGCGGCAGTGTATGTTGTCTCCCTTGGAGCCCAGTAGCAACCTACCCAGCAGAAAGAGGAGGAACCTCCTCAGGTCCATGTTGGACCTCTCCCAGTTGCTGGCATCCGCACAGTATACAGCACGGGCACCTCTTTCTGCCCTTTCCATGAATTCCTCCAGGGACTCGTCATCCCGTGGACGAATGTCAGTAAGCCCTAACACCTCCATGATCGATGTCTTGGCTACTGACCTGTTCTTCCGACCGTCGAGTTCCAGTCCTAACAGTTTCTGGGCACCTTCTCGGTAATCCGCGTAAGTGACGCCGGTCACCGCCTCTCCATCCACTTTGAGGCCCGTGATGCGGACCATATCTTCCAGACTGGGCACCATGTGCCCCCAAGGCATCAGGAATGCCCGACTCGCCGGATCCCATCTTTCATGCAGTGCTTGGATCAGGGCAAGGTCGAGCTTTATCGGCTCGATTCGGAGGAAGGCACCGAACCCCATCACGTCTAGCCTGGCCTTTTGAAGTCCGGGAGACCTCGATACGCTGCCACTACCAGTTCCCACGAGATGTGCGAGCGCATCATGCTCTGCACATATACAAGAGGTGAAAAGGGGAGCATTTCTAAGCAAGAAAGGAGAAGAAAAGGATGAAGGAAGGAAACAAAGAAGCCCCTTACAAGCTGTGATCGGGTCCTCTCACTCAGTTGTCCTTCGACTTCTGAGAGTCTCTGGAACTGCTACCTGATCTGCTCCTCTTTCGAGGAACGGGAAGACTCACCTTCTACTCTGAAGCTGGATTCACCCTCCATCCTAAAAAATGAGCAACACTCACAACCTCCCTTCCTTACAAATTTGCACTCCTCAAGTCTGCTCTCAGGATCTTGGTGCTTTCAGGTCGAGAGAAAAGGGGAGGTATTTATAGGATCAGAAAGAAGGAGATCTAGATCTATCACCATCACCCCCAGCGACAGCCTTTGCGACAAGTCACCCTCCCTCTATTCTCACATGCCACTTTGCCATGTGGAGTAAACGAAGCGGAGCCGTGATTTGTTGACTTGTCCTCCCTATTCGGTCCAAAGATTCCCCGTGTTCATTGTCCCGTTGCGACTACTGCTAGCGCAACGAAAGAAAACGGGGGACATTTATGCGGGAAACTAGAACCAGGGGCCGACGCTATTGAAATTACTGATAGCTTCCATTGCAAGCCATGGCCGAGGTGCCCTCGGATGCCACTTTGCCATGTCGAGTGAATGCTTCAGAGCCGTAATACGGCCTGAAGAATCCCCGTGTCCCTTGTGACAGGGGCCGACATTTTTGAAATTGGTGATAGCTTCCATTGCAAGCCGCGGCCGAGGTGCCCTCGGATGCCACTTTGCCATGTCAGGCGAATGCTTCAGAGCCATGACACGGTCTGAAGATTCCCCGTGTCCCTTGTCCTATTGCGACTACTTTCAGCACAAAGAAAGAAAATTAGGACATTCACGTGGGAATAGAGTACTAGAGGGCCGTCATTTCAAAGGCGGTGGCAGATTCTCTTTGAAAATCATGGCTATGGTGAGTCACCACTCCGTGTTTTAAGCAGAAATCTCGTCGAACATGTCTCGTGGTAGAGGAGAGCTGTAGACCCGAAGGAACGCATCTAGGGCCAGCGAGCTGCCCTTAAACCAACCCATTCCACTCATACATCTATATAAGGGTTTGAGCCCGTCATGAGGAAAGAGTGGGTATGCAAGCCACTCACTAACCCTCATCACCCTCCTGGTCACTTCTCTTCTCTCCGAAGGCAAGAAGACCCTCGGAGGCTTTCTATAGTTCCGTGACGCAGCAATCGCTTTGCCGTGCCACGAGTTCCCACCGGCTCTTCGGCGGTGCTCTTCATCATCCTCCTGCTTCTCTCGCGATCCCGATGGCCGCGAAGCTCTTGAAGTTGAGGCTGCTGGTTCAGCTGCCCTCTGTTCTGCCAAAGGAGACTGCACCAGCTCCAGGAGCTCCTCCACTGCGAGCTCCAATTCTGCCCTAATCTGCAACAACTCTGAGGGATTGACGCGTCCGTTCGTTGTTTCTCCTAAAGCTTCATCAGTTGGGCCTCCAGTGCCCTCCTCTTGTATCAATCTCAGCGTCGCTCTATCCCTCCACTCCTTCTCACTCTCTCCTCGTCGTCTGAAGAGAACATCAGCACCAGGACATCTCAGGGAAGCCCTTTGCTGTAATCGCCCCAGTCCTTCGGCTCCTGTCCGATGACAGGTAGCCGTCCTCCAGCGTCTCACATTCTAAACCGCCTCTATGAAAAGAAAAAAGGGAAGGGGATTCAAGGAGCATGCAATGACATCAAGGCTTGGCATTTATTCTAAAACGAGATACATTAGGGTTTGGGCACCTCAGGCCTCAGTTTCCCAAGCTCCATTACATAAGCCTTCCATAGCTCCCGATCCTCACTCACAGACACCATCGCCTTCTGTGGAACGCTTGCCTTCCACGCTGATTTGATCGCTGTCATGTCTATTGCATCATCATCCGTGCCCAACTCCCTTTCTTTAATCAAAGGAAGGTCGGATAGCGTAGGAAAAGAGTGTCGCGGAAGGCCGATTTGCATGCAACATCGGTGCGAGCTGTAAAGAACAAACTCAGTTGCACCAATAAGCTGGAGTTCCGCATCAGGGGAGGATCTCGTGAGAAGTTCACGTCCAAGTAAACATGATGGCGCGTGAATAAACGCATCCCGCTCCAAAGTGTTGAAGTAAGTGCGCCAGTCTCCACGTGACTTCAGCCGGGGCATGCGATTAACCACCTTGCCGCTAAAACCCAACACATCAACTATGTGATAAAGGGGGCTTTGTTGGAAGATTCTGGAAGTAGTTCGGGTCTCCTCGCAGCGATCAAATTTGAAGTGGAGATCAATCCAGCAATTAAGGAGAAACATGCACCCATAGGGGGGCTGGCCCATGTTGGAAGCCGTAAGACCGCTGTAAAGGTAGGCGAGGACGGCTGGCCCCACTCTTTTGCCCTTCTAGAGTCCGTAAATCGCGCCCAGCTGATCCTCCTCCATGATATTGTCGGTGCTGGGGAAGAGGAGAGCTCCGGCCAAACATATCACGAACCCTTTCATGAGTCCTTCTAAGCATTCGTCACCTGTCAATCTTTCTAAAGCGCTCATGGTCCAGTCTGCGAGCTTTTGTACGTTGATTCCCTTCTGGGTCTGAACACCTTTAATGGCTCCGCAGGGCATGAAGCTCCCAGAATTTCCTCAGAGGATGCCTTCTTCCCCATGGGCAAAATTTTTATTTTGCCATCATTTCTGAATCTTTTTAAGCCAAGCAGGAGTTCCGCTTCCTCCAGAAGGATCGTCGATTCAAAAGTAGGAAGACGAAGGTGTGGGTTTCAGGGTGCCAAACCTCTACCAGTGCACCCATGGCTGCCCAGTCCATGCAGATCTTGTTATAATATTTGGCGTGGATAACCAGGCCTTGAAGGTGCCACTTTGAAATGAAAACCCTCATACCGGTAGTAATGTTAGACGTGAGCTTCGACAGCCACGGCAGCCTGGAGAATTTTCTCGGGCCCGGAAAGAGAGGATACGGCTGGAAGAAAAGGAAAGAAAAGAATCAAGGGATAAGAAAGGACTCATGCAGGAAAAGTAGAGGAAAAGGGTTAGGCTTACCATCCGTGAGCGAATCCTTTCGCTCAGATGACCTTCAATGTCGGTCAATTTCTTGAATTCGCGAGCGAACCTCCCCCTTTTGGTAAGGTGGGAAGGTTCACCCTCCACCTCCAAGGACTGGGACCTCTCTCTTCCCATCTCGAAAGAACAGAACACCCTTGAATGACATCTGGCTAAGACCTAGGGGGGGTACTTATAGGAGGGAAGGTGGTAAAACGGTAAAAGTAAAGCATGAATGATAAGTTACCGTTATGGATTTTTACCGGAGGAATCTTGTTTGGTTCGCATTATGTCTTTGCTTGTTTCTGAGAATTACCTTGGTGTGTGGATTTCTTTGTGAAGTGCAATTACATTTCTTGTGCAATAATTGGTGCAGCCATCAATGCAATAATTGTGTGTTAATTGTTGAGTGCAGGTACCATTGAAAAAGAACAAAAAAAAAGGATATCATGTCCCACCCTTAAGTCACCCCGGTGACTGACCCCACTGCGTCTTGCATCTTACTATATGATATCTACGCTACTAGAACATGTCAAGGACCTTGCGGTCCGAATGAATCCGAGACCTGAGTTCCCCTTCAACAAAAATAGTGATGATCTCGGAAGAGTTCGAATCGTACGGATAGGCCGTTGAGTTGTGATAGTATGGGGACGATGGTTCCGTTCGATGAGTCGATGCGCGGATAAACGGGCCCCGGCTCAGTGTCAGCTCACCGCATCGGTATCCTGACCCAGTCTCCACAACTTAACAATATTATCCTTGGTTACTTCTATTTTCTTTTGTTTTATATTTTTCTTTTAAGCCCAGCATGCATTCATGTAGGACTTTGAGCTCATTGTGAAAATCATCACTTACTTTGATTGTGTGAGCCGCTATGCTTAGATGCTTAAATATGAAATATTCCATTCCGAGTCGAGTACTAAGTTTCCCCGATGTCCTCTTGGGTGATTTTCTGGAAGAAACATTGTTTGGATTTGTCTCCAATTCATCTTTTCAATTTCCCTTGGACCCACCTTGGCTGCAGCACTTCCACAATGGCTGGTAACCGCTCCCAATGGTGAAACCTGCAGGTTTACGACCCAGGTACTTCCGCACCGTGAAGTTGGTCCTTTTAGTTTATTTGTGCCCAATGCACGCAATGTCCTTCCTAGTTTATTTATCATCCAAACAATTGTGGATTTCGGAGGACCTTCTTCAAGGTTGTTTCGGTGAAACTCGGGAAAGATTCCCATCAGGAAGTGTTAGAGGGCGTGTCTCATCATACCTTGGCATCCGCTTTTCAATTCACTCCATTTCATTCCAACCCACTTCATTCCATTCCACTACATGTCTTTCCCCTACAAAGCGGACGCCAAGGCAGGGCAGCTGTAGACACGCCATTTTTAACATTTCTGTGATAAAATTTCATATCATACCGTGATGCCCCAAAGCGGCTTACACTTTCCATTTATTTGAGTGATTTTCGTAATTTTGGGTTATAATAAAAGGAGAGAGAGAAATTAAAAAAATATAAAAAATAATAATAAATAAATCCAAAAAAATGTGTATAGTTGTGTTTATGTAAAAATAATATAATTATATATATCAGTGGTTACTATATATATAGAAAATAAATAAAATATATTTATTGAAAAAAAAAGAAAAAGAGCAAAAAAATAATAACCATAAAAAATATATATATATACAAAAGGGGGAAACCAAAAAAAAAAAGATAAAACCAAACAAACAAAATTAATGATAATAAAATAAAAATAATAAAATTATATCCTACGTCTTTTTCCCTCTTTCTATTCACTGCCCTCCCCCTCAAGTAATTCATGTCCATTATCCATCTCCCTATTCCCTTCCCTCTCTCTCACGCAACCCCCCCTCCTCCCTGTTCTCTCCCCTACTTTCACAGCATACACAGCCGCTCGACCCCATCTCCTCTTCCTACGCCCGTGAACCACCCCCCCTCTGATCTTCTCTGCAGACGACCCACTAGCCTCCTCTCTCACGGCCGAACCTCCACTCACCTCTCACACAGTCTTCCCTCTATCTCTCTCCCGTGAGCCAACCACACCGCGATAACCACCACCTCCTCATCTCACACCCGGGAGCACTCGCAAGTCCTCCTCTTCCTTTCCACTCTCACCTTCGGCCACCGTCTTCCAGCGAGCCACCCCACCGACCTCTCTTTGCCATCTCCCACACCCGTCGACGCCGACGACCTCCCACTTCTTACCCTCCATCTCCGACCACCCACGGCCACTGCCACCATCCCATGCAAGCTACCCCTCTCTAACCTCCATGTCGCCGCCACTGCCACCATCTTCACTACCGTCGTGAAGCCCTCGCGAGCCCACACCCCTCTTCCAGCCACCTCCGCTGCCACTCCACCCTCTCTTTCTTACACCCTCAGACCACCTCCACTCTCATCTCCCCCACGCCGCCGATCGCCCGTCGCTGCACGCTGCCCTCCACCTCCCTGCCGTCCGAGCTCGCCACTGCCCTTCCCCATCCGACTGCTGCAACTGCATCCTCCCTCACGGCAGACACCACCCTCACAACGCCTCCCACCGGCCACTTTCTTCTCCTCTCTCTAGCCTAACCTGCGATCACCCCACTCCACGCCGTCCGCCCACGCCTCCTGCCGCTGCTCCCCGCTAGCTTTGCACTCCCTGCATGTGCCACCTCACCGTCGCCGTCCACTCCACGACTGCCGCGAACCCCGCCACCAGCATCGTCGTCGACGCCGCAGCGCACCCCCCTCTCCTTTTCTCTCCTGCCGCCGGTCTCCCGCGGCGAGCTCCCCGCCGCAGCCCCTTTTTTTTCTTTCCCCCTCTCTTCCCTTTCTCCACCTCCGTCTTCCTCCTCCTCCCTCTGCCGTCCTCTTCTCCTCTCTCTTCCTCCACCTCCTGTCGCGATCTCTCTCTACTTCTCTCTCTCTCTCTTTTCTCTCCCTCTTTCTCTTCTCTCTCCCTCACTCTCTCTCTTTTTCTTCCCTCCGTTCCCCTCTCCCTCAACCTCTCTCTCTTTGCGTTTTTTTTAAAAAAAAGTTTTTTTTGAGTTCGCGGGGGGGGCCTCGTCGCCCGTGCCCCCCCCATTTGAACGAAGAGGCCGTTGCGGCCTCTTCTTCTTCACCGGCCCGCCGCCCTGCTCCACCGCCGTGCCCCCCTGCCGCCGCTGTCGCTCTCGCTCCAGCCGCCCGGGCCCCCCGCGACCACCGCCTCCAGCCGTCGCGCCGTCGCCCCCGCGGCCACCGTCTCCAGCCGCCGCGCCGAGCCCCCCGCGGCCCCGCCTCTGGCTGCCTCGCCGTCGCCCCTCCGGCCGCCGGACTCCCCTCTCTCTCTCCGTCCCTCTCTCTCCCTTTCGCTCTCTCCTTCTCCCCCCCCTCTCACTCTCCCTCTCTCTATCCCTCACTCTCTCGCCCTCTCTCTCTCACTCCCCCTCTCCACTCTCTCTCCCTATCACTCTCTCTCTCTCTCTCTCTCACTCCCCCTCTCACTCTCTCTCTCTCTCTCGCACCCCCTATCTCTCTTCTCTCCCTCTCTCTCTTCCTCCCCCGTCTTCCACTCCACCTCTCACTTTTTTTTCTCTTTTCTTTTTTTTTATTATCATCCCCCTCTCATCTTTCTGCTTCTCTCTCCCTCTCAATCTCGCTCAAATTTTTATTATTGTCATTTTATTTTCTTTACCATCTCCTTCCCCTCGTCTGTCTTCTCTCCCCCCGTCTTATCTGTATAGCATAGATATTGTATATAATATAGACGTATAATAAATGGTATATATATATATTTATAGATTTAGGTAGTATTTAGTACTATATGTATACTATGTACGAATAATGCATATATATATTAAATATATAATGTCTATATAGTATTTATTATCTAATTCTCATATGTATAAGTTAAATATGTACTATCTCCTGTTTATACATATATATATACTAAAGTATTAAAGAAAACTTCAAAAAAAAGAGTGTTCTCTCTTCCCTTCCCTCTCCTTCAAATATTTTAGTTCGGTTACTTCATTTTATCTTTTTTTGTTCTAATGGTATAGGCACCCGTCTCCTCCTTCCGTCACATTTTCACCCTACCATCTCTGTCTTTATCTCTTTCCACCACCCCTCCCTCTTTCTCTTTCTCTCTCACTATCTCCCTTTCTCCTTTGCAGGACGTCATTGATATCCGAAAGGCCCTGCCGAGTTTCCAGACATCGGAGTATACGAGAACCTGTTATGTCTCAGCGCACGCTCGTGCCATCCTCACCTCGGAGAAGCTCGTCCAAAGCCGCCATCGTTCTTCCCCAATAAGTTTTTCGCCCCTTTGTATTCTTAATTAGTCACTTAATTACATCACACGAATCATTTAGCATCCATGCCACGCCTTTCTCCCTGAGAGGGCATAGTTTATGAGCGTCTTCGTGTCTGTGCATTCTATCATATCATTCCCCCATCCTTTAGTTCTCAAAGGGGTTTCAAACACCACCAATAAGGTGCGTACTCGTATATGTTTTTTTCAATATTATTTTCTAAAGAATTGGTGCTACACCATCATCGTCCTTATTTAGTAGTCGTTTCTCTTCGTTTGTTCTTTGTGCAGGGTTAACCAGTCCGGAAGTCCGCTTCTTCAGTCGGCCGAAAGGGAACGAGGAGGAATTCACACGATCTCCAGTTGGGGGATAAAACGCGACCATCCCTTCTACTTTTGAGGTACCCGACCATCACCTTCACCATTCTATTCTAGTTCTCTACCTTGTTGTTGTTATTTGTTGTTAAATCTCCATCTCCATCCTCCTTTACTTTTTGTTCAAAAATAAGTCTATTTCTCTCCCTTGTTATTGTCATATATTGTTAAATCTCCATCCCCGTCCTTCTCTATTTTATCTAAAATAAGTCTCTCACCCTATCTATATTTTCCTAGTGGTTTTTCTCTATATCGTACTATCTTATTCTACCATTCACTCCTCGATTTCTCTCTTTACTTTCTCATCTTTCTCTAAAAAAGGCATAAAAGAATAAAAAAACAATAATAAAAGTAACAAAAGCCCCAAAAAAATATAATAACAAAAGATAAAATAAAATAAAAAGAATAATAAAATCAGGGTAACCAAAGAAGGCCCTCTTCGTCGGCCGGCCGACCGAAGAGGAAGAGAGGACCCGCACTGCTCCCGCTTCGGCGGCGAACGCGGTCAGAACATTTCCTGTGGAGTTCTCAGCCCTTGGCGATCACACTTCCCATCCCCTTTTTTTGTTATTAATTTTTCTGTCTAAACCCCGTCGACGGAACCAGTTCCTCGCGGTGGTCTCATCTAACTGGTGCGGTGGGCTATCTTCCGCGACCGTTTTATTTCAGTAATTTAATTTCCGCGTTCTAACACCCTAACCGTTAACTGCTTAACTCTAACCCTCCCCTATCATCGCTTCAAAACTCCGCGGAGAGTGACATCTCGCGGTGGTTTATTTAATCCCCATTTCATTTATTCTAACCCCGATCAAGGAACTCGTTCCTCGCGGTGGTTTAATTTTCTGCACTTTCAATTTCAACCCTGATCAAGGAATTCGTTCCTCGCGGTGGTTTAATTTTCTGCACTTTCAATTTCAACCCCGACTAAGGAATTCGTTCCTCGCGGTGGTTTAATTTTCTGCACTTTCATTCCAACCCCGATCAAGGAACTCGTTCCTCGCGGTGGTTTAATTTTCTGCATTCTTTTGTTCCGACCCCGATCAAGGAACCCGTTCCTCGCGGTGGTCTTATCTAACTGGTGCGGTGGGTCATCTTCCGCGACCATTTTCATTCCAGTAATTTAATTTCTGCACGCTAACCTCCTAACCCCTAAGCATTTAGTTTTATCATCCCCCATCATCGCTTTAAAATCCCGCGGAGAGTAACATCTCGCGGCGGTTTATTTGATCCCTTTTTCTTTTCTCGTTATATATATATATAGTTATTATAATAAAAAAATCCCGCAGAGGGTAATACCTCGCGGTGGTCTTTTGTATATACTTATATCGCTGCAAAAACCCTGCAAAGGCCAATGTCTTACGGTGGTATGTATATATAATATTTATTGTTTATATTGCAGTAAAAATCCCGTAAGGCCAATGTCTTGTGGTGGTTTCTATATGTACATATATATTCATTACTATTGATACTATTATATTGCTGTTAGAACCCCACAAAGACCAATGTCCTGTGGTGGTACGTCTTTGTTCGTATTGTCTTTATAATTGTCCGGAGAACGATATACCGTTGCAATTTATGAGTTTACGCGTCTCTCCATTTCAGTTACATAGATTCTCAGACTTCCCGGTATATGAAAAACTGCTCGTGGAACGGTAGGTCACGCTTACCGGGAAAAGGTCAGTTTGCGCGAGAGGGTCTTCGGACCCCTATCTCCGCCACGTACTGGAGTCTGTTCCGCATCCCTCTCTTCCCTTTCTCTCTCCTTGATTCGGTCTCGTTATCCCCATCTTCTAGGACAAACGAGGGTGGACGACCCCCGCCGTCTACACCTCTCTGCCGATCAACCTTTCATCACCATTCTATTTCGTCTATTGTTTTTCCTCCGAGGGTGGCCGTGACGCGTTCACATACGTCACCCCTCTTTCTCTCCCTCCAGTAACCACCTCTCTCTCTCTCACACACACACACGATTACCACCTATCTCTCTCTCTTCAACCACCTTCTAATGAGGAAACTCCGTACTCTCTTAAATATTATTTAGATTTTACCAAACATGTCAAAAGTTAAAATTTGTAAATTCAAAAATTGTGACAAAAATCACAGTGAAACATTTTTTAAAGGAGAAATAGTCTTAAGAAAAAAATTACTCCCAAACACCCTATTAGGTTGCGATGATGTACCGTTTTGAAATTCTAATATAACAAATGATATGTGGCTATACTATTATCGACATATTTTTATACTTATGGTTAAAAATTTGTTTTCCCAGATACTAGAGGGGATGAAATAAGGTTCCACTTTGATTGATTATCAAATGGATATCCTTATAATGTTTTGGCATATCCAATCAGACTTGTTTATTGTGTTGAAGCTGGATAATATCCAGCTGTGTCTACAGATCTTCAAAGTCGTATGAGTCTATGCTTACCACTTTGAGTCAACAAGCAGAGTAGCATTCTTTCTCTTTTTACCATTTTTTTTCTAGCCTGTTTAATTTAATATTACATTTTCTGAAACTGGCTATCCCCTACATTTTATGGATGCTTTTGCTGGCAGGAATTGTATTTGTACGTGCAAATCTTAATCACAATTATTATATGTGTTTGATAATTTATTTTCAGTCAGCCTATTCTAACATCATAGTTTGATTTCTTTGGAAGAGCTTTCTAGTTATTTGTTTTAAGCTTTTGCATGATTCTAAAGCTAAACTGTTGTTATTTCTGCAAAACAGAAATGACTCTTTCAACTTCTAAATTTATTCTCCCTTTTCTGGCTCATAAATTGGACAATTATTTTAGTTTTCATGCTTGTGTAGGATGACTCGGAAATTGTAGCCATGATCAAAGAATTATTAGAGACTCGCATTCGCCCATCAGTGCAGGATGATGGTGGAGACATTGAATACCGGGGATATGATCCGTATGCATCTCCAAAGTTTCTTCTGCTCACCGAGCAGTTGATGATAATACTGAATCTATTATTTAACTTTCTTGCAATTTATGTTGATCCCTTTTCTTTTTTCCATTCAGAGAAACTGGAATTGTTAAGTTAAGAATGCAAGGAGCTTGTAGTGGCTGCCCAAGTTCATCTGTGACCTTGAAGTCTGGCATTGAAAATATGCTTATGCATTACATTCCAGAGGTAATGACTATGGAGCGAACTCTTTAGATGTATAGCTTTCTATGACAGGTTATTGTATTCTAACATTGTCGATTGTAAGATCTGCAAGAATGAGCTTACAGGTACCCTTGAGATGAATATTGTATATGAAGCTGAGTAGACCGCATAATTGAAGAACAACATGACTCTAGGACATTTGAAATATGCCATAAGCTCTATCTATTAACCACCTACTTATAACTAAGTTGGTTCATCTTCTTCTTGCATTATTTTAATTGGTCTTTTCTCTCTTTCTACTGGCAAAATTTTCCATGTTTGATAATCAAGTTGTTAAAGCAGGAAGGATTCACCTGTTTTACCATAGAACCCCCTCCCAGAAGCTCTCCAGCTCCCCATTGCCTCTCCCATTCCTGAAGAAATGATTTAAAGTAAATTTTCTCACCATCTCTATTCTCATCTCATTTCTGGTAGTGTAGCCTCTCCCTGCTTTTTGCTTCTAAGCGCAAGTTAAAGCATGAAATTTGGTGGGCCAGGACGGTCCGGTTGTATTTCAGTAACTAGACGTTGCATATGCATGGGGCCCCAACCAAGGAATCTCAATATGATACATTTCTACCTTTAAGATGGCCTAGCTAAAATGGTCATGAAATGAACCCAATAAAAGTTGCAATTTTTCATGATAGAAGACTAGGATAATTGTCGCAGATAAGCATCATTTGATGTGATTGATCAGCATTTTGTACTCTTTTCAAGTGTTTTACAAACTGTCAAAGTGCATGTGAATCTTCTCAATTTTTCTAGATCAATACCACTAGATGGCTGAACACTCGGATTGTAGTTCTCAGTTCATAGTTGACATGCCTCCTTTTTCGTACGATTAGCTATATAAAATGTATCTGGTAATGGTAGGCATGCCAAACTTAACTCATTTCACTCAAAATGATGTTCAAGTGTGACCTGGGGAAGAGTATTTAAGATTCCTATGGAAGTGATATAAGTTTTTTTTTATAAAAAAGTACTTCTCAGTTCCAGAAATTCTTTTTGCTGTTCTTCACTCTTATTCTTGCTTTGTGCTTATGGCTTGGGTTTCTTGGAAGGTGGTAGTCCATTTTGTCTTAAGGATAGATTAGATTTAAGAGAACGAAATGAGACAAAGGAAGGAATTGTTAAACATGGATACTCACCATTTTAATACCTGATAAGATCACTTCAAATGGCACAATCATTTATGGGATACAACACCATTTGTTGAATACACGAGACTTTCATTATGCTTTTACTTATAGTATGCTTCCATGGGTTCACTTTTTTATGGAAATGACAGGTAAGAGGTGTAGAGCAGGAGCTAGACAGTGAAGAAGACACAACGCTGGTCAGCCAGGTGGAACAATAGAAGGGTCTTCTTGACATGGATGGCACAGCTTCCTGTCTGGAGATTTTTTTTATTTTTTTTTATGGTGTGATAGGTACCTTGTTGCTCTGCAATTTGCATTTCCTTGTTTGGATCTAGACTTACTAGTCACATGACTCACATCAGAGATCGTGTTCCTAGTTGCTGGATGTTTTGTAAAAGCATCCGATCTTTTGTTATAGTGCTGAGGTAATAAAATCAATATGGATAAGTTGATCTCAATTAGAGTTGCTTTCTGTAACTAGATATATGATAATTTAAGTTGTCGTCAATTAGAGGTTGCTTTCTGTAACTAGATATATGATAATTTAATCATGTTTTCTTCTCTTGGTGCTCTGCTGAGTTTATAATGTACATTTTTTTTTCTTTTCTGGGCCTGATCCCTCTCCCGTGTGTTGTCACTGCTGAATAACTGATTACCCTGGAAACTGGAACTTCTCTGAGTTCATGAGTTCACATTTCTTTCTTTACTTTCCTTATCTTGAATGTGCTGTCTTTTATTATTAATTCTTTGCTGAGGGGTATTTACATTGTGATTATTGATCCGGGCCGGGGGAGTACCCGTTGACCGAGAGAGAATTGATCTGCCTCCGGCTCGGGATATTTGGTGATTTGGACTTGATCCTGGGTGGGTGGATTTGCTCTTGGATATATTTTCTTGTTTTTTTTTTTTTAAAGGAGAAGGAGATCTTTACTAGTTCTTGGATCAGGGCTTCATGCCACTTCTCCCGTGTGTTGTCATCCATTCTGCGTGTGAAAAGCTAATCCCTTCCCCATATTTGTTGTCCGAAGCAAAAGGCGGTAGGCCGGGCTTGGGCCAGGTTCATGCCTCTTCACTGGAATGCTGGGCCCGGCCCGGCCCGGTCTAAAGCACATCCCTATGCAGAATGTTCATCTCCTTTTGTGAGGGTAAAAATAAAGCTGTCGGTGTTCTCTCCACCCAACAATGCCTCCCGTACGTACATACGATGCGTGCACCCGTCGGACAATAAATGCCGCACGTTCTCGTGAAATGCTAGCGTTTCCGGATCACTCCGGGACCATTTGATGCCGCTACAGTGACAGAATTGGCCGTGGACGAACAAACAAATAAACGGATTTATTGTTTATTAGTTATTAAAAATAATATATTTATTGTCAGTGCCTTCGACGCTGTTCTATTTAAAGACTAGCAATGGGTGCTCCTTTTTCAGGAAAGCAACCGGTAGAAAAATGAACCATTCAGCCTTCTCTAGATAAATATGTTCAATCAAACAAACAAACAAACGCCTCAATTGATGTCATTTCCTGGATGAGAAATGCTTAATATCCATCCTAGACGAGGAGGTTTTTTATCACGTGAGTGTTTGGATCCACCGAGCTCGAGTCAATCTCATCTTGGACGGGGAGATTTTTTCACGGTAGATAGTAAATCTCTTTATCCATGATGAATAGTTAGCACTTCTCTTATCTGAATTATTGTTTGATAAGACGTGTCATTCAAATGCATCGTCACAAATGCGGTTGCTTGATTGCTCCTCCTATTTCTACGGTCGATCTAAATGGTCCCTTTAAAATTCAAGTAAGTAGCGGCCACTTTGATAATGAGTTAGGATAAGTTAACTCAGGTGAGTCTGAGATGGGTTATTCATAAGTTTTCTTATTTTTAGTTTGTTATATATTCTATCAGGGTCGGATAGGATATTCGAATAAGAGAGGTGGAGTGATTTAATCCCATCTTAAGAGACTTAATCTGATCCAACTCCAACTCTGAGTGAGCGATGTATGTCGACTGTCAAATTTAGATAATTCATTCGGTCGTAAATAACCGATCTGGTCCGCCAATGGGCCCAGTCTAGTCATAATAGCCCCTACCTCTTCGTTTTTTAGTAGTGCCTTGGGTTGCTCTCCGATCCGATCGTGTCAGGCGCCAGCGCCAGAAAGAAAGCAACCGCCTTCTCCCCCATGGAACCCACGGAGGGTGAGCCGGCGACCTCTGCCCCGCCGCCGACCGCGTCGGATGCCGCCCCGCCTCCGGCGACGGCGCCTGAGATGGAGGCGGCGGCAGCGTCGAACCCACCACCATCGGCGCCTTCGTCTCAGCAGCAGCCACAGCCATCCACCTCTTCCTCAGCCCCGTCGCAATCGGGAACGCCGCAGATCCCCCAGTCCACCTCCCCTTTCCCCGCCCTGCAGCAACCCCCAAACACTAATTCGCAGCCGCAGCTTCAATCCCACTCTCAGCTCCAGTCCCAGTTCCAAACGCAGCCGCAGCCCCAAACCGTGGCGCCGCCGGTCGCGCCAACGCCGCAGGCGCAGTCCCAACCTCAGCCTCAACAGGCGCAGCAGTCCCCGCAGTGGATGCCGCAGCCGGGCCGGGCTTTCCGGCCCACGCAGCCCCAGTTCTCTTCCCATTTCACACCGCACGTGCCTTCTCCTGCCGCCACCGCCGCCGGCCCCGCCTCTCCCCTGCCTTCGCCTGCGTCTTCTCTTCCTTCGCCCTCTGGTCCGCTCCAGAGGGGCGGGATGGCGATCGGCGTCCCTGCCGCTCTCCCCCACCCGAGGGCCCAGCAGCAGAGCCCCGTGCCGTTCTCCTCGTTTGCGCCGTCGGCGACGTTCAACCAGACGTACAATGGTTTGCCTCGGGGCTCGGTGGGCATGCCCAACCAGGCTGCCGGCGCCGGTGTGCAGGTGAGCATTTACCTTCTTTTGACGAAAGTTAGCATACTGTTCCTCACTGTGGAAAGGAATTCTTTGTTTCCGTTTAGTATTGTTCCAGATATTTAAGTAGCTTCGACCGCATCAGAGGTTCTAAAGTGGACAGCTACGGCACTTTCCCGTCTCTTGTGAATTTGAGTTGCATCAATGGCTCTTCAGGGTTCACTAATTTGATCCGTCTGATTACAGAACTGCATTTTGAGAATCTCATCGTTAGGCTAGCTGCTAGAGTTGTCCTATAATCAACTTGTGGAGGGCCAAAAAAAAGAAAGAGGCTCTCAAGTCAACTTGCGGAAGGCATTGTTAGTTTAGAGGTATTAATTGGGTGGAGGATGTGATTCTGCCCAGAAGTATCAGACAAGGGGGAAAAAAATAGAGTGCGGGAGGAAGGTTCTTCGGTGGCCTTAGCTTATCCATGTGTGAGAAGGGAAGACCTATACCATGAGGCAGCCTCATTCCATTACGGGAGGGGATGAAAGGCCTGTTTAATCATTGTACGTCATCTAGGTGAGGTCAGGTAGATGGAAGCCTTTGGCTTCTCCTGTTCTAGTAGGGGAAGACTTATGTGGCTATGCCTAACACCCGCATCACCTTACAGGGTGGTTAAAAATGATGACATGGATTGAGAGGCATGGTTATTCAAATGGTTTGAAAAAGACATACCATGCAGTATATGTACTTGGTATGGTTGTTTAAAGGAAACAAGGTGTAATAGTTTCATGTCAAACTTATTCTTCAAGGGGGAAGTTCAAGTTACATGAGTTTCATATCATTTTCTTGCTTCCTTTAATAGGCCTGGTTCATGAAGGTCAACTTTCCCTTGATAGGTTTGGTTCAAGAACGTCTAACTTTTGCCAACGAATGTCACGGTGGGGTAGTTGTCTTTATTTGGCTGTGCACTGAGGCTACCACGATAATTTTTTTTTATGCAGTCCAACATCTTTGTTATAATATTGTTGCAACCTGAAATTTTTAAAGGAAAAAAAGGAAAAAAGGAAAATCAACCCGGAAGGACCCCCCTTCGGGTATTCCAAACCCGGAGGGAGCCCCTCCGGGTTTCCTCCTCTCTCTCTTCCCTTTTTCTCCTTCCTCTCTCTCTCAAATTAAAAAGAGAAGAAAAGAAGAAGGGGTAAAAAGGGGAGGGGAATAACTGGAGGGACCACCTCTGGGTCTTGCATACCTGGAGGGATCCTCTCTTCTCTCTCGATCTTTCTCTCTTTCTCCTCTTCTTGCTCAATCTCTCTCTCTCTTCTCTCTCTTTGCCCAAGGACGATCCGGAGGGAGCCCCTCTGGGTGTGGCAAACCTGGTGGAGCCTCCTTCGGGTCATGCGAACTTGGAGGAGTTCCCTCCGGGTCATGCACAGACCAGGAAGGACTCTCCCCCCGGTCCTCCTCCGCCTTCTTTCTCTAAAATGAAAAAAAAGGTGAAAAGGAGGAAGAAAATTGAGGGGATACCCACAGTTACCTTCTTCACCAACACACATGGAGGAACCCAATTCTTCAAAGTAATTGCAATTAATGCACAATACGCGGGGGTACTCTGTAACGACCCAAAATCCGGATACCGGCAATGACCCAATACCATTCGAATCCTGGCCCCCCGCCCACGAGCCGGAGGGTTCGGAAGGGCTAAAAGGTGTGTGTGGAGGTACAAGGAAATATGAAATAAAGCAGGAACAACAATTATAATAACAATTAAACAATCTAACTACAGAGTCCAGTCCAAATAAAGTACAGTTTAAGGCAAGGAAACGTACTCTAATGCCGAGTGAACACTCGGCCCGACAAGTTGACAACTACTAACCCTCGCGCTGCACCCTCAAACCTCGAGGAAGAACCATCACACCTGAAAAATAGGGGTGAGTCTCTTATCACTGGCTCATTACGAGTCCCGTGGAACCCCAACCGTAAACAACGGCGGTAAGGAACAGCGCTAAAGGAACAACAAGAGTGGCAGGAACTGCGACCACGGTGGTCGGTAAAACCTCGGCTCTACAGCTACTCCTACCGGAACGGAAATCACACCCCGATCTCACAGTCGGGGGACCACCGGACTGATGGGAAAACCTTGGCTACGCCGCCAGAAGAAACATCACGGCAACGCTGTCGTGAAGGCCTGTCCTCGCTGACTAAGGCCCAGCCCAAGACCATGCGGTCTCGGAGCACGGTCACGACCTCGTCGTCGTGAACCCTAAGCCGTCTAGGGAAAACTCTCGGTAACGCTTACCGGAAATCCTAGACCTCGGTGTCGGAAGGACACTCAGAAACCACCCGAAGAAACACGAAGGAAACTCGTCTCGTGTGATAGGAGTACTGCCCACTAGAAGTAAGGCCGGATGCATCCATTGACGTCTTAGTCCGCCCCTCAGGTGTCTCCCTCGTCCCAGGCAAAACTGAGACACCGTACCAGTAACCACAGGACAAGGGTCTAGTTAGGGTCGTACTCGTCAGCACGCGTCCGTAGTCCCCGAACATGTGTGCACACACTGACTGACTGCACAATGTCAGGCACTCTAGCTGATTTTCCTCCCGACCCAGGCTCGAGCCGCTACAGGGGAGGCCCTACGGCAACCAGCTTAGAAATCGTCTCTCTCTCGAGTGTAGCTCTCCACCTACTCCCAAGTGGGTAAGCACACGCGTGCCCATGCAAGGTACGACTAGTGGGGGGCCACTGAGCAGAACGACTCTCGGAAGAAACCAACGGAATACGGATAGGCTACACACAGGCCTGTCATAATTAGCTCGGAAAACAGGTGGCGCGAAACCACCGGACTCTGGGTAGTCTACTAGACCTATTAAACCCAACGGCCCTTGAGTCACAGGACTCAGGTCAATGCCGTCGTACAAGGACAGCTCCATGCCGTCAATCTGGCCTATCCCTAGATCAGAAACCACGGTAGTATAATTGAGGAGGCGGCGCACGGCCGCCAAACTTAATCCCTTTCCAAAGGGAAGCTAAGAAACCCTCCAACCCTAGGCTGGGTCACAAGGTTGATAGCTGATAGGCCATGCGCATGGCCCACACGGAAATCGCTTTCCGGAGAAGCTCACGACGTGCGGAAATAGCCCTCCGCACTAATGCCGATACACGGCGACTCGATCAAGCGTAACACGAAAGCTCGGAACACAAGAGGGTCACCCGTACCCTTAAATCTATGGACACGCTAATCGAGATAAAATGGTACCTCCGGACACCTAAAAACACGGTCACAGTACCCACGGGGTGTCCAGGACATCCACATGGTGAAGGGTCGACCAATGGATCGCAACCGGGTCGACTGGGGGCCAAAACCGGCCAAGACAGGGGACTTCCGTCGACCAATCCCCTGGGGTCGGTCGACCAAAAGGGGACAGGTCGACCTGTCCACTGGGCAGGTCGACCTGACCAACAACCAGCAGCCTTGCTGGCCAGGTCGGTCGGCCGAATTGCCCAGTTTGGTCGATCGAACTGGGCAGCAGCCCTGCCCCAATTGCAGGCCGTTCGGTCGACCGGCCTCAACCGGTTGGTCAACCGAAAACGGCGAGAACCCCGTCTGAACCCACCCGAGGGGTTCGGTTCCCACGCCCGCTCGATCCCAATCGAGGGGGGAAAGAATGGGGATCATTCCCGAGTCCCATGACATAAAAACGGAAGGAAATAAACGGCAAAACGTCGATCGATTTGACGAAACCGTCACATGCCCTAAAAATATGATTTTAACCCCCAACGTGAATAAATCTACACTCGGCTCACCTCAGGTTACCAAAACCACGGGAATGAAGTACATGGGTTAAGGAACCATCCCCTTACCTCCATCGAAGATTTTTCGCGCCGTGGACGCTGTTTCCACGCGAAACGCCTCACGAACCACCGCCGGGTTCACGAACTCGCGAACGAGCTCGCTGCGCCACCACGCCTCGATCCTCGCCCCGTCCTCTAGCTCCTCGCCCTCGCGCCATCCCTGCCTCGCCCTCCTTCGCCACCGTCGGCTGCCCGGGGGAGAGGGGGAGAGAAAGAGATGAGAGAGAGGGAGAAGAGAGAAATGAGAGATGGGGAGAGAGAGGTGGTTTAAATAGAAAACTTATGCGGGATTTCCCCAATCTGGAAAATATAAAAATGGGAAAAAATACTCCCCACGATCATCGAAAAACGCACAACGCGCCTGCGACGTCCCGTAGCTCGACAACACGTCGGTTCACCCTGCACAGGGTTCCGAAGGCTCGACAGCCAAAAACTCGAGTAAAGCACAAAACATGTTCCGGGACTCACGAAGGCGCTCCGAACTCACGGATCCAGATCCGGAAAATGCAAAAAATTTCCAGGGCGTTACATACTCCCTCCACGTTTCTCTCCTCCTCTCGTAAAAATAGGAGGGCTTGGCCATTGGAGAGGACGACGCATCATCTTTTGCCTCTTGGAGCACTTGGAGAGCTTGGCGCAAGGAGGAAGGAAGACTTGGGGTTTCTTGTTAAGGCTTGAAGACTTGATGACTTTTGTGGTTTGCAAAGCCCATAAAGGGTATTGTTGGGAAAATATCTTTTTCTCAGAAATTTATTATTTTGAATTATGATAAAACAAATAATTATTCATCCCAGTCCGGCTAAATCAATTTACAGGTTTAACATAATTTAGGTCTTTATAAATTTTAATTAGGATCAATTAAATATTTGAGATAGAATTAAATAAATTGAATATGCGTGTAAGTAAACAAAATGTTAAGTGATAGGCGATACATCGTCTAATCACATTCAACATAGACGATATTCTGTCTAATGAGCGAACGATAAGAAACTGAGTTAGACGATCATTCGTCTTAGTCTTCACAATAGACGAAAGGTTAGACGATACATCGTCTAACGTAAATAGGGTAGACAAAAGCTTAGACGATATATTGTCTAAATAAAACAGATAGACGATATTCCGTCTAGATGGACAAGGTAGCATTAGATGATATTTTGTTTAAAGTCTCTAGTTAGACAGAATATTAAACGATACAAAGGATAGACGATGCGAGAGTTGATTGACGAATCTTTATCTAAATAGAAAACGACAAAAACCAAGAATAGACGATACATCGTCTAACTGAATATGCGTTAGACGAAACTTCGTCTAACTCATGACAGACCATGAGTTAGACGATATTCCGTCTAAATGGAAAACTACAAAAATCAAGAATAGACGATACATTGTCTAGCTAAAGATGCGTTAGACGAAACTTCACTTAACTCATCATAAACAATGAGTTAAACGACATTCTGTCTAAGAGAAAAACGACAAAAGCTCAAAATAGACGATACATCGTCTACTTGAAGAAGTCTTAGATGAAGCTTCGTCTAACTCACGATGGACGACGAGTTAGATGATATTCCATCTATGTAGAAAACGACAAAAGTTGTGATAGACGGAACTTCGTCTAATCTATCTGTTGAAGCATTAGACGACGCTTCGTCTAATAGGACTACAGATAGGCGACGCGTTAGACAATACTTCGTCCAAGTGGAAAACGACAAAAATCAAGGATTCACGATGTTTCGTCTAATATAAAAGGTAAAGTAGAATGCTTAGATGAATAAGTAAACGATACTTCGTCTACTTTCAATAAAGGACAAAATCTCGTCGTCTTAATTTTATTCTTCGTTCAAATAAGATGGTATATATATATTACATTTTTGACTTGATCAAATATATATATGTTTTTTTTATTACGGTAAATGACAAACTATACAGTAAAGTGCTCACGTAACACTAAACTCTACAATGTCATCCATGTAAACTACACACATTATTTGAAATCTTACTAACACTTTTTTCCGGTAAAATCACAGATGCTGATACCGTCTGAAATACGACGTTGAATAGTCAACTTAACAATACGTCCGCATTAAATGCATAGTAACCATTGAGATACTCTTTCATTTCCAAGACGTATAAAATACATCACATAATCTTTTTGTACACCACCCAACATCGTGAGATATATTTTTGTGTAAAAGTGACATTACTTTTTACGTACTTTACTCACTAGCATTTGCAATTTGAATTTGTTTACCTTATCTCACATCTCTGCACGGGAGAAATCTTTTTAGTATTATTTCAAACATATAGACGATAATAGTCCGGGGACAGATTGCATAAAAGAAGAAAAAGGACAAACAAACTTATCTTCGGCATCAAAAGATCTGATTTACCTACTACTTCGAGAACAACGTGCGCTCACTCACAAAGCAGGTGGAAGCGTAGCAGTCAATCTGATCTGTCAAACGTTGTGATTGGGATCTGACCGTTGAAGGCAAATGTATCTAACATATACAATGAAGGCTGGAGTTGTACATAACTTGGAGTTCAAGAAGAAGGAGTGAATTCGATTGAGCAGAACGATCAATCAACTTCAGCGAGCAAAGCTATTCCTGAGCACAAGTTTTCTGTGTATTTAAGTCAAGGAGAAACTTCACTACGTTGAAACCATCATCTCAGAAGTCTCTCTCTCCGGGAAGTATTGAAGAGGAGGAATCTGCATCTCTACGACATTCCTACCATTCTCCTCTTTTGTTTGTCTGACAGTTAATTCATATTTCTTTGCGCATTGTAATTTCCACCGTCTACTCACCAAGGAGCACAACTGTGGATTCTTGAATCTGTCTAAACTGACAATGTATAGAGTATTAGTTGCTCTGGGATAACCAACACTGGGTGTGTTAGGTTGGTCTACTGATACCGTGGAAGTCAGCTGAGTGACTAGCTTCGGGAAAGTTAGCAGGTATGAAATCACTGGAAAAATTAAATCACGTGGGTGACTATTCTTTTGCTGTGACCGTAAGAACAGTCGGGGTTGCTAGTCCTGGAAACTAGTTGTAAGGTTTGCGGAGACCTGATAAGATTAGATGGGGAGTTAGGCGTGGAAACCTAACGAGTGTAACCTTGGTTGATAAGATTAGTAACAACCCTTGCGTGTTGCAAAGGGACTAGACATAGGTTTGTCAAGGAGGGCTGACTGCACCAATATAAAATTTCTGTGTCCTTGTGATTTATTTGCAATTCTTCGCTTTTTTATTGCCGCTGTGTTTCAACGTTAAAATTTAAATTTGCAATTATGTTTATTTGGCACATCTATTCACTCCCTCTAGGGCATACCTGGCTCCTAACAAGTTTGTTCCATATATGCCCCTAACCTTGAGGATATGATTATAAAAATTTGCTGAAATGATGGAGGAATCATGTGAATTTCAGAAATAGCCTAATTCCATAGAGAACTATTAAACTTACGGGAAAACCCTATTTTGTTCAGGAGTTGGAGTTCTACCCCAAAATTTTGCGAAATTGTACAAATCTCCCAGATAATTAGGAAAAAATCTGAAAATTTCAGAAATTGCATAAAAGTTTTATTACGGTTAAAAATTGCTGTTTTATCTAGTAACTTGTCACATATTTCAAATAAACTCTTTGCTCAAGAGAAAATTGCAAATAAATCCAAAAGGGTTCGAAATTGCAAATAAACCTAAAAGGATTTGGAATTGCAAATATATCTAGAATAGGGTTCGAAATTGCAAATATATTTGAAAAGGGTTCGAAATTGCAAACATGTCCAAAAAGGGTTCGAAATTATAAACATGCCTAGAAAAGATCTAAAATTACAAAAACACCCCCGGTGGTGAAAAATTATAGAAATACTGATAAAAATGCCTTCTGTTTATGAATATTGCATAAATTCCCTCATCTTCTCAAGAGAAGTTGAGAATTGCAAATATACCCCATCATCATCATCATCAGAGCCTTATCCCAATTATTTGAGGTCGGCTACATGAAGCCTGTTTCGTCAAAGATTTCTATCAAGTGCTATATTCATATTTAAACCCAAGAAACTAATATCCTTCCTAATAATATCGCACCATCTCATTTTAGGCCTTCCTCGAGCTCTTTTAGTAGCATCTACTAAGATTCGGTCACATCTTTTAACCGGTGCTGAGTTAGGGCGACGAAACACATGTCCAAATCACCTGAGTCTATTTTCTCTCATTTTACTATCAATTGAGGCCATCCATAAGTCCTTACGGATGTCCTCATTTCTAATCTTGTCTTTCTTAGTCTTGCCACACATCCATCTCAACATCCTCATCTCTGCTACACGCATTTTGTGAATGTGTTCCTTTCGTACTGCCCATCACTCGGTACCATATAGCAAAGTAGGTCTCACATCCGTTCTATAAAATCTCCCTTTGAGTTTCACAGGCATACGACGATCACAAAGGACTCCTGATGCGCTTCTCCATCTTAACCAGCCTGCCTTAATCCTATGTGTAACGTCATCATAAATCTCCCCATTCTCTTGTATGATAGATCCTAAGTATCGAAAGCTACTACTCTTCGGAATGTAATGTCCATCAATTAGAACCATATCTTCCTGAACCACTCTCCCATTACTAAAATTACAATGCATAAACTCTGACTTACTCCTACTAATTTAAAAACCTTTAGACTCCAAGGCAAGTCTCCAACGCTCTAACTTAGCATTTAGAGCATCAATACTCTCATCAATTAAAACAATATCATCTGCAAATAGCATACACCAAGGGATATCGTCGTGTAATTGTTTTGTTACTTCATCCATAACTAAGGCAAAGAGATACGGACTTAGTGCAGAACCTTGATGCAAACCTATAGAAACTGGAAATTCACCAGTCTCCCCAGCAATAGTTCGAACACTAGTAATAGCACCGCCGTACATATCTTTAATCAAATCAACATATCCTTGAGAGATTCTTTTCTTTCTTAAAGTCCACCAAATCAATTCTCTCGGTACTCGATCATACGCCTTCTCTAAATCAAGAAAAATCATATACAAATATTTTCTCATCTCTCTATACTTCTCCATTAGCTGCTGTAGTAAGAAAGTAGTTTCTGTAGTAGATCTATTCGGCATAAAACCAAACTGATTTTCTGATACAGAAGTCATATATCGGAGGCGTTTTTCAATTACTCTTTCCCAAAGTTTCATAGTATGACTCATAAGTTTAATTCCACGATAATTATTACAACTTTGAATATCTCCTTTGTTTTTATAGAAAGGAACTACAACACTTTTTCTCCAAACTTCTGGCATTCTTCGTTCCTTTAAAATTTTATTAAAAAGTTTAGTTTGCCACTGAATACCAATATCTCCTAGGCCTTTCCATACTTCAATAGGTAAGCCATCTAGTCCTAAGGCCTTGCCCACTTTAATTTTCCTTAAAGCATCCTCCACTTCTGACATCTTAATATGCCTGAAATATTGATATTTATCAAATATTGTGGACTCTTGGGTACCTTCTAAAGATAAATCCTTGACGCAATCTCCATTAAGTAACTTCTGAAAATAACTATGCCACCTCTCTTTAATATCAAAATCCTTAGTTAAAACCCTTTGATCTTCACCTTTAATGCAACAAACATGATCTAAATCTCTAGTTTTCCTTTCTCTTAATTTAGCAAGTTTAAATATATCCTTTTCACCTTCACGAGTTCCTAATTTATTATATAAATCTTCAAATGTCTTTGATTTAGCTTCGCTAACTATTTTCTTTGCTCTCTTTTTAGCGATTTTATAGGCTTCTAGGGTTTGATCATTTTTGTTAGTTTGCCAAACTTTAAAGCACTCCTTGTTTACTCTAATGGTATTTTGGATTTCCTCACTCCACCACCAAGTCTCTTTTTCTAAATTCTTTTTACCTTTAGATTCGCCTAAGAGTTGTTTTGCAACCCTCGTTATACAATTTGTAACATTATTCCACATTACATTAGTTTCTTGTTCTAAATGTCAAATATTTTCCTTTAATAGATGATTTTTAAATGTTTCTAAATTTTTACCTTTCAAATTCCACCATTTAATCTTAGAACAATTATTTATAATGATCTTTCTTTTGAATTTAGGGATAGTGACATCCATTACTAACAACCTATGTTGAGGGGTTAGACTCTCATCAGGAATAACTTTGCAATCTTTACATAAAACTCTATCGACCTTCCTAATAAGAAAATAGTCAATTTGACTTATATGTGTTCCACTCTTGTATGTTATTAAGTGTTCGTCCCTCTTCTTAAAGAAGGTATTAGTAATTGCTAGATCATAGGCCATAGCAAAATCAAGAATAGGATAACCCATATCATTTCTATTGCCAAAATCAAGCACTCCATGAATCCTCTCATAGCCTCTATTATCTTTACTCACATGACCATTATGATCTCCTCCAATAAAGATTCTCTTCACTAGGGATATTTTGGATCAAACTATCAATAGCCTCCCAAAATTATTTTTTAATGCTCTATTCTAATCTTACTTGAGGTGCATATGCAGTAATTATATTCAAAATATCCTCACCTAAGATAAGTTTAATTAACATTAGTCTATCCCCCAATCTATTAACTTCCACAAGTCTATTTTTTAAGTTTTTATCTATTATTATAACAATACCATTTCTAGAGTTATTATTACCCGTATACCAAATTTTATATCCATCAATGTCTTTAGCTTTATGTCCTTTCCACCTAGTTTCTTGTAGGCAAGTTATGTTAACCCTCATGTCATTCATTAACTTAACTAATTTTAAACCCTTACCCGTTAAAGTTCCTATATTCCAAGTAACTTGACGGATCCTATATTTTTGGACTAACTTCTTTACCCGTGGACGTCCAAGCCCACACGGGAACCCTTGCCTATTTGACACCGCAATCGGGTGCCATTGCGGCGCGTCGCTTACGAGGAACGCCCTAGCTAGCCCTTGCTCACTTGTCATTCCATCCGGGTTTCGATGTAATGCGTCGCTTCCGGGGGACGCCGTAGCATTAGCACAAAATGTATTTAGAACAGAATTCATGTTGGAGATGTGACAAAATTTTACTGCTGGCTGTCAACCTAACCTAAACCCTCCTCCTTTCTCATCCGGGCTTGGGACCGGCCATGGCAGAGTTAATTGCAAATATACCCCCTTGTGCGGAAATGTTCTTTATGGACATCAAGTTTACTTGGTGGTTTGATCTTGACTAGGAATAAATCATGTCGATGGTCTGATCATGATCGAAAGTCAATTTGACAGTCCGATTGTGGTCATATTGGCGATCCAATGGTCCAATTAGGATAAAATTCAAAATCAACGGTCAAATTTTGATCGGGAGTAAATCCAATGGTCAGATCTTGACGAAATTTAAATTTAACTGTTAGATCATGATCCAGAGCAAATTCGACGGTCAGATCTTGACCAAACTCAAGTCTACGGTTAGATCTTGACTTGAGCCCATCCAATGGTCTGATCTTGATCGGAAGTAAATCGAACGGCCCGATTGTGACTGAATACAAGATCCATGAGTCCGATTGTAGAGAAAAATAAATAGGATCGTCTGATCTTGGTTGGATATAAAATCCAACGGTCTGATCATAGTCGAATGTAGATCCAATGGTGGATTTATGATCGAATGTAAATCAAATGACCCGATTATATAATCAAGGTTTTATTACTATGTATAATGGATCTAAAGAATGAAATATTCATTTTTTTCTGCAAATGTGTATCTCTAATCGGTGATCCATTTTGATCAAATATATTAGGTAAAACTCTGAATATCACGACGGATATTGTAGAGGTTAGGGGTGTCTTTGACAGTTAATCAAAGATGATCGGACTTTACGCTGATGTAAATAAACACCAACTCCAATTGGTGGGGAAAGGTCCAACACACGAATCCTAAATCGTCTGATAAACCAAATTCGCAGAATTAATAATATGTATGTTAATCAATTAGCTAAAATATATGCATATTTATATAATAAATGAATATAAAATTAATTTTTCGCGTGTAAACAGATTGGCACGTCCGGTGAGACTTTCCTACCTTTCATCTCTTTGTCAAAGAATACCCTGACCTTTGCAAAGGTTGTGACATAATTCATACTCTTGCCGGAGAAATTATAGAAAATTTCGGCGATATTGGCTGTGTGATTTACGGTCCCCTCGTCGTCGTCAACCACGCCAGGCATGGCTATCTGAGAATGTCGATCATCTTTGACAACTTCTCAGCAGTGGTCGGATCCCCCTCTTCATAGGGGCAGTCCCTGTCATTGAAATGGCTCCAACCACTCCTATTGCTGGAGGCATCAAGCCCCAAGTCTCATCCTCGAGCTTTTGGTCAACACAATTCACTTCCAAGCTGCTCCTCGCCAATCAGGGGCAACACCGTCAATGTAAAGACAGAAAGCCCGCTACGGTCATCTCACACTCTGTCCTTGTTGGCAATTTTCATACCCAGCTCGATGATCATGTCACGGGATGATTATGTCGTGATTATCCCAATCTCAAACCGCTTTGGTCTGCTTCGCCAAATACGAGAAGACAAGGCAGAATTGAAGAAGCCTTGTGCCCAAGCTGCTCTTGCCAACTCGGGGCAGGCACATCGGTCAAAGTCCAATACCCCTAGACCCAAGCAAGGGGGTAACCCAGTGAAGGAGCGCCACCTCCACATTAAGCAAGTTTGGGTCACCAAGAGACACGAGCCCTTAGGAGGGCTTGGCAAAGTCAATTTGTCCAAATGCCAGATCAACAATAAGTTGAAGTCTCGGTAGTTCAAAATGTTCAAACTTTACGTCCCTGTGGGTAGAGAAGAAAATGTAAACCCAACAAAGTTGGACGGTCCCTAGAAGGAACCAGACCAAATGAGACTTGTCAGGCGGACACTACATCACCCAGAGTGGCAATTTTTGACTGATTGGGGGCATTTGATTGCTCTGGCTTTCGACCCCAGAAGAAGAGGAGAGTGGTGCAGGTTACCGATGATTCCATAAAGGTGTTTACCTTCTATATTTTTTCTGTCAGCGAGCAGCCACTTGAACTGCTTGAAGAGACAATCGAGGCGGCCCAAACTCAAGAGCTAAATCGTTCTCTAAATTTGTCAGAAGTATCTGATGACGATCTAAATTTGTCAGAAGATAACTCGCCTCCAAGGATTCCATTCAACAATTTATCTGAAGAGTTAGTTGACATATCTCACTCAACCCGCAGGGGGGAACCCACAATTGAATTTGATCCCAGAATAAATTTGGACGAGGGGAGTAAGCCCAGTTGGGTATCGGTCTTTAACCGATTGGGGGCACCTCCTCGGCCGGACTCGTATCCCCACGAGAAAAGAATGATGCAAACTCCTAAAGGTGTTGCTCAGGATCACGGTGGCGACTTTTTGCAACTAATAAATCTACAGTGCTAAAAGGTCTAGCTCAATGGACTCATTTGATTAACGAGGGCGGTTCCATAGCTCGCCTTAAGTTTGAGGAATGTTCAACTCAAGAGAATCATCCTGCTGAGGCATCATCTTGACAAAAGTTGTTTCAACAGGATGACATGGTGGATAACTATCATAGTATCAATGGAGAAGGTAACGTAACTCTTAGGAATGTTCCCCGAGATAATACCAAATTCATCACTTTGGAGGGTTTGCAGCGAGAGAACCAAGCATTGAAGTCCCTTCTATAAGAATTACTGTGAGAGCGGGATGCCCTTCTCAGATGTCTCGCATCTTCATCAATAAACCAAACCAACTATAGGACTCCAGCCAATGTCGATCCTTCGGTGGTGATGGTCAAAGCACTGGCCGTCGAAGCCGGATCCTCTAAGGACCATCATGTCACTAAGAAGGAAGCAAATATCATGGAGAGAAGCAACTCCAATAAATGGATCGACATTGGTTGGATCATGCTCTTTGATGAAAGGTTCAACGAACGAACTCTAAATCGTCTGATAAACCAAACTCAGAATTAATAATATGCATGTTAATCAATTAGCTAAAATATATGCATATTTATCCATAAAATTGATATAAAATTAATTTTTCACGTGTAAACAAATATTTGGCAGATAGCGGAGGAAGTAGTATGGAGTCATATGGTGCTGGCTGTGGTTGCCTGTCAGCATGCAGATTTATTTGCATGAAGAGTGGTTCCATGTTGCTCTAGTCTGTGGTAAAATAGCATTGGCATTGCTCGCCCCTAACTCACTTACCTCACAGAAAGATCACTTTCATTATTTGATTCTTCTTCAGACACCACACCACTATGGTGGTTATTTGATTGAGAAGATTCCACATTGGTGATATTCCTCCTATTTCTTTTCTAGCACATTATTGTCTTCATGACATTATACTTGTTTTTGAGAAGTTTTGTTATGTTATACATGGTGAAGTAATTTCTCTTGTTTAAAGGTGAGACAACCAGTTCAAGCAATTCAAAATGTTGGAGTGGTTGGTGCACATGCAGCCCCTTCAGTGCGACCTGGTGGTGTTCCTGGGAATCATCAACAGAGGCCTGGTCAACCAACTTTAAGATCTCCATCTCCGTCAAATAATCTATCTCTAACTGGTCAAGTGAGTCTGTTATTTTTGTGTGCATTTCATTTTTTTCATGTGGAATGACTTCATACCTTTTACTAAAATCATTTTGGTCGGTTCTTTCTCATACTAATCTGATTTTGAAAAATAGAATGAAGCTATCTCTCAATGTTTTTATTAATATGTTGATTTCATGCTTGGTTGTAGCTTAGTGGTCAGACTTTTTTCCAGTTGCCACAGATACTAGAAACCATAACAGAGTCATTTTTTTGCTTCACCTGCATTTTTTGGATCTTATATGTTGCAACTCAAAGTGTTGCCAGGTGAAATTCATGGAATGGTTCTTTGTTATATTTCAAAGCGATGCCAGTGGAAATCGTGAAATGGTTCTTTGATACATTTCAAAGTGATGACAGATGGAAATCATAAAATGATTTTTTGCTATATGTCAAGGTGATGCCAGGTGGAGGTCATGAAATTGGCCAAATTCTCAGCACTTATATATTTATTGGCCCAATTGGTCCTGTCCGATGCCATATATTAGTCTGTTGCATATTGTTTTGCTACACAAATCCGGACTTGAGTTTGGAGAGAAATAAAAACATTGCGTGAATGATGAGAAAAGTTTAAGATACTAACCAAATGGTATGATACGGTTAGCTGTTCATTGGCTAATTCGGTACTTCTGCTAGCTGCATTTTCAGTGATATATTTTAAATGTAGAGGAAATTCATATTTTAACTGTCATCTTCAATATGAACCTTGTAAAATGAAAAATTCTCAACCTTGGAACTTTTTTTTGCCGCGTTGCTCAATCAAATTGTAGTTAGGTTAGATGAAAGACATACTTGGACCTACTTTAGTTCCTCATTGACAATCTATTAGGTACCATGCCAATTTATCACCTATGTATTATTTGGAAACCTTAACTCCTGTTCTTTTTAGTCACTTTTATTTATTAACTTAATTTCTGCTGTATTAATCAGGTATTTGAAGAGCTATATCTTAACAGATATCACTTGTGTTGAAGTCTATATGTCAATTCTGTTGGTCAATTAGTGCCCTTCTAGCATCATTTCTGCATCTTATTGACTAATTGACTATGTGATTTCAGTCTCATGCATGCACTCACCTAAAAAGGGTAATGGAAAATAAGGAGTGCCCTTGTTTGTATGCCTGTCCTACGAAGCTATATTTATGATTATTACAGAGTCTTGTGTCTAGTTAGTTAATTATCATTATCTATGTATGGCCATGTTACAATCAAGAATGGAATCATGCTGGCAGCTCAATGTTCTATTAGACATGGCTATTTTCAACAAGATTGCAAAGTAATCTTGAGTCTGAGTTATTTTCATCAACCTCATTTGATAACTATATGATTATCTTCTATCATAAATCACATAAATATGCTTTTTTATTCAATGCATATCACATCCTTTTTATATGACACCTCTATCTAATTTTATTTGTTTACTTAAACTTCACTGTATCTCTATTGTGAAAAATAAAGGAAATAGAGGAAGAATCATTTTTTTGAAGGTTATCCACATGTGATTATTTTTGCAATTTGCATTCTGTTCCTTGTCTTAGTTTGATCATGGTTTGTATAGTGTTGCGTGAAAACTTGGTTTGAGAGAAACACATTATGAAAGGTAATGCTGTTAGAGTGACTTTTTGCTTTTTGCCTTTTCAGAAATTTCAAAGTCATGTTTTAATTAGAGGTCAGTCTGTGTCTTCCCGTGGTTCTTCTCTGCCCGGTCCATCCCAGAGTTCTCAATCACTTCAGCAACCCTGGATGTCAACCGCTGGGAGGCCAACAAATCCTCCCTCTTTATCTACCCCTTCATACAGGCCACAGAACAAGGTGCAGGGTTTGCAGCAAAGAACACACCAACCACAACAGCAGACACAGTCCATGCCAACAACTTCGCACCAGCAGCCAATGCCAGCATCCCAACAACAGCAAAAGCCACTGCAACATTTACAACAGAAACAGCATCAGAAACAACAACTCCAACAGCAGCATCAGCAGCAACAACTGCCTCAAACACAACAACAACAGCAGCAGCAACAGCCACCATTACAACCGCAACAGCAACAGCAACAAGTTGCAATGCCAATTCAATCAATATCTAAAGTCCAGCAATCAACGCATCAACAGCAGCAGTTATCTAGATCAGCAAGTCAGAAGACACTGGTACCAGCAACATTGCAACAAGGAGCTACTCAGCCTAGTCCCGCATCTCCTTCTGCTGCAACAGATATTGGGGAGTCTGGTAATCGGATCATCAGCAAAAGAAGTATACATGAGTTAGTTACACAGGTGAGATATGTTTCACCTGCTTTTGGTTAATGTGTACTTCTGGAATGCTATATATAAAGGGATGCCATTCTATTTCCTTCCATTTTATGTAGAAACCAAAGATGGAAAAGAATAACTAGCATTAAGCTAGCTTTGATGCCTGCAGCCTGATAATATTTATCAGTTTGAATTTCTCAAATTATTACCCAAAATCTTGTTTCCACTTTCAAAAAAACAATTAAAAAATGCAACATTATATTACAAACAACTTTATGAGTTTACTGTAATTTTCTGTTTTAGTTTTTTCCTTTGATAAATCTCGCAAACCTCTTCTCATCATCATCTTTTTTTCTTATACTCTATCATCAATCCTTTAACTTTTAGTCTTTTTCTTTCATCACTTTTATTATGCTTACACTGCATAGTAACAACATTTCATTGAGCTCATCCCTCGTTATTTTCTGTTCGAGGCTTGGCGCTGCCAAGGGACCTCAGTGGTAGGTTCATATATAATCCTAACCTATGATATTGATTCCCATCATTGTGATGACTACTTTATTTCATGCTCTTTATGCTGTTTGAACATTATAGCTGTTTTTTGGAACTATTTACGTGTATATTGTATGCATCTTCTTTAGGTCTTACATCATATTGAACTGTGTGAACTTGACATGTCAAATCAAATGCCAGTTGTTTGGTCAAGCAACAGATACCATCTCATATTCCTCTATATATATGTATATGTACATGAGTCATCATTGCTCAGAAAAGGGGGTATAATAATACTATATTGTGTATACACAAGTCTGCGTGTTTGCATATGTGAATATGTGCATGTATGAGATTGTTTACACATGCGGAATTTCAGATATCCATTTCCGTTGGATGAATATGTGGATATTTTTTTGGCATATTTTGTTGATTCCGCGCTTTTGGATTTATCATACGATTTAGGGTTTGTGTATAGGACTTTTCCCTACTGACCGGAGTCGATGTTAATTTACATCGGTACAAGTCCGAACACCTTTGATTAACTGCCAAAGATCTTCTTTACCCCTATGATATTGGCTATGATATTGAGGGTTTATCTCAAGGGAGACCATGTCCTAAGGTGGGGATATATTCACAATTTTTAGGTAAGGATTTATTTGCAATCTTCCCTCTGATAGGGGTTTGTTTGTAATTTTTTCTTTGATAGGGGTTTACTTGTAATTTTTCCTTTAAGAGGGGTATATTAACAATGTTTCCTTCATTGGGGGTGTTTCTATAATTTTCTCATCATCAGAGATATTTCTGTAATTTTTTCACTATTGGGGATATTTATGCAATTTTCCCTTGATTGGGGCCATGGTTTGACAAACTGAGACGGGACGGGGCGAACCGCTCATCCCGTCCCGTCCCAGACTCCCAGCTACAGATCGGGACGACCGGTCTGTGGGACGCAATCGAGATGTTTTATATATTATTTTATTTTATTTATATTGAATAACACTTGTAGGTCGGTTGGTTGAGCGCCCTCACGTTTGAACGTGAGATCCTCGGTTTGAAACGTGTCTTTCACATCGTTTTTATTCGATTTTTGTATAGTTATTTTATAAAAAAAACATTTCGAAAGATGGCAGAGGCGGGATTCGAACCGTGGACGTTCGTTTAAACCGCACATCACTTAACCGAATGAGATAGGAAAACATTTGAGTTATATTATATTAGAACATATATATATATAATATGTTTTTCTGTCTCGTTACGCAACGGTACCGACCCGTACCGTACCGTCCCAGTGAAAGACCGAGACGGACGGTACAGACGGGTCGTCAAACCTTGATTGGGGCATCCTTGTGTATTCTTTGATTTTTTCTAGATTTTACTGGATTTTACTTTATTTTCCCCAGAATTTTGTGCGATTTCTCAAAGTTTCGGAGTAAAATCACAATTTTGACATCTTCGGGGTAAAACAGCAACATTCCTCCAGTTTTGAAGAACATAGCTCCAAAATCGAATCTTCTTTTTGAATATCAGAAAATTTAAGATTTTCTCAGACTTTTGTACAATTACACAAACTTTCGGGGTAAAACTGCAATTCTGAAATTTTTGCAGGGTTCTCCCCATAATTACATATCCAAAATCTCAGAACAAAAGAGTGTCATGCGTTTACATGGTTTTTTCATCATTAACAATGAATATAAGTATATAACACATCCCTTTCATATGAGGGTATTTTGATAGATACACCCTAACATAGAGACTTTTATGCAAACTTAACATATCTTTGTCTAAGTAGAACAGGGCCGCACCTACCCTTTGTGCAAGCTTCACAGGCTTCAAAGGAGGAAAAAAAAATCCAAGCTGCTGCTTCTTCTTCTTTGCCTTCAAGCTTCTAAGAGAGTCTAAGTCCCCGTCCAAGTGAACGTCTTGTTTGTGCTGGATGCCCTCTCATTTTATAGGTGCAAGGTGAGGTCAAGTGGGGGTACTCTCCCCCCGGTGGCTTGTGCGACATTGATTGAAGAGAGGAAGACCCCCGGTGACTTGTGGTGGAGTCATGCTCCTTCCCCTCCCTCGTCTTTTCCAATTCCTCTTCTTTTGTTCTTTTTTGTTCTTTTTTTTTTTCGTTTCATGCACTAGGGAGCAAAGGGCCGGTGGCCCCTCCCCCCACCCCTGGTGGTGCCCAGCGGGGGGAGGACCCCCGTTGGGCCTGACCGGGGTGTAGATATATGGATGTACCACTCTCAAAATAAGCAATGAAATGAATCAATGAAGCCTATGGGAATATCACCTCAGAAATGAATATCAAAACATAGAAAGAATTAAATTAACACACGCCGTGGGCGTGGAGCAAGGATGTAAATGAAGTGAAGGAAAACACTCGCCGTAGGCGTGGAGCAATTAAAAGGAAAAAAATAATAAACAATCAATAGAGAGGTGATGAATACCCAAAAGCAAATATCGTGATCGCCACCAAGGCCTGTAATGCAGAGAGAACCGCAATACGTACCTTGGAAAAGATGGAGTAAAAGCACACTTGCGAGCGGGAAATAACACAGGTGCGAACAAGGGACGGTCTGCTTGAGGCCGCTATTTGAATGAAACGGTCACAGGATGGCCGCTACCTCAATAAACCGTTCGAAATTGGCCGCTATCAACACCCAGACAGTAAAGTGTGAGAACTTGATCCTTCTTTCCTTCTGGCCGGCCAGAGGGGAAGGGCCTCGTGTGGTGAGTACTATAAACCTACAAAACGAAGAACACAAAAGAAACAACCCAATTAAACCCGGGGATGTGCAATATCTATAAACCAACTATGATCTATGCGCATAAAATGAAGGGCCAATACCTAGGGGTCGGTGGTTTTTTAACCCTTGTAGGGCGTGGAAACAATAGGAGGATGTATATAGAAGTAATATGAATGCAAAAGAACGTGGGGAAAGAAGAGAAATAGATGCTATGCGATGCTAAAAACAGACAAAAAACAGTGTGGAGGAGACACAAAACAACTAAAGAACCGGCTACACCCTGAACCAAATGACGTGAGAACGCAAAGGGCCGACTCTCCCTTGTTGAGACTCGCTGTAGAATGCGGCAGCACTTCGTGGCAAGCTCCAAAATTCTCCCCCTCCGACCATGAAGTCAAGGGTTCTATTTATAGATCCCCAGAACCCTAGATCGAATTGGAGGGATAACTGCGAGAAAAGAGTCCTAAAACCTGATAAATCTCAGAGATAATATCACCAATTATCTCTAGGATCGATCGGGACTCTCTGAGGATCGAAATCCTTAGAGAAAACTTCAAAATAAGGAGTCTATTTCGTGCACGGGTAGAGAGGAAAAACTCAGATAAGCAGGACTCCCGGCCCAAAATAGCGATCTTGCGATAGACCGCCACCACAATTAACGGTCTCGCGACTGACCGCTATTTGGGTGGCCGTTTGAACAAAATATAAATAAGATAAATCCGTATTTATCCTGAAAACCCAAGCCTTATCTAGGCCCATTAAGCCCAAATAACAAGAAATGCGAGAAAATGAGCCCAACCAGGGAGAAAAACCCATAAAATAAGACCATAACAAATTCAAAAATGACCCAAATGAATAATGAATAATCTGGGACATCACAAAAATAAGGATAAGAAAACAACCCAACTTATTGCCATAAAACGGGTGTCAAAACATGTCCCTCCTTAACACCCACTTTATAGGGGAGCGAGCGGAGGTGAAGCGAAATGGAACATGGAGATAAAGCGGAAATGCAGCGAAGCGGACTCAAAAGGCGGGCGTTAAGGTAAACGACATCCATTCCAAACTAACGAGCGATAGGAATCTTCCGGAAAACTCTGAACTAATCACTGGGAACGGCTAAACCGAACGACACAAGCCTGGAGGAACTAACGAACTAAATGAGAAAACACGACCAACCTCATCAGTGGAACACACAGCTGATAGGCAATCGGAATAAGCAGGAAAAGTAAAGAGACGAGACTAAACTCCAGACAAGAACCATCAGCCAACCAAACCGAGTAAATAGATCAGAGAAAACCTTCCAACTTAGAGTGGAACACCTCTCCTCTTACCCAAAAAACCGTGGACGCACAATTATTCACTACTAATGAGCCACGTCGAAGAGATCAAGGGTCATGAATGCTCAAAGACGCGTATGATGCATGCTGGGCTAAAATAAAAGAAAACATCAAAACAAATGCAAAGAAACCAAAAAATAGAAAATACTCGAGAATAGTATTGCTAGATCGGAATAATCAGGGTCAAGACACTGTCTGCAACCACGGCGTGCAAGATAGAACCATCGTCCCCCAACTTCTCCAACCTAACGGCCTATCCAACGATTAAACACGTGCACCTAGATCATCATCATTTTTGTTAAAGGGGAACATCAGATCCCAGAACACATGAATGACCAGTCGATTCTCGAGATAATATATCATAGCTACCATATAGTAATGCATAAAGGGATTTAAAGGATTGGGATACTTACCTGACTTACCTGCCTGGGGAAGCGATATGTAGCATGATGAGACGTAAATTGATTTGCAATTTAATTGAACATCATTAATCAATCAGCCGAGATATCAAAATAAGCATATCATGCGAGAAATAAGGCCTAAAGATTGCATGGGCATGAATCAAACATGGCAACATGACAAAATGGAGCGAAATAGGAACCCAAGAAGAAAACGGTCCTCATCTGATCGCCTCTTTCAATTAGCGGCCAATCGTAAGACCGCTACTTGGAGGTCGGTTTCAAAATCAAAAGCCCTCGTCTTCCCTCTCGCTCACTCATACTCATTCACACTCACTCGCCGTTCTCACCTCTCAATCTCATTCTCCCCTCACCGTCGCCCTCCTTCACCACCGAGCCCACACACGGCTCACACGCCTTCACTGCTCTCACACGTCGATGGGGAAGAAGAAGGCGACGAAACGGTTCATGCGCCGGATAGCGGAGGAAGAGGTTCCACCACCGCCGGCGGACCACACGGAAGAGGAACGGCCGCCACCGGCTCAAGTCGAGGAAGGAGGACCTTCCACGGCCTTTGGGGCGCCCGAAGAAGTAGAAACGCATGGTGAAAGCGGTGATGCGGCGGCGGAGCTCCATCATCGGAGGTAGGCCGCGAATCCAAAAAGCCCAATTTTTTCAATTTTAAATCATGTTATGAGCACGGGATGGAGGGGAAAATGGGTCACATGACCCTCTGAGATGATTGTAGGGCCCCATGGGCCAATTTCCATGAGTGGGGAGAGGGGGAAAATGCCGTCCACGGCGGTGAAGCAAATAGCGGTCTCACCAGAGACCGTTACTTCAAGAGACGGTCTTCCTTAGACCGTTTAATGAACAAGCGGTCCAAACTGGACCGTCACTTGATAAAGCGGTCTAAAGGAGACCGCCACTTGACTAGACCATGCATTTTTTTTATTTTAAATATGAATGAATGAATGAGTTACTAATATTAGATGTACAATGTGTGCAGGGAAAGCGTCGGACCAGGATTTCTTGGCTGCAGGTCCGAGCAGTGTACCTCGCACTGCCGAACTTTCAGCGGGAGAGGTTGTCATCGATGGGCTTCGCAGAGTTCCTTAGCGTAGAGGTGATGAGGCTGGACGCAACGCTGCTCTTGGCGCTGCACGACCGGTGGGATCCAGCCAGTCGGACGTTTCTGTTTCCGTGGGGACATATGACCCCCACGTTGGAAGACGTGGCGAGGATCACCGGCTTGAGGGTTGCCGGGGCGCCAGTCAGCGGTTACACCTTCTCAGATTACCGAGAGCTAGCACAACGCTTACTTGGACTCGAGTTACTATGGCCGGGACATGCATCGTCCGTCCTGTCGAGAGCCAGACTTCAGGAGAGCTTGGGGTTGCGAGGAGCAGCCATCTCAGTAGGAGAGTTACCGGAGCAGCATCTACGGTGCTTGACCGACAGAGTACGAGAGAGAGTAGCGGCCGGACCAGGACCTGAGGCAGACATGGTACTCCGGAGGTTCCTGATGCTGATGTTCGGGAGGCTCTTGTTTGCGACGAGGGCGGACGGGGTTAGCTGCCGACTACTGCCCTTACTGGAGGACCTGGACTTAGTAGGGGCTTACTCGTGGGGCGCGGCCGTACTCGCCTTCCTTTTCGACTCGCTCAACACTACCACCCGGCAGACGATGTTGGGCGGATTCTCTCCACTCCTTCAGGTAAACCTAACTCTTTATGTTTATGCAATTTCTATTAGACTCTGCTATATGTTAATGCACTAACATGCGATGCAGGTGTGGACTTACGTGCACCTTCCTTGCCTTGGGAGAGGTCATGAGGCATACCCGGATCGAGTACCCATTGCACGGCGATGGGTGGCGGCACGTGACATGGGCTCACTACGACGCCAGGTGCGAGCCATACAGGACGACATCGACACCTTGCTCTATGCGTCGGTAAGATCTAAACTCAGACTTAAATGCAAATGCATGCTTGTTTACTTGGACATTAATGCTTTTATCTACCCTACCTTGCAGGTCCGTTGGACACCATATCAGGACGAGGGGCATGAGGGGCAGCCATGGGTGGAGGCTGGCCTTGCCTACTTCGGCCGGGAGATCTGGCTCCATTGCGTAAACGTGGTGGAGCCACTCCACCATCAGCTCGTCATGAGGACGCAGGGGGTACGACAGCCAGTAGTCCCCTTCCCAGGAGAGGGAGCTGAGGAGGAGCTCGTGGGGAGACACTCACGCTGCCTTTCGGGACCTGTTGACTGGGTGATCCGCACAGGGGACCAGATCCGAGATTGGGCGCGAGGGGGCCGAGTGGTACGAGCCCGGGCAGACAGCGACGAGGCCTACTTGACGGCCTATGCGAAGCGCTACGGGAACCAGGTCTTCCGCGGCACACGACGACCGGTATGAACTATAAACTCTATGACCTACTAATATGCTTATGATTATGATGGACTAATGATCGACCTTTTATATGCAGTTCGACCCGCATGGATGGATTGCGGAGCTTCAGGGGCTCCTTCACTCGACTGTACAGCAGCGAGACGACCTCCAGCGCTCGCTGGACCTCCTGGTAAGCTATACTCAACTTTAGACTTCAAATGCAATGTTTATGCTTTATGAAATTGACTTGCTCCTACGTGCAGCGTGCTGAGGGTTCCCACCGGACTGGACCCGACGTTCCTTCCTCTTCTACCCAGGCACCAGCGGACCGCGCAGAGCGGGACACGGACTTCGCACGAGCGGTCGCACGGGCCGAGGAGGCCGAGGCCACCCTCGCGGAGAGGGTAAGCAAACACTTAACTTCCCTTCTATATGATTATGAATGCAAATGTCTAAATGAATGCACATGCAGGCGAGGGAGTTGGAGGCGGCGCTGAGCGAGGCTACTCGTTGGCAGGAGGAGGCGGAGCGCTTCCGGGCAGAGGCAGAGCGACTCCGGGCAGAGGCGGCAGAGGCAGAGCGACTCCGGACAGAGGCGGCAGAGACGGCGCGCTATCGCGCAGAGGCAGAGCGATCTAGCACAGAGGCGGCAGAGCTGCGGGGCGAGGTGAGGGCACTGAAGGAAGCTCTCCAACTGTTGAGTAGAGGATTACATCGGAGCAGGACGGCGAGCGGTGCACACAACAGCGCTTACAGAGAGTACCTTACTGGCTCCTCCGACCATCGGAGGAATGAGGATGAGGAGCGACGCCGACGCCGCGAGGAGGGCAGGACAGCCATTGGCCCGCCAGGGAAGAGGCACGAGGGTACCGGGGACAGCGGGGGTCCTGGAGAGGGACCAACTTGAGAGATCTTCTGTTTCCTTTTGTTTCTTCTTTTGAGACACTCATGTACATGCTTTTGACTTATATGCAATAAAAATGAAACTTTTGACTCTTCATGAGATGAATGCTTGCATGATGACTCTGACATGATTGACCCTGTATGTATGTCTTAACCTATCGACAAAGGAATAGATATAGGAACACAGATTGATAGGCTAAAAAAAAAAACCCGAGCAGAGCAGGACCGAGAGATGGAAGGTGTGCGTAGGCAGGACAAATAAGCGGTCTTGAACGGACCGTCACCTGAAATAGCGGTCTTGCGATAGGCCGCTACTACGAGGCAGGATACGAGCAGAAGGGGACAAAAAGACGGTCTGCCAAAAGACCGCTAATTCATGAAACGGCCACCCTCGGACCGCCATTGGACACGGACATGAACTCACCGTAGAAATGAAGAGACGGTCTTACGCGGACCGCTAACTCAGGTAGCGGTCTCGCGATTGACCGCTACCCCTCAGGGCACAGTGAATCCGACCGGGACTCAACTCTAGAGCCCCAATCCGAACTGGAGGCTATCTTAGACGCGCTAGAGCTTATCTTAACCAAAAATCCGTCCTTCCTACTCTAATCCAAATAGAAAAGAGGTGCTATCCAGGTTCTATAAGTAGGGAACAAGCCCAAATTCAGAGGTCACACCAACCCTCTTTCTTAGGTCTTGGAAACCTTAGAAAAAACCTTCCTTTCATCATGAAGAGGTCCATTGGAGAGAGCACAAGCATGAAGGGAGGCTATGACGGGCCAAAGCCCGCGAGAAGGCATCACGGGGAGCTAAAGAGGTTGACCACCATCCCTCATCACTTGAGCACCAACCCCACTAGAGAGGTAAGCAAAGAACTTCTTATTCATCGCAACCTAATGCTTCAATTCCTCTCATCCCTTCTTCTCTTTTCATTTCAGATCTTACCTGGATCACGGCGATATTCAACCTTGAAGTGGATGGCTCCCATGGTGCAAGGGCTGCCTATAGATGTTGTGTCCATATTGAAGGCTTGGCACCTCCACCCCTTATTAGTTTTAGCCAAAGGTTACCCAAAAATATCACTTGATTGGCATAGTATCACAACTTTAGTGGAGCTTTGGCACCTGCATACCCACACTTTCAGCTTCCCATCTTTCGAGGCCATTATCTTGATAGAAGAGGTAGAGACCTACCTAGCCCTTCCTAAGATTAAAGTGGGTGAAGAAGACCTAGTGTGCCATACTGTAGCCCCCATAGACCTTTCTCTCATTCTAGGGGAATTCCTACCTAATGCGAAGGATATTCGCACCACGATCGGCCCACATCACATTCACTTGATTCCCTTATACCAATGAGTCACTTCTCATTGTAAAAATAAGTGCGGGTCATACGAGGCCATTGCCAAAGTTGCTTCTATTTGCTTATGCGGAGTCATACTCTTCCTTACCATCGACCACCTTTTAGATATACCAAATCTCAGCATCATTAGTTGGTTATGGCGGGGACTGTCTATCTCACAGGCCATCTTATCTTACTTGTGCGAGGGCCTCAACTCGGCCTCTCTTGGGGGTCCTCTCTTTGGATTCATGATTCTCCTAGAGTGTTGGATGGGAGTTAGATTGAAATTCTTACCCAAGGAGGATGCATCTTCTCTTTAGCCGAATCTTCGGGAGCCATCCACTATTCTTTATTGGTGGCGCGTCCAAGTTCCCGCAACAAGTTGAGTGTCGTACTGCCGACAAGAAGACCAAAGATGAGTGGCGGATCTACCTCAACACCTTGTCTTTGGAGAAATTCGTCATGCGCCCTCAGACCTTCCATGGCTCTTCACTCAGGCTACCCCGGATGCTGGGATTGGACCTAAGGCTGGTGGGGAGTACTACCCTTGCAGTGTACAACCCTCACAGATGCTATCTTCAGGTGGGCCTACCCCGTACCATGGTTCCACCACTATCTCATCTACCCGCGCTACAAACAAGGAAGATAGGAACCGAGGAGGACGAGCAGGCAGTTCGTAGTGCTCTGGTCATGTGAGAGATCAGGAAGGTGCGCACCTTACCAGTGGAGGTGGCAGAGGAGCGAGAGAGCTATCAAGCATACCTGAAAGAGCTGCACGAGATCCGTCCTTGCGGAGATGCAAGATTGAGTGATATGTGAATCTCATGATGTAAAGGAAAAGAATGATTTGAAATGATGATGTACTTTGAAAATTGAATGAATGAATAAAGGATTGTTTGAGCATGATCAAAGTGTATTCTTTCTCGTGTTCATCATTTTTAGTGGTTTCAGGTGAGAATGCGGTCCCTCAGAGACCGCCACTTGAATAAAACGGTCTCGGTATGATCGCCATTAGAATAAAACGGTCTCGAAATGACCGCAACCGTGAAAACAACAGGGGAGGAAAAAACTTTTGTGGGCTGGAGATCTGGGCCTTGTAACCTTGTTTCTACACACACTGAGACACTAAAACAAGGTAGATCTATTCTTTAGACTTAACCCCTTGCCTAAAGCAAGTCGAATGTATGACCAATTCTTGATAGTTGGTCAAGGGGTTAAGCCTTATCAATTAGGCGAAATAAGATGGAAAATGAGATGCAATGCATGCTATGAAATGAATGATGATGTTTTTTTTTAACATTTGATTTTTGGATTTTTGAAAATATTCAATTTTTTTGGATATTGAAAAATGTTTGATTATTTTTGAGTTTTGAAGATATTGGATTTTTTCTTTGGCTAGCTCTGACCCGGTAGTAAGGACCTTACCTATCTCATTAGGAACCTCCAAAGTATGACGTGCGCTGGGGGAACAATCCCTGGCCAGGGACCAATTCGCATGACAGTGCTTCTATTAAGGCCATACTCAGGGTACGGTCTAGTCCTTGGAAAATAAAAGAGAATTTGGGAGGCAAGCCTAGGATAGGTATAGAGGCTTTTAGGGCTTGAGTTCCTCTCATGACAACCCTTTCAGAGATTCGGTCTGTTGCGTCGGGATTTTGTGTCCATCATCGAACCTTCATTCACTCTAGGCACACGTACGACCGGGCTCATAATGTCCCGCGAGGAAACTGTACTGTCACTCTTGCCATGCCTAGTTTTATATTTTGGAGCAATTTGGGCTTTGTGCTTTGAGCTTTGGATAAGCTTTTGGCTTTTGCTTTGATTTTTGCCCCTTTTCTTTTCTTTTTTCCTTTCTTTGTTGTTTCTGTGGAATCAGGTCATAACGGACTGCCCCTATTTGAGACCTTCCTTCGTCAGGGTGTTTAAATTGGTCATCGCCCCCTTATTCACCACTTGCCTCTACATTTGACCGAAGAGAGAAAAGCAGGGACTTTCACTTGCCCAAGTATGACCAGCATGGAAGGCAGTTTCGGCCGAAACCGAAACGTTTCGGCCGAAACCGAAACGTTTCGGCCGAAACGTTTCTGTTTCGGACCGAAACGAAACGACACCATAGGCCTAGTTTCGGCCGAAACCAAATGGACCATTTTAGAAAAAAATATATTAATTAATTGGTTTTAGCCGGACCCGGCCGAAATCGGTACCGAAATCGGTACTGCCTTCCTTGATGGCTAGAGGAGAAACGGTGTTGCACAGAAATGAGAAACCCGACCAGGGACGTCGTGCAGTGTGTGAGTGCCACGCTCGGGATCATCCTTGATGATTAAGGAAAGAGACACCTTGCTACCGGGCCACCATTAGCCTGACTTTAAGGGTAAAAACACTTAAGGTACAACCCGTTCCACGCGTGAGACAACTTCTCACCTTCCGCGTTAACCAGACGAGCGTTCCCTGGATAAGCTTCTCTAACTACAAGCAGACCTTCCCAATTTGGTTGCAGCTTGGACCTAGGACCTCCAGACCTAATGAATTTGCGTTTCAAAACCATATCACCCACTTGAAATTTTCATTCAATTATCTTCTTTTGAAAATAGCGTGAGACTCGCTTTTGATAGACGGAAACGTGATCGGCCGCATTAAGCCGCTTCTCATCCAAGAGTTCTAATTGGACTAGCAACGTCTCTCAACGTTCGTCGAGATTGAGTTCCCTATCAAGCTGCACCCTTAGGGAAGGGATTAAAATCTCATATGGGAGTACCGCCTCCATCCCGTAGGTGAGAGCATAAGGGGTTTGCCCCGTAGAGTACGAGCGGAGGTACGATAAGTCTATAGAGCTTCCACTAATCGTTTCGGTCAATCAGAAAATTTATGCCATTCACACGTTTTCTTTATAATTTTCAGAAGGGTTTTATTAGTGGCATCGGCTTGACCGTTGCGTTGGGGATAATATGGTGATGAATGATGCAATGCAATATTGAACTTCTTACAGAGATCCTAGAGCTCTTGCGACACGAATTGAGGTCCGTTGTTGGTGACGATGCTGCTTGGCATGCCGAACCGCGAGATGATGTTCATGATGAATCGGCACACTGTGGTGGCTTTGATATCTGCGTACGCTTCAGCTTCAGCTCACTTGGTAAAGTACTCAGTGGCGGTAAGAATGAATGATTTCTGCTTGGTCTGAGAATTGGGATCACCCAGTGGCCCTACAACATCGAAAGCCCACATAGAGAATGGCCAAGGAGCAGTAAGAGGATGAAGAGATGAAGCAGGAGCGTGAATTTTATCAACGTGGAGTTGGCACTTGAGACACCTACGCACATAGAGGGAGCAATCTTCCTCTAGAGTGGGCTAATAATAGTCATGCCTAAGAATCTTCTTTGCTAACGCCTGGGCATTCACATGATCTCGACACTCACCAGAATGAGCTGCTTCAGCCACTTTCCATGCCCTGTCATCATCTAGGCACCTCATAAGCACTCCATTAAGAGCGCGCCTATATAGTTCTCCAGCAATGATAGTGTATCTCGAGGTGGCTCTTCTACTGGCCTTACGCTGCTCAGCGTTTGCCGTCTCCGGGAACGATCCATCCTTGCAATATTACTCAATTTCGTGATACCACGGCAATTCCTCTTCCTCTAAGATCTCTTCTAATTCCGCCAAAGAAACCTCCTTCAAATCCTTCTTCTCATCCTTCACTTCTACAATTTTCCTAAGGTTATCGAACCAAGGATTCTGAAGAGAAGGGGCGTCCAGTCTTTGGACGACGATAGTCTCAGTTCTCCGACTGAGAGGAAAAGAAAGGGAGGAAGCAAGCGATGCCAGCGCATCGGCAAGGATATTCTGAGATCGAGGAGTGTGAATATAGATCAACTTGCGGAATTGCCTAGCCAAGGATGTGACCAAATTTTGATATGGCTTGAGCTTCGGGTCACGGTTGCGGTAGGTAGAAAGAACTTGGCGCAGCACCAGCTGAGAGTCTCCTATAATGTTTAAATAACGCGCGTCAAAAAGATAGGCGTGCTTCAATCAGGCTAGGAGAGCCTCATACTCAACATTGTTGTTGGTAGCGGGGAAAGAGAGCTGATATGCAAGAGGGATCGTCACCCCTTCCGGAGTGAGGAGAACGGCACCTATCCCCCGGCCTTGAGAGTTAAGTACATTGTCAAAGTACATTGTCAAAGTGCAGAGACCAGAAGGGATGATGGGTGAGGGTAGCAAGGTGCTCATCAGGGAACTCGTCCTGAATGGAATCAGTGCGAGGAATTGGCAGATGGGCAAGATGCTCAGCGATGGCATATCCCTTGATTGCCTTTTGAACGACGAAGGTGATGTCGAATTGGAAGCGGAAGCTCTGCCAGCGAGCTAACCTACTAGATAGGACAAGCTTTTCTAAGAGATAGCGAATTGGGTCCATTTTAGAGATCAACTTAACATGATGGGCAAGGAAATAATACTTCAATTTCTTAGCTACCCAAACCAACGCTGCACAGGTCTTTTCCATGGTAGTGTACTTGGCTTCTACTAAATTGAACAACCTAGAGAGGTAATAGGCTGCCCTTTCCTTTCCTTCATCGTCCACTCGCTCCAGGACAGCTCCTAGGGAGTCCTCAATGATAGAAATGTATAGGATCAGGGGTTTCCCGGGGACAGGACGCTGCAAAACCGGGGGATTGGACAAATAAATCTTCAGATCCTCATAGGCCTTTTGGCATTCTTGATTCCACTCGAATTTGACCCCCGCCTTTAGCAGTTCGTAGAAAGGACGGCACCTCTGAGAATTTTGAGATATAAATCTTCTAATGAATTGCAGACGTCCAATCAATCCTCGAAGTTCAGTGATGTTCTTTGGCGGAGGCATGCCCATAACGGTCTTGGCTTTGTTAGGATCAATTTGAATCCCCCGTTTGCTGACTATAAAACCTAGCAGCTTCCCTGAAGATACTCCGAACACACACTTCTTAGGATTCATTTTAAGCTTATACTCCCTAGCTCTTTGCAGTACCTTGGCCAAGATAGCGGGGTGTTCTTCCCATGTCCTCGATTTCACCAAAATATCAACCACGTAGGTTTCCATATAAACATGCATCATATCGTGGAAGATGGCCATCATCGCCCGTTGATAGGTGGCACTTGCATTCTTCAGACCGAATGGCATAACCACATAGCAATAAGTGTCTCAGGGCGTGGTGAACGAGAGTTTCTCTTGATCTTCTGGAGCTAGACGAATCTGGTTGTATCCTGAATAACCATCCATGAATGAAAGAGCTTCGTACCCGGCTGTGTTATCCACCAACACATCTATATGAGGCAGCAGAAAATCATCCTTGGGACATGCCTTATTTAGATCCCTGAAATCAATGCAAATTCGAACCTTTCCGTCTTTCTTCATGACATGGACTATGTTCGTCACCCACTGAGGATATGGAACAACTCGAATAAACCTGGCCTTATGCATTTTATCGACCTCTTCTTTCATCCTCAAGCTCATGTGGGGATGGAATCTTTTTAATTTCTGTTTCACAGGTTTTGCCCCTGGCTTAAGCACAAGCCAATGTTCCACTAAGGCAGGGTCGAGACCCGGCATGTCCTCATGATCAGGTAAAAGAATCGCTATACTCCCTCAAAATCTTAATCAACTCCTCTTCAATTCCAGGAGGGAGATTAGCAGAAATAATAGTGGGCCTGAGATCCTCATCAGTTCCTAGATTAATTTTTTTCGTAGGTTCATCCATTGCCGTTGATGGCTTATCAAACCTCTTCAACCCTTGCGCATACAGATCGACAGTGTCATCTACGTCGTTATCCTCAACATCAACCGGGTCCTTCTCATCCACAATTTCATAAACACCTAATCCGTCATCGCTCCACACCTCATCTTGTTCCTCGTCATCTTCTAACACAATCGCCGTCTTAATAAACTCCGGACACTCATGGCAACGCTGAGCTAAATTTTGCAAGAACTTATCAGGAATAGATTTGGAATGACACGTCACTGGGCGCGCCTCAGGCGTGGAGGAAGGGTTGGAGACGCTAGAACATGACCCTACTTCGACAGACCCTACTTCTCTAAAAGACTCAACGAACCCTAAACCTATCCTAGGAGGAGGTACAAGACCAGTGAGACCTAATGGAAGGGAATCATGGGCCTCGTGCTCCTGGGAGGAGGACAAATCAAGAACATTGTAATCCTCGATTGAAATCTCCGTTTTAAAATTGGCGTTTTTTTTGGAGATCAGTGGAAATCACGCAGCAGGATGGAAAGGAGGATGAAGGAGGAGGAAGTGTGAGAGGAAAGATGGATGGACAGAAAAGATCTAAGAAGGGATCAGAGGAGGAGAATAGCAGATCTGAAAAATCAATTGGTGGGCAGCGCCCACACTCACAAGCTTTGACTATCAAGAAATCAGTTGGCATTTCAAACAGTAATGGATTAACTAAAATGGGAGGTGAACGGGGTATAAATTCTAACCTTTGAAAGAAAGACATCAGACGAGAAGGAGGCCAAGTGAAGGTAATGGGCGAGCTCCCCTCTTCCCGCGTACAACGAGCCGACTTTCCGCGTAAGTATTCCACAATCCGCACCTCCGGACTACTTGGATGGTCCTCTTCATAAAACAACCTTGAAAAAGCTTCATGGAAATCACCCATATCATCAACAGGCCCCTTAGGCAGCAACGGTGGGCCAGAAGCTGTGCAAGTGCCATATTTCTTTTCATCATGAGTGGGCGGCGCCTTTAAAGTGCCAGGCTACAATGGGCCCTTTACAAAGTGCTGACGGTAGTTCCAAGTTAGTGGTAGCACATCTTCTAGGATTGACAGTGGCGACTCCCGGTATCCCAAGCCTCTTTTGCTCATCTTTCTACCCCTTGGGATTGGCTTGGTCCGCCCCTGCAACTGAGCGTCGAGACCTCTACCTGATTGATAGCCCAGCTTCAGTATAATGTTCCAACCTTTGGGATCCCTTATCTTGGGCTTCACTTTGACGTTCACCTGTGCGACGGCTGGCTTGCGCTGTGCATAGGCCCATGGAAAGTTAAGATCTAGCACCGAGATCACAGGCTTATTGCTGGGCCAAAGTGGCGGCAAGATCTTATCAGAGATAGCTTCAATCGACTGGACCGTGGAGATGCTTTTGACCTTTACCACCCGCCCTTGAAATGGAAATTTGAGGCATTGGTGGGCGGTAGACGGTACATCACTAAGATTGTCGATCCACGGGCGACCCAAGATGGCCTTGAACATCGGGTCGATATCCAGTACATAAAATTCAATGGGCATCGTCAACGGCCCGAGCTCGGCTTGAACGATGATCACTCCATGGCACGACCTCCTTGAGTTGTCATAGGCCGCTATAGTGGTGGGGGTGGGCTTTAACAAATCTTCTGAAATATTGCAGGCCCGCAGGGTGCTCAACAGACAAACATTAATAGAAGCTCCGGTGTCGACCAAAGCCGCATCAATACTCACCTTATTCAAGGTGATGGAGATGCAAAGTGGCATTTGGCGAGCTTCAGGAGGTGCCAACTCGGTCTCAGAGAAAGTAATGGCCGGCCCTTTAGAGACCGTGGCCAGAGCAGATGGCAAACTGTCGACTGCCATGTCTTCATTCATTAGGACCTTTCGGAGGAAGTCCTGCAAGGCATCTTGATGGAGCTTGGACTGCTTAATTAATTCTAGATCTGAGATCTTCACGGGCATCCCGTCCAAGTGGTGTAACAAGTCATACTGAGTGCTTGGCAATGGATCCACTTCCTCTTGACTAGCAGCCCGCGGTGGAAACTGGGAATTAGGTGCAGATGCACCGGTTGTAGGGTAGTTCCGATGGAACAAACGTCCGCTCCGGAGGGCAAGGTTCTGGGCTGGCATGGGGTCGGATGGACTCACGGTTGGTGGCTTAATGGGCCCGTTGGGGTGAGTGAAGGGGGTGGAAGCGTGGATTACAGGTGAGACATGGGTGACAAAGGTAGAGGCAGGCTTGACGAGCCCTGCCGGGAGAATGACGGGTGAAGGTTTAGGCAGAGGGGTAACAACGGTGGGTGCGACGGGTGTTGGTGCATGGACAGGGGAAACGATGGGCAGTGCGGGAGGTAGAATGAGGGGTTTTGGAGGGATGACGGGTGCGGTGGTCATTGTAGTGGCGGATTAAAGGACTGGTGGTAGGATAACAGAGGTGGAATACAAAGATGGGGAGGGTGTTGCGGTAGGTGTGGTGGAGGGCCATAAGTCGTTGGACGGACGACCATCATCATAAGACCACCCAGCGTTGGGGGCCGTGCGGTGGACAACATTTACTTGAGCCGGTGGCAGTGGCTGAGGATTCGGAGCGGGCGGATGATTCGACATCGGGTTTTGGTGGATCCCCAAATCCTGCGCAGGTTGCTGCTGCTGCTACTGCGGTTGCTGTGGCTGTTGCTGCTGTCTCGGCGCCTGTCTTCTCTATTCTTTGATCTCGATGATGACTTTGTGCATCTCGGCCCAGTCAATGCGCTACCCTTCATGCAAATCATAAACAAAGTCTCGGAACTGGAAACAACTCTCTATTGTGTGCTCGGGTTGACGATGGAATATGCAATACCGGGATTGGTCAACGGCCGGGTTCGAATTAGGCCGTTCCGGAGGAAGTTGCAAAGCACCAATGGACATGAGTGCCGAGAAAATGTCCGGGAGGGTTTCGGGCAAGGGAGGATATTGAGCCTTCTTCGGACCCGGGCGCTTGGGTGCATAGCCGTTGGGAGGTGGAACGTTTTGGTATTGTGGTGGTTGTTGCGGTTGCTGGCGAGCGGGAAAGGATGATTGGGTATTTTGTGGAGCGATGGGTTGAGGATTGCGGGGAGGCTGTTGGAAGCGAGGTGGAGCGGATTGGTTGGGGAATGGGAAACTGACGGCTTGCACTTGTTCGTTCGTTTGGACTCCTTCGGTAATAGGCCCCTGAGGTTTTCTATTGTGTTCGTGCTTCGAACATGGCATGTATAGGGGAGTCCTTGAACTGGGTTTGGATAAACTTGGCCTGGCTATATAATTGGTGCATGTTGGCGATGTCATTCATGGCTAGGATGTTGCGGAAGGTAGGAGTGGCGTTGGAAATGAGCAGCTTAACCTTCTCTTCCTCCGGAATATGATCGGGCACACGGGCAACCATCTGCCTCCATCTGTCAGCATAAGTAGCAAAATCTTCATCGGCCTTCATCTTCTCGGCAACGAGGTCGGTAAGCCAACCCGGTCTTGGAACCTTTGGATGAACTTCTCTTTGACAATCTTGAAGCTCCCGGCATCTTCTAGCGGCAAAGTGTAGAACCACTCCAACACTACCCCATCCAACGAGCGGCGAAATAGATACGCCATAAGGCGGTCATCATATTGGAATTGTGTCGACTCGTACATAAAATCCCTCACATGAATATACGGATTGCCATTCCCATCATACTTGCGGTACGTGGGGAGCTCAGATTGGGGAGGGAACCGGATGTTATGAAAATTGGGGACTGGAACATCTGCCAAGGATTGTGGGCCGACCCGCTTTTGAAGAAAGTTGAGTTGCTGCTGCGTGGCAGCCCACTTATCGAGAAGCTCTTGCTTTCGGGATGGGGGAGGTGGAACAAAAGGAAGATGCCCAATGCCGGGGGCCGAAGGATAGACAGCTGAAGGAGGAGGCCCATAAGAGGGATATTGGGCCGAAGGATGACCCAAATCGGGATAAACAAAATGGGCCGCCCCTGCCTGAGGGTGAGAGAAATTGGCCGGGCCCACGAGGGCTTGAGGCGCTGAAGAGACGGGTTTATAAAGGTCGGCCCGAGGAGAGGGAGGAAGGGCGGCCTTCCCTTTATCAAGAGGCAGGTGGGCCGAACCCGCAGATTGGCCCATTTCAAGATTAGAGAATCGAATAACCTTGGGCTGAACCGGAGTAAGATCTATCATGGAAGGCGCAGTGGCTGACCCGCTAGCCAGAGACTGGGGGATGGACGCGGCAGACATGCCCTGAGGAATAGTGGGTGAAGGGACACCGGACCCCTGTAAGGTCCGATAAAGAGCCTGGAGCTAGGCCGGATCCAGCTGGGCCATCATGCGCATAACTTGGTCTGCGGGATTCTCAATAGGAGGATTGGATGAAGAGGGGCGACCGCCCTCACTGGCAGCAAGAGGTGTAGGAGGGGCGGATCCTTCTCCAACAGGGAAGATGACGACCCTAGCGGGGTCCTCGAGGAGTCCCTGGGGAAGAGAGTCCCCCTGGGAATGGGAATGATCGAAGGACGACATGGCGCAATTGAGCAAGGGGTTGTTGTATGAAGAAAAGAGGAACTCTTAGAGGGCGACCCTACAACCTTGAAACAACTCCATATGCAACGATGCACCTAAAAGAAAAACAACAAACAAGCAAAAAATAATGACCAAGATGGACCGAACTAATCAACCAAAAGAACATAAAAGGGACAACCAAGTTGGAATGATGCACAAAATTTTTATTTATTTTTTCTTCTTAAGAACCTTAATGATTTTTATGAAATAAACATTCTCTCCAACGAAGTGGGGTTCCTAATAGGGAATGGATTGTGGAACTTGGTTGACTCTATGTTTGGATCTTCACATAAATGCAACCTAGACACGGGGTGGCAAAGGTACAACCAGCCTGGCGTCCGTGTGAGAATCCACGGCTCACGGGGACTTATGGAGGTCCCGGATGAGATCACCTAGTCTACTCCGAGGAATACGAAGCCGAGAGGATCACTCACCAAGGTAGGAATGCAACTATGCAATGCAATGGATGGTCCTATGTGCACCGGAGTGCATGCAAATTCTAACTTAGATATTAACAAAACAATGTGCAATCAATGATATAGATATGAACAATAACCAGGGAGGAGATAAATAACATGCAGAAACCAATACGAGAAGGTAAAAAATGGACAGCAGCAGCAAACCTCGGGATGCGTACCTGAGAGAAAGTAGCAGTCGCCGGATGACCGCTAGATGATGGAGATGCTCCACAGGGGACCACTATCAACCAGGGAACAGAAAAAAACAACATAAATTAAACGGGAAATCCGAAAGATACCTGAGAGATAGTAGCGGTCTTCTGGGTGACCGCTAACGTATGGAGACGGTCCGCAGGGGACTGCTATCACCCAGGGAACATAAAACAACAGAAATGAAAATAGAAATATGAGAACACCACAGAGAAAACTGAGGGAAACAAACAGAAGCAGGTCAAACAATACTCAACACGATTGGCACTAGTTGTCCCACCGTGATCGCCAAAAAATCAGGGTTGTAGATATATAGATTTACCACTCTCAAAATAAGCAATGAAATGAATCGATGAAGCCTATGGGAATATCACCTCAGAAATCAAAACAGAGAAAAAACTAAATTAACACACGTCGTGGGCGTGGAGCAAGGATGTAAATGAAGTGAAGGAAAACACACGCCGTAGGCGTGGAGCAATTAAAAGGAAAAAAATAATAAACAATCAATAGAGAGGTGATGAATACTGTTTACACGCGGAATTTCTGGACATCCAATTTCGCTGGCTGAATATGTGGATATTTTGACATATTTGTTAATTCCGCGCTTTTGAGTTTATCAGACGATTTAGGGTTCGTGTACATGACTTTTCCTTACCGACTGGAGTCGGTGTTAATTTACATCGGTACAAGTCCGAACACCTTTGATTAACTGTCGAAGAACGTCTTTTGCCTCTATACGTTGTGACATAAATGATCTTGATAATCGCCCGTTACGTGTACATTCTTACAAAGGAATTTGGAGACTTCATTTCTTGAACATAGATAATTGGGATTACAATCGATTCTTCAGGATCTTCACATATGATCCCGATTGTGTAATCGGGTCTTCAGGATAGCATCCGGTCGCAATCAGAGCCTTTGAATTTACTTCAGTCAACATTTAGATCTTGGAACTTGCTTTCATCTTGATTGGGTTATTAAATTTACTCTTGTCCCCTGATCAGACGGTTGGACTTGAATTCCGTCAGGAGAACCGTTGGATCGCCAAGATGATCACTACTGGTCCGTCAGAGTTGCTTCATGGTCATAATCACTCTTTTGATTGTAAAGTTGCCTTGGTGTCCATAAAGGACATTCCCGCCTGAGGCGGGGTATATTTGTGGTTTTCCCTCCATTAGGGGATTTTTGCAGTTTTCCCCAAACTTTGGGATGTTCTTGTAATTTCTTACTTTATTGGAGATAGTCTCGTCATGCCTTGACTTGTTGGCATATCTGCCATTTCTTGACTTTTCGGCATATGTTTGACATTCTTGATTTCTCGAAGATAACCCCGTCATGCGACTTCTTGGGCATTCTTGTCATTCTGACTTTTCGGCATATATTTGACACTTCTTGACTTCTCGGAGATAGCCCCGTCACTTCTTGACTTCTTAAGCATATCTGCCATTTTGACTTCTCGGAGATAATCCCGTCACTTCTTGACTTCTTGGGTATTCCAAGTATGAATTTTCTTGACTTTTTAGGGTTTATTTGCAATTTCATCAATTTTTGAGTTTCCGGACATGATAGCCCTTGGCCATGAAAAAGATACATGGATTTGGATGATTAGCCATAAGCCGAACTCAGGAGAGCGCACACCGCTTCAGAGAAGGGGCGTGGTCACGCTCCACCGAGTCGTGCAAACGGCGCCAACCGGAACAAGGGCATTCTTTTGTGATTTTGGGGCAAATCATGAACTTTGTACAGTTTGTAAACTGAACAATGGCTTTCATGCAATTTTTCCACAAATGTGGTATTTCTATAATTTTCTACCCATTGAGGGTATTTCTGTAATTTTCCCACCATTAGAGATATTTTTGTAATTCTCCCGTCATCGGGGGCATTTCTGGAAATTTCCCGCCACCGGAGGTATTTTTGTAATTTTCCACTCACTAGGGATATCTCTGCAATTTTCTGCCCACCCAGGGATATTTCTATAATTTTCTACCCACTGGGGTATTTCTGCAGTTTTCTGACAATTGGGGCATTTCTGTGATTTTTCTGTCCACTGGGCCTTGAACATTTGTCAGACTTGCAATATTAATTTGTAACCATCTTCAGTCTACCTGTGGATGATTTCCTTTGGATGGTTTCCATTGCAACTTCAACATGGCATTATTTTCCTTGACATTTATGCAAAGCATTTCTATAATGTTTCACATATCATTTCTGCACAACATTTCTGTAATGTTGTTGTTGTTGAAACTTATTGAATGTCTCACAACATTTTTTGTGTTGTTGAAACTTGTTGCATTTCTGTAGTGTCTTGCATTTCTATTTGTGTCTCACAGCATGACTTAGTGTCTCACAGCATGGCAGAAAAACATGGCATTTCTCTGCACTTCTTTGTACTCAGCATGAAACTTGTTGCATTTCTGTAATATTTGTTGCACTTTTATGTAATTTGGCATTTATGCACCTCTGCACCTTTCTGTAATGTGTCACATCACTTTTCTGTAATTTGGCACACCTCTGCACCTTTCTGTAATGTTGTATTTCTGTAATGTCAACAACATGAGGCATTGTTGGCTATGTGGGTGAAAAGTCTCTTGGGCTCACCATTCCTAAAGGTGGTGACCGGATCCCCCGGGGGGGGGGGGGCTTTTTATGGTGACCATATCCCTTTTCATCTTAACACGGTAACTTTCGAAATTGTCTGCAACCTTCGCAGGCTGGTCCAAGCCTTCGACAGCTGTTCTCCCTTACTTGCGCTGCTCCTTTTCCTTGCCAACCTGTTGCGCGGCTGCTTGCTTCGATCTCCAGTCTTCTCTTTTTTTCTCGCCATTGCCTCCTATTTATAGGAGGAGGAGAGGTGAACCCGGAGGTAAGAACTCCAGGTTTGTCTACCCTTCCATCTGTCTTTTTTTGCTGTATGTGTGAGAGAGGGAGAGATTGGGGTGGAGGAGGCCGACCCGGGGGGCCCTCCTCCGGGTTCTCTTTTTTTGCTGTTCCTTCTTCTTCTTTTTTTGTTGAAGCCACCGCATAGAGAGGAAGGGAGAGGCCGGTGGGGCCCTCTCCCATGGACTGCAGACCCGGAGGTAGCTATCTTCGGGTTTGTAAACCCAGAGGTGCCACCTCCGGGTATTCCCTTCTCCTTTTTTTTGTCCTTATTCTGCAGCAGCAGGGATAGGAAGACCCGGAGGTTTGCCTTCTTCTTTCCTTGGTTTTGTTGTTCTGCTTCTCTTCTAGCTTTTCTTCCTTCTTTCTATTTCTTTTTTCTGTTCAAACAATACCCGGAGGTGCTACCTCCAGGTTTTCTTCCCCTGCCTTATTTCTCTTTTTTTTTGTTGTTTGCTCTGTTCAAACTACAGCAAGGATAGGAAAACCTGGAGGTCTTACCTCCGGGTCTGCCTTCTTCTTTCCCCACTGCCTTTTTTTTTTTTGGTTCTGTAGACAGCACAGCAGAGAAGGGAGGGAGCAAGCCGATGGGCCCTCTCCCATGGACTGTATACCCGGAGATACCTTCCTCCGGGTCTTTCTTCCTTCTTCTTTTTTTTTCTGTCCTTATTCTGTCTGCAGCAGTGATAGAAGACTGGACTGCATACCCGGAGGTAGGTACCTCCGGGTTTCTGTTTTCTTTTTCCTTTATTTCTCTTTTTTTTATGTCCACAGCAGAACCTGGCCCTTCTTGTGTCTGTAGCAGAACCCGGAGGTGGGCACCTCCGGGTTTGCAAACCAGAGGGAGAGGGAAACCCGGAGGTAGGTACCTCCGGGTCTGCAGAACCCGGAGGTGGGTACCTCCGGGTCTGCAGAAATAAGGAAGGCAAGGGGGCGGCCACTAGTCAACTTAAACAATTATAAAAGCCTCCCCTGCTGTCCTTTTCCACCTTTTCTTGAAGCTTTCTGCTACTCTCAGTAGAACAGTGCACCGGCGGTCTCTTCTCTTTTGGATTTTGTTGACTCCTCGGACTGGTATTACTGTCCTTGTCACTGGAGCACAGGGATAGGCTTGTGGTCCCTTAGAAACATTTCCCGGACGCCAAGGACTGCCATTTAATTGACTTGTTGCTGTGTAGGTGTGTGATTTTAACACGCCCACCATGTGTTTGATGAAATGCCCGTGTGTTAAAACACACAAGTCTTCGCATTGATCTTCGCCCAATAAGGTGCCGAGGCGTTTAAACTCCAACCACTATAACGGCTGCGATTTGAATCGCTTGATGCCGGATTTTAGGAGAGTTAATTTCAAGTGTTTGATGAAATTCCTATGTGTAAAAACATGCAATCCTCTTCTATAACTCATTGCCCGATGTAATGCCAAGGGCATTTGGGCTTGACCTATGTGTGATGGTCTAAGTTTTAAACCTCCTTCAAACCATCATGCAACTTTAATCTATTTACTTCATCTTGGTTCTGAAATTAATCAGAAAATTCTTTACTGAACATTGTGGGGTCCAACAAATATCCAATCACAAAGATTGTGATCGCCACCAAGGCCTGTAATGCACAGAGAACCGCAATACGTACCTTGGAAAAGATGGAGTGAAAGCACACTCGCGAGCGGGAAATAACACATGTGCGAACAAGAGACGGTCTGCTTGAGGCCGCTACTTGAATGAAACGGTCACAGGATGGCCGCTACCTCAATAAATTGTTGTAACCAGAAAACAGGAGAACAAGGGAAGAGGAGAGAGGAACCCACCAAGAGAGCCAAAAATAGGTGGCGGCTGTCAATCTCTTGTGTTGTTGATAGCCGCAGCCCAATAGGTTTTATTTATAGGACAGGGCAACAACCCTCTTTACAAGGTGTGACAAAAATACCCCTATCAAAGGATTACAAGGGCCGCACACCCAATAACCAGCAATAACAACTAAAACAATAAAACAGAAGCAATATAAGAAAAACAAAACTATCCTCAACCTTCTCTAGACTCCCCCTGAAGCTGAGCATAGATGTCTAACATGCTTAGCTTGCTTAACATTCGTTTGAAATCATCCTTTGACAAACTTTTGGTAAGCACATCTGCAGCTTGATCAGTAGACTGGATATAGGGCAAACACAGCTCTCCAGAGTCCAGCCTCTCCCGGATAAAGTGTCTATCCAGCTCGATGTGCTTTGTCCTATCATGTTGGACAGGGTTGTTAGCACTATTGATTGCTGCCTTGTTTTCACAGTAGAGCTTCATGGGAAGCACAACCCTAACCCCAATGTTGGTTAACAAAATATTTACCCACAGGGCCATAGCTCTATATTCAGCTTCGGCACTTGATCTTGCACCAAGGATGGTAGTATCGGTTTCGGTATCGGTTTCGGCCGGTACCGAAACCGATACGTTTCGGTTTCGGTTTCGGCCGAAACCGGTTCAAAATAGTCAGAAAAGGTAAAAAATGTATTGAGCAGGTCCGGTTTCGGCCGAAACCAGACGGTTTCGGTCCGATTTCGGTCCGGTTTCGGTCGGTTTCGGTCCGGTTTCGGTATCGGACTTGCTACAGTGACTTGGTGCGTTTCGATTTCGGTATGGGCCGAAACCGATACGTTTCGGCCGAAACGTATCGGTTTCGGCCGATACTACCATCCATGTCTTGCACATACATATTGTTTTTTGCTCCTCCAGATAATGAGGTTTCCACCCAGGTAAATACAATACCCAGATGTCGACCTTCGATCATCTTGTGATCCAGCCCAGTCAGCATCAGAGAACCCCTCCAAACTCAGATGACCTTTTTTCCTAAATAATAGACCTCTTCCCAGAGATGTTTTGATGTACCTCAAGATCCTATCAACAGCCTGCATATGCTTGCTCCTGGGGGCATGCATAAACTGACTGACCACATTGGTTGCATATGTAATATCTGGTCTGGTCAAGGATAAGTAGAGGAGTTTTCCCACTATCTTTTGATACCTGCCTTCTATGTAGTCAGAGGCGCGCCCAGGCGCTCGCCTAGGCGTTTGAGGCGGTCCCAAACCGCCTCGCTTTCGCCTCAAACGCCTCACTCTCAATCTTCTTCTTCTTTTGGTCCAATCTTGGTTTAAACCTCCTTTATTCAAATCTTATTTTATTTATATGTATGTATTTTTGCCTCAAATATTAATTATTGTTAATTTTATTAAAAATTTTGATTGTATGTATGTATTTTCTTTGATATTTAGACATATATTTATATTGTTTAAATTGTATATATATATTTTTAATAAAACGCCTCAAACGCCTAGGCCATCGCCTAGGCGTTTGAGGCGTGAGGCGACCCCTTGGTCGCCTCGGTCGCCTCACGCCTCGGACTACATAGCCTGCCTTTTTCAGTCTCTGAGAGAATTTCTCCATCAAGACTACTCAGCTTGTGATTCAATTCAAGTGGGGTATCAGCCGGCCTACCGCCCATCTTCCCTGTCTCTCTTAGTAAATCAAGGGCATACTTTCTTTGGGAGATAAAAATGTTGCCATGGAATCTAGCAACTTCAATCCCAAGGAAATACTTCAGGAGGCCCAGATCTTTGATCTCAAATTCCTTTGTGAGACTGTCTTTCAGCTGCATGATGCCAACAGAATCATCACCTGTGACCACCATATCATCCACATATACAAGGAGGATAACAACCTGTCCACCCTTCCTTTTCACAAATAGAGTGTGATCACCATTACCTTGTTTAAACCCCATCTGCAGCATAAATTTTCTCAGCTTTTCAAACCAAGCTCTAGGGGATTGTTTCAGGCCATATAATGCCCTTTTTAACTTACAGACTTTCCCATCTGTAGTTGAGCCAGGAGGGGGTTGCATGTACACTTCTTCAGCCAATTCCCCGTTAAGGAATGCATTTTTAACATCTAGCTGATGCAATTCTCAGTCATGGTGGACGGCAAGAGACATTAGAACCTGGACAGAAGATAACTTGGCCACTGGAGCAAGCGTTTCTTGGTAGTCAATGCCATAGGTCTACATAAATCCTTGTGCAACCAACCTTGCTTTGTATCTTTCCACAGGTCCATCAGATTTAAATTTGATGGTGTATACCCATTTTGATCCCACAGGCTTCTTTCCGGAAGGCAAATCAACCAAGTCCCAAGTGTCATTCTTCCTCAGGGCCTCCATCTCCTCTGCCATAGCCTTGACCCACCTTGGGTCCTTCATAGCTTCCGAAAAAGAGGAAGGAACAGAGGTTTTAGAAATAGATGAGAGGTAGGTCTGGTACAATGGAGAAATTTTTGAGTAGCACAGGTAATTGGAAATTGGATGCTTGGTACACTCTCTCACACCTTTCCTGCAGGCAATAGGCTTATCAAGGTCAATAAGAGTCACTTGATTTTCAGTTTCAGAAGTAACCTCAGGGACAACCGGAGATGAGAACCCAGCATTCTCATGAGAGTGGTCATCGGTAGGGGCCTTTTCTTCAATCTGTTCAGCCTCTCCTCTTGATCTTCTGGAGTAGACCTGTCCAAACCTTGCCTTCACCTTAGGATTGGTTCCTTCACCAGTGTTGAATTCCTCTTCGGCATTGGCATCTTGGACATCCCGAATAGGAGAGAATGAGGATGAACCCAGAGCATCAATAGAGCTACGATAGGGAATAAGGTAGGAGTCCACAGTAATCGCCCCCTCAGGCAGATCCGAGGAGAAGTATGAATGTGACTCAAAAAAAGTAACATCTCTTTGATAATAGAATTTTCCTGTTACATGATTAGCACATTTATACCCCTTTTGTGTAGGAGAATAACCAAGAAAACTCCCCTCACAGATTTAGGGTCAAGTTTGGATTGAGTAGGACCCAAGACATGGATAAAACACAAGCACCCAAATACCCGAGGAGTCAAGGTGAAGATTGGATGATCAGGTTGTAGTAGTGTCACAGGAATACGAAACCCTAGGGATCTTGATGGCATCCTATTAATGACATATGCTGCAGTGAGGACAGCATCCGCCCAGTACTGTTTGGGAATCTTGTGCTGAAACATGAAGGCTCGAGCAGTTGCCATAAGATGCCTATTTTTCCTTTCTGCCACTCCATTTTGTTGTGGAGTATACGGGCAAGAGGATTCATGAACCATTCCTTCATCTTGCATAAACATATTCAGACTTCTTGTAAAGTATTCTTTTGCATTATCAGACCTAAGGGTCTTAATTTTCTTATCAAATTGAGTCAGCACCATATTGGAGAAAACCTGGACTGCCCGAGGCACTTCTTCTCTTGACTTCAACAGATACACCCAAGTGCACAGGGAAAAATCATCAATAAAAGTGATGAAATAACGATAGCCATTCACAGACCGCACAGGGGAAGGACTCCAAACATCAGAGTGGACCAAGTCAAAAGGAGCGATGCTCTTTTTTATCGAAGCTGAAAACTGAGATCTACAATGTTTTGCCAATGGGCAAACAGGACACTGGAATGACTCTTGTTTAATAGACTTAAACAATGTAGGAAAGACTTGAAGGAGAGATGTCCCAGACGACAATGCCATAGCTTGAGTTGCTGAAGTTGATTGAAATTATCACTAGTCTTCTTGGACTGAAAAGCTGTCTTCCCCTTTATGTTCAGCCTGTACAGACCCCTATCCTCAAGACCACTCCCAATCGTTTGCTTGGTCTTCAAATCCTGAAAAACACAATGAGTTGGAAGGAAGGTTATGGAACAATTAAGGGATTTGGTGAGGCTACTAACAGACAATAAGTTTATTGGCAGAGAAGGAACATGCAAGGTAGATGACAAGGAAAGATGATCATCCATTTTAATAGTTCCTTTGCCTGCTATTGTGGCTTGAGTCTCATCAGCTACCATCACCTTTTCTTGACCGGAAGAAAGAGAATAGGTAGAAAAAAAACTAGGGTTACCAGTCATGTGATTAGTAGCTCCGGAGTCGATGATCCATGATGTGTCTGTTGGTTGAAGGGTAGCACTAAGTGCAGTCCCCTCAACATTGGATTTACCCAGGGAGGTGGAAGCAAAAGCAGATGTGTCCAGCTGAGAGAGAATCCTTTGGAGAGTAGTAATATCAGTTGGAGATAGACTCTTGGTGTTATTTACTTGAACACCTGAAGATCCATTCTCCTGGGGAGAGACCAAGGTAGTTGTTGCATGCAGCATTTCCCTTGGCCTGTTTGTTGCCCTTCTTGCCACGAAACTTGAGAGGCTTCTTGTCAGGATAAAGCTCCCAGCAGTCATCCACAAAGTGATTAGGTCTGCCACAATGACTACACTTCCTGACTACATTCCCCTCATCCTCTTGATTATTACTACTACCCCTCTTAAACTTGGAGGTATTGCTGGCCAGAGCAGAATGATCGTGCAGTGAAACCCCACTTGCTGTTTGAGTATCCACCGGCATAGCTTCCCTCCTATTCTCTTCAACCAGTACCCTTTGATATACCTCATCAAGGGATAGGGCACTAGTGTCATTGAGAATCTGCCCCCGGAGGGATTCCCACTCCGGGTTTAAACCACCCAGAAATTTCAGAACTCTCCCTTTTTGAATGAACTTTAGGCGTCTTCTATGATCAGCTGGGATATCCCAGTCATCAGCAGCATAATAATCAAGCTCATCCCACATAGTTTGAAGAGTAGTAAAATAGTATGTAACAGAAAGTGTACCTTGTCTTGCTCCATATAGGGCATTCTCCAGTTGGTATACCCTAACAACATTCTTCTTCTCATCATACATTTTTTCTAAGAACACCCACATGTCTCTGGCTGTCTCCTTTCGCATAATCAGTTTTCTCTGAGCATCCTCAACAGAATTGACTAACCATGTCATCACAATGCTATTCTGTTCAACGCAATCTTCAAGCTCAGCACCATCCTCAGCAGGTTTCTCAACTTTACCATTGATATAGCCAGACTTCCTCTTTGCTCCAAGGTACATTTTTGGTGCAGCTGATCATTCAACATAGTTGGTTTTGTTAAGCTTGACAGGAGTAATCTGCAGGGTATGATGTTCATGGTCTGACACAGTGCCAGACACCGATACCCTTCTTCCTACAGAAGCCCCTTCAGCACTTGTAGATGTAGACCTGGAGTTTGATGAAGACTGATGGTTGGCCATGGCAAAGATCCCTCTTCTCCCAGATGGACACGAAACAACCTAGAACCCTAGGCAACAGGCCGCGGCTACAACCTCACAAGCAGGGCTCTGCGGGAGGAAGAAAGGAGGCAGAGCAAACCTTTCCTTGCAAGGAGTGGAAGGGGGCCGCAGACCTTAAGTAGTGTAGACCTTTCCTTACAAGAAGGGAAGAGGGCCGCAGACTTTCCCTGGGCCAGAAACCCTACCTTACGAGGAGGAAGAAAGGCCGCAGAGGTTTTCTCCTGGTAGCGGAGACAGCAAGGAGGCTACCGGTGCAGTTCCTACCCCTGTTTTCGATCTCCTTCGACTCTGATACCATGTTGTAACCAGAAAACAAGAGAACAAGGGAAAAGGAAAGAGGAACCCACCGAGAGAGCCAAAAACAGGTGGCGGTTGTCAACCTCTTGTGTTGTTGACAGCCGCAGCCCAATAGGTTTTATTTATAGGGCAGGGCAACAACCCTCTTTACAAGGTGTGACAAAAATACCCCTATCAAAGGATTACAAGGGCCGCACACCCAATAACCAGCAATAACAACTAAAACAATAAAACAGAAGCAATATAAGAAAGACAAAACTACCCTCAGCCTTCTCTACATAAACGATCCGAAATTGGCCGCTATCAACACCCAGATAGTAAAGTGCGAGAACTTGATCCTCCCTCCCTTCTGGCCGGCCAGAGGGGAAGGGCCTTGTGTGGTGAGTACTGTAAACCTGCAAAACGAAGAACACAAAAGAAACAACCTAATTAGACCCGGGGATGTGTAATACCCATAAACCAACTATGATCTATGCGCATAAAATGAAGGGCCAGTACCTAGGGGTTGATGGTTTTTTAACCCCTGGAGGGCGTGGAAATAATAGGAGGATGTATATAGAAGTAATATGAATGCAAAAGAACGTGGGGAAAGAAGAGAAATAGATGCTATGTGATGCTAAAAACAGACAAAAAATAGTGTGGAGGAGACACAAAACAACTAAAAAACCGGCTACTCCCTGAACCAAATGACGTGAGAACGCAAATGACCGGCTCTCCCTTGTTGAGACTCGCTGTAGAATGCGGCAACACTTTGTGGCAAGCTCCAAAATTCTCCCCCTCCGGCCATGAAGTCAAGGGCTCTATTTATAGACCCCCAAAACCCTAGCTCGAATTGGAGGGATAACTGCGAAAAAAGAGTCCTAAAAGCTGATAAATCTCAGAGATAATATCACCAATTATCTCTAGGATCGATCAGGACTCTCTGAGGATCGAAATCCTTAGAGAAAACTTCAAAATAAGGACTCTATTTCGTGCACGGGTAGAGTAAAAACCCAGATAAGCAGGACTCTTGGCCCAAAATAGCGGTCTTGCGATAGACCGCCACCACAATTAGCGGTCTCGCGACTGACCGCTATTTGGGTGGCCGTTTGAAAAAAATATAAATAAGATAAATCCATATTTATCCTGAAAACCCAAGCCTTATCTAGGCCCATTAAGCCCAAATAACAAGAAATGCCAGAAAATGAGCCCAACCAGGGAGAAAAACCCATAAAATAAACCCATAACCAGTTCAAAAATGACCCAAATGAATAGTGAATAATCTGGGACATCACAAAAATAAGGATAAGAAAACAACCCAACTTATTGACATAAAACGGGTGTCAACACGAGGGTCCCCCAGTCTGTGCGTCGGCGGAGAGGGGGGGCACCCCGGGTTGAACCAACCCCTTGGCTGCTCACGGCAGGGGCGCCACCCCCGATGGACATCACTGGGGGGAGCCCCAGGTGGAACCAACTGGGTGTCCCCCCCTGTCTGCTCGCAACAGGGGGGTGCCACCCTCGGTGGACATCACTAGGGGAAGCACCCCTAGTGGGCGTAGGGGGGGTCCACCCCTGTGGCTGTCACGATGGGTAGCACCCCTGGTGGGTTCTACCCGGGGGGGGGGGGGGGGGGCTCACCGTCGATGGGTGTCCAACCAGAGGGAGAGAGGAGAGGGAGAGGCCGGTCCCCCCTTCCATGTACTCCAGTCCAAGGCTATAAAATTCCCACCAGTTACGATTTTTTTATCCTTTTCTGGTCTTCTTCCAGCACAGCGACACGTGGAGGCGTGGAGGTCTTCTTTGTTGTTTTTTGACTGTCTTTGACACCACCTTGCTGTCCCTTAATTATAGGGTAATGAGACTTTGCTAGATGCATTGGGGATATTTCGAGGGAGTTAAAAAATGTGACTTTTTGTCAATTTTGTTGAGTGGGTTTGTGGTTTCCTGCCACCCACCAAGTGTTTGATGAAATTCTCTTGTGTCATGTTGAGTTGATTTTGTGTAAATATCTCCATCCGGTGAACTCCGGGGGGAGTTTATGTAACGGCTACGAACTTGTATCGTTTCTTGCCATAACATAATGCACTTTAATTTCTGAAATTTGTTGAAAATATCAGAAAAATGTTGTGAATTTTATGGGGTTCAACAAAGACGTAATGCACATCATCTTTTGTCACCATACTGTGATGGCCCCTTTTGCATCATGCAGAACAAGAAGGTGATATCATGTTTTGTTTGGACCCCACAGGTGCATTTGTCCTTTAATGCTAAGTTTCATTATGGGCTGTTGCGTTGTCTTGCCTGCAAACTCTTCAGCTGAGCAATAAATATGTAAGAGTCTGTCAATCGCTACTAAATCATTGTAGAATGCGCCAGAAGAAACTCCATCAGTCAAAATCAAAATGTACTTGAAACAATTCAATATGCTCCGTATCTTTTTTCATGGAAGTGACTCCACATCTACATCCTATTTTATAGTCATGAAAATGGTAAACAAATTATACTTGAAAACAGTTGGCAAGATTAATAGTAATTCAGTAAGTTTTTTCAGCTGCATTTTTTTTGTTAATGTGATGCAACACTGTCACTTGGTTCATTTTATTATGAACACTCATCATGGTCTTGCTCTGTTGTTTGGTGGAAATTCCTGGCATTGCAACTCAGCTAGGGTTGGAGTCTAATGGATTCCAGGATGAATTTGATTAGCTCTAATAGATTATTCTTTAATTAGGGCTAGATTAACAATTTATTCTTATATATGTGTAGCAAAAATCTAATTAATGATGACTGTTCTGATCGGCTCTACTTTCTGTCAGATCGATCCCTCTGAAAAACTGGATCCTGAAGTTGAAGATATACTTGTGGAGATTGCTGAAGATTTTGTTGAATCTGTGAGTTCAACTATTTGTAAGGATTATCGTACATTAATTATGATTAACTTATCATGCACCATTTGATGATTTAATGTGACAAATGTTCTTGCTAAATTAAAGGTCTCTCCAGAGATATGCAAAAGGAAATTCTGCTTTAAGTTGTTTTGAGATTGATCATGTATATTACAATATGTGCACTGTTATTTGTCATGTTCTTGTGAATGCATTGCCTTTCTTTGTAAGTGCTATTTTAACTTTGCAATTGTTTTTGACCAACCCCATATATTTTATTTGGTCTCAGCATATTGCACGATCTTTCCAATCCATCTCTTCATCACAAGTTTCCTTAAGGGCCAGTTTGTTTGTCGGGTGGGATGGCATATTCGAGGGGGGGAGCTCGAATACGCCGTCCGGGACCGGTTAAAGGGGTATATGTGTGAGGAGAAAAGGTGGGGCCCCACCTTTTCTCTCTCATCAGGCGGCTATTCGACTTTCGGTAAACAAACTGGCCCTAAGTGTTTATGTAGGAAAACAGTGGCAGATATATAATTTGGGTTTGTTTGAGTCTTTCTTATTTTTTTGTCCTCCTTTCTGGTTGTCTTGATGATTTATATAAAACAAGGGGGCAGATTTGTCTTTTTTGGCAGTTTGCATGTTCTCTTCCTCTTCTCTCTCTCCATATCACCTCTCTTTCTATCATGGTATCAGAGCGGTCCCTCCCATCAGGATCGCACCCTGCCTATTCCATCTGCAGTGGGAGATACTCCTTCCTGTGCTGTTCTTCTTTGCTGCAGACTTGGAGGGAGGCCACACATCTCGCCCTAGGTTTTTCTTTTTTCTTTGCTAGAGGCGAAGGAAATAGCCTCTGCGCTGTTTCTCTTTCCTCTATATTGCTGCGGATTACCCTTCTAGTAAGGTCAATCCTACCTCTGTTGGTTTCTGCTGCTTCTGCTTGTTGTTGAGGGCCACTTTCTCTCTCTTGCAGTTATTGGCTTCCTCAATATCTGCACCCTTCCTCTTGTCCTTGTGATGGCGGATTCTACTTAAGCTGACTCTCGGATCTCTTCCTAGCAAGTCCAACCCACTCCTGTTGCTCCTGCGATGAATGCTTCTCTGCAGATTACTTCCGACAAACTCAGTGAAAACAACTATGTGTCATGGGTTGTCGCTGCACAACTGTATATTGTAGGGTGAGACAAACTTGGCTATCTTATTGGTGATCAGAAGAAACCTGATGCAAAGGATGCTACATAACGCGGCGTGGCGCAGAGATAACAGTACGGTTATGTCGTAGCTTCTCAACTCAGTCAGCCCCACCATCCAACCGATGATCCTACACAAGATCATAACCGCTGACATGTGGAGGACTTTGGAGGTTTTGTATGGCCGGAAGAAGAACAAGGTCCGCCTATATCAACTCAGTCATACTATTCATGGTTGAAGCAGGGATCTCAGTCTGTAACCGCCTACTTTTGTGCTCTTACAAGCTTATGGGATGAGCTGGATTGTTCTTGGATGGTGAAGTGGACATCATTTGCAGATCAGCGGACCTTTCTGTCTCTCCAAGAAGATGATCGGATTGTTGAATTCTTGGGGGGCTTGAATGCTGATTATGAGGCCCTACGGGGGTAGATCCTGAACATGGAAACCTCTCCATCACTTGAAGGAACATATTTTAAAGTCTTCAGTGAAGAATAGCATCGACAGGTTATGGGCAGCAAAACTGTGGTCTCGGTGCCACCTGAAGTTGGGGAATTTTCTTCTTTTGCCAGCACTTCTGGAGAGCCTATCAGACTTGGGAGTGCTTGTTAAGTTACCTATGAAGCTCTATTGTGATAACAAAGCAGTCATAAACATTGCAAACAATCCTGTCCAGCATGACCGACAAAACATATTGAAGTTGACAGACATTTTATCAAAGAAGGATTGGACTCAGGAGAGCTCTATTTACCCTATGTGAAGTCATAGCAGACTGAAGATGTCTTCACGAAGGCTATGACTGAAGTTCAGTTTAAGTCTGCCCTCGACATATCTATGCTCACCTTGAGGGGGGGTGTTGAAAAATTGGGGCCCTAGCAAGGCATAGTGTGCTCTCCTAGCAAGGCCCTCTCACACCTTCTGTGAGTAGGTACAACTTACAAACAAGTGGTCTAGGGTCTCGTCCTCCTAACCACATAAGCAGTAGGTCGGCTGGATGGTTGGAAGGAAATGAAGCAGCCTGTCACGAGTGGACAACTTCCCGTGGAAAATCCTCCAAATAAGAAGCGGTGAGGACACGCGAACTCGGACCCGGTTCGGCGGCCCGGCCCATGTTTACCGCCACAGGAGGACGTCACAGTGACTCGGGCTTTTATTTGCCTCGACGATGGGCTACTTGAGGATTGACTTGTATATATGTTACTTCTGAGTCCTTTTGGTTGATGTATCGCCCATTTGACGACCATTTAGTGTCTTATGTATTTTGCTAGTATTTTTTACACAATTTTTCTCTATATTTTATCAGTAGGGTAGTTTGGTCGTTGCCTTTGAGGGGAGACCATTTGGGTTTGAACCCCTATAAGTACTCTTGTAATTCCTTTTTGTTGGCTAATGAAGATTGAGATTTTAAAAAAACAAGTACTCTTGTAATTCCTCTTTGTTGGCTAATGAAGATTGATATTTTTTAAAAAAAAATTGTGAGCTGCCGTGTGCGTTCGCGGAAGGTTGTGAAACCCTCGTCTTCTTCCTCCTCTTCCCCTCTCTCCCCCCCTCTCCCTCTCTTTCCCGGTGCAAGAAAGCAACGAACCCCACCTCCTCTCTTCCCCTTTTGTCTTCTTTCTCTTGTACACCTGAATCCGTTGCGACCCCACCTTTCTCTTCCTCCCACTGCATCTTCTTCCTTATTCACATCCTGCTCCCTCTTCTGTAACTAACTGTTTGCCTGCAATCGGAGCGCTGCCGTCGACTGCCTCACCACGCCAGCATGCCGTCACCTCCACCTCCCTCACAACCGGGCGTCGAGATGTTCGGAGCATGCGACTGCCTTGCCCTGTGACCACTGCCGCAGACTCTAGCGGCCTCCACGGCACTTCCATGGCGAGTTAGCCTTGGGATCATGGCCGCGGCCGCAGCAACCTCCGTAGTCGCCCTTCACCCAGGTGTTCGTCCCCACGTTGTGCTCTATCGGCATCCACTCGAACCGCCCTCTACCTGCATTGGTCTTCACTGCTCTCTTCTCTGCTGCCACCGGAGTCACCACCGTTCCCTTGCCTGTCCACCCCTCGCAGCAGTTGTGGCAGTTCTGGCCGCCATCGTCAGTCTCTGCCAGCCATCCACCGTCATCTTCTTCTCCTTATTCTCTCTTCCCCGCCTGGTGCGTGACACAGCAGCCCCTATTAGTCGTCGTAGCCGTCTGTCTAAGAACAACAACTGCAGTTACTGTAGCAGCGTAAAGTTCCAGCAATCAGTTTCGTGTCATGACCTAATAGCGCCGTGAGCTCCCGATAACATCTCCCCATCTGTCATGACGTCGTTCCTTGCCGGTAGGATGATCCAGACCGGCGTTCTGCTATTATCTACGCTACCTCGTTTGTGTGCTCACTTCTCAACAAGTTGGTGAGTGCTTGGTGACTCCCCCGGTCTCTTGCTTTTCTAGTATTTGGTCATATTTTCCGCCGCACGAGCGTGGTAGGACTTTCTAGCTCGTTTCATTATTTGCTGTCAGATTGTGTGCATGCGAGCGTCCTGCCCGAGGGCACCGATTTTACATCGTTGAGTGTGGGATTAATACCCTAGATTGTGGTAGTCCTACCTACTGTTCGGTCCGACGTTTCTTGCCACGAGGGACGGTTTCTTTGAGCTTAGTTCCTGCTACTTTCTCATATTATCTCTCTTGGAGTTCGTGAGCACGATATATTTATTTGCCATTTTATTATGACGCATTGTTGATCTCATTTAGTCATTTAGTCGGACCCGATTAACCTAGCCGTTCTGCATCAAGAAGCTTCACCTTCAGCGGACTCCGCGGCCTCCACACCTGAGGGGTGAGGTTGTGGCACACTCCTCCATCATAGATAATAGAGTAAGCAGACCTCACTAAGAAGGTCTCCTCCCGACCCCATGACTGCGATTGTTTGGACCCGGGTAGGCCCCTTGGGGGTCCTACCCGGGGTCAAACAAGACCGCCCAGGGGTCATTCGCCGATTAGCCTTCCTGCGCTTAACCAGGGTCGAACGACCCCCTAATGGGCCGGTCAACCCCGATCAAGCCCTGGGCTTGACCGGGGTTGACTGGCGTCCTCTCACCGGGGTCGATTGACCCCGGCTAAAGAGTTTATCGGGGTTGATTGCCCCTCCCATCGGGGTCAATTGACCCTAGTTAAGTCCAAGGACTTAATCGGGGTCAATTCCCTTCATATCGGGGTCAATCCCCACCTATTTGGGGTCAATCAGCCCCAATTAAGCCTTATTGATCCCCATCTTTCTAGGGTCAATTGACCCCAGTTAACTTCTAAAAAATACCTATCCGGTGTCATTTGCCCATCTAACTAGTCATTTGACCCTGGGTAAGCTCCTAAAGGACTTAACCAGGTCCAAGTGACCCCCTACTCTCTATAAATACCTCCATGGGTCCCACTTTAACACACAGACGGAATACGGAACAGACGCGAAGGCAAGGAGGCACGCTTGGGATTCTTTGTTTGTTTGTGCTTGTAAAAGCCCAAGGGTATGAGTTATAAATACACCGGGTCTTGCACTTATGCCCCTAGGGGCATATTATGTAATTTTTCATGTATTTTGACGATAGAAGTACATAGTTTTATGAAGTAATCATAAATTCCGAAAATACCTCTAAAATTACAAGAAAATTCCCCTAATGTCCTGTAATTGCATAAACACCCTGCAAAACTCTCAAATTGTTACTATGTTCCGCATTTTTGCGAAGAAGTCTTGTAAAGTCTCAATTTGCAGAAAAAATCTTGTACTTGTACAAATTTATGCAAATATCCCTTGTTTGTTCCAAGAAGTTGCAAAAATACTTTGTCTCCTAGTTAAATTGTGGATGTATCTCCTCAATGAGGGATGTTTATGCATATGTCCCTCCTATGCCTCAACTTATTCTTACACTTACTGGTCAATGTCAAATTGCACTTATACCCAAGTGTTACCAAAGAGTTATCAAATTGTCCCTGAACTTCCCAGGAGTTACCAAGATACCCTTGGAGTCCAGAAATGACCAAGTTACCCCTGAACCTTCCAAAAATTACCCAAGTATCCTTGGAATTGAAAACCCCTACTCAGTCCAGAAATTGCACAAAGCCCCTGGTCTGACTCAAAATTACCAAAATATCCATAGAACCCAGAAATTATCAAAATACCCCTGGGATCCAGAAATTATCAAGATACCCCTGGAGTGCAAAGCGTCTTTAAACTCTAGAGGATTTATAAACATATCCGTATCATCATTGGGTTTTGTTTAACCTTCGAGAGGTGATGGATTGCAACATAATAACCCCCAATCATGCCCATACCCAAATGTTAATCTCATGCCTACCTAGGGATGAAAACGGATCGGGTTCGACTCGGGTAGATCAATACCATACCCTATCCGTAAAAATTTTATAAATACCATACCCGGATAGTACCCTATTATTTTCGCAGGTATGGATACGGGTATAGCCGTCACCGGTATAGATATATCCGCGGATATCCATATCCATCCATAAAGCATGAGTCTACATCCACATCCAAGGAAATGTGAGATTTATGAGAATTAGAAAAATAGAAATTCGGTCAATTCTTTCCTTTCTAAAGTAATTTTTATGTTTTATAAAAGCATCTTTACAATTTTAGCCAGAAGTCCAAACTCACAAACTCAACAAGGCGGGCAACGGGTTAAGTTCATGTCAAAATCATAGGCCTAACATGCACAATAAGTTATTAAGAGCGGGTTCGGATCGGTTATGGATTCGAGTGCACTAAATCCATATCCTATCCAAATATGTAACGGGTATTTTATACATATCCGAACCCGAATCCATATCCGTTATTCGGGTATTACCCGACCCATCATGGGTCGGGTGATGCGGGTAATCAGATTTGCGGGTATTTTTGACATCCCTATGTCTACCCCTATCCTCCTAGGCTTGTAGGCTCCCACGCCTCTAACCAAACTATACCTTATCTCTTGATCCCTCCTTTAAGGAGGACAATAGTGATCGCTGTGAGTTTGCCCTTAGTATTAGCCCCGCGTTGTAAAAGACTATAGCATTTCTTTAACAGTTAAACAAGGGTGTTCAGACTTTATGTCGATGTAAATCAATACTAATTGACGTCATTGAGGAGAGACCCTGCACTCGAATCTAAATCGTCTGATAAATTAAACTCACGGAATTAGTAATGCGCATGCCATTTAAATAGCTAATAAACATGCATTCATGTTCAACAAATGAACATCTTTTTTTTCTCCTTTTAGATATTTTAAAATTTCATGTTCAACAGCCACCAAGAAATTGTCTTGAATGCCCCCCTAGAAGCAACTGACCATCCTATCCATAACTCTATTCAATCTCCCTGCCATCAATTTGATGATGATTTTGTAGGTGCCATTCAACAGATTAATAAGTCTTAAGTCTCAAAAATCTAGGGCTCCTTATTTTTTCGAGATAAGGAGTAGGAGGGTTTTATTAATACCCCTCAAGTGAGCCATCTCCTCCTGAAACTCTCTCATTGTTACCAAAAGCTCTATCTTGATGATATCCCAACACTTCCGGAAGAAGGTCAACGGGAAGCCATCCGCTCCTAGAGCTCTATCCCCTACTAGTGAGAAGACTATCTGGTGCACCTCCTCTGTGCATCCCTGTGAGATAACCTTCCTCTCCTCGAGTAAGAGACGGGGAAGGAAATCATCTGCAATCTTCTTCTTAAAGTGGTCCTCCTCTGAGAACAGTCTAAAGTAGTAGTCCCTCACCAGTACCTTGATCTGCTCATCTGAAGATATAGAGTGCTCACCCACCCTGAAGCAAGTGATGGTGTTAACTATCCTCTTCCCCGAGGCACTGCGCTGGAAGTAAGTAGTATTCTCGTCCCCTTCTTTGATTCATCTGCCCCTTGATCTTTGTCTCTAGTATATTTCCTCTCTAGAGAGGATCTCATCGAACTGACCCCTTGAGACATCCCTGAGGTTCCTATCCTCTGCATCCATAAGTCATGTCTCCTCCAAATAGTCTAGGCCCTCAATCTGCTGAAAGATTCTATCTTTTGCTGCCCTCCCCAAGGGGGTTTTGTCTGCCTCTTAAGTCTTCAGGACCTAAGTAGTGTGCCTCAGCTTCAACATCAAAGTAGCGATGGCAAATCCACCAGCAACATGTGCATCCCATGCTCTCTTGACCGTGTCCACAAAATCTGCCTTCTTGAACCAAAACTTCTCAAGTCTAAAGGTAAACTTCTTATCTAGTGAACGACTGGTCTTCAATAGAATAGGCTTGTGGTCTGACACTATCCTAGCCAAAAGAAGCACCTACACATGAGGATAGTGATCCTTCCAATCAACAGAAACAAGCAATCTAGCAAATTTGGAGCATGAAGATCAAGTCTCATGTTGGACCAAGTGAAGTGCCCATGTGACATATCGATGTCCACTAAAGCCACCTCCTCGATGAAAGCAGTGAAGTTTTCCATATCCCTTGCATAAACAATCTCCGCGCCGTCCTCTCCTAAGTGGTAGCCACCACATTGAAGTCCCCACCAACCTAGCAAGGCCTTGCCAAAAGAAAGGTGAAAGCCGACCAAGTCCTCCCACAAAAAGCCGCTTCTCTTCCCGGCTTTGGGGTCCATACACCCCGGTGAAATCTCAAGAGAAACCATCCCTCACATTAATAAAATGAAGGGAGATAGCTCACCTGCTCACATGTTTGTCCAGCACTACCTCTTCAACCTCATAAGAATTCTAGAGGATCATAATTCCCCCGGACTTGCCCTCCTCTGAGGACACAACTCTCATGGAAAATCTAGCACCCCCTAACTCCCACATAAGGGATTTACTATCCCCTTCATATTTGGTCTCTTGGATATAAAGAATGTCAATCTTACTTCTCATGATCAACTCCTTCACTGCCCTCTTCTTCTCCACCCCCCTTAGCCTCCTCATGTTCCATGAGACTGTTTTAAGTCTTTCTTTTTTTTTGTTTTCTTTTCTGGTCGCTCTTTTTATAAGGGTAGACATATAATTTTTTGTCTTGATGATTAATATTAAACAAGGGGGTGGACTGGTATGTTTTGGCAGTTCACATCCTTTCTTCCTCTCCATTGCGCCTCTCTTTCTATCAGTTTAAAATGTCGTTGATTCTTAAATCATAAGCATACCTTCCATAACATGTGGCATGTATGTGGAGATGTTATGGAGTCATCCAATGTGCAAGCACACTAAAGAGGAGTGTTGAATGTGACATTTTTTTGTTTGGGGGTGGGGGGAGGGGGCACAGCAGCGATGTTGATGCTTTGTGTTTGTGTTACATGTTACACATTTTTGTGATAAAGACAAACTTGTGCTTCACGGTATGCGCCCTAATTTTCTTCTTGTAGGGGACAACTGTAGCACTTATAAGCATGTCCCAAATTACATTGTCCTGCTTTGTGGTTCCATGCAACTTGAATAAGCATCAAGTAATCTTATTTGATCATGAGAGGGTTTCCTTGTCTGGGCAATTTATTACTGGAATGTAACATGTTTCTTGGTGCTTTAATGTTTCTTATGTTTTTTATACCTCTACAACTTTAAGAAATAAGAGGGAAGGAATTATTGGCTTGCATTGGATATGGAGTCTATGTATGCATATAGTTCAATTTTCTCTCTTTTTTCTATTTCTGAAACCTCGTTTGGAATGTCCTAACTAATTATTTTGTGATCTGGGTACCTGTTGTTTTCTTTGCAGATTTCTCTTAGGTTAGATTAGTGAAAATTTGTTCTGAAAACAACTTTCATTGGGTTCATGCTAATCAGTCTTGTAATTGGCAGATAACAACTTTTGGGTGTTCTTTAGCAAAGCATCGAAATTCTACTACATTAGAAGCAAAGGACATACTTCTGCATTTAGGTGAACTCTACTGGCACCAGATGCTAGATTTCTTTTTGTGAACTCACATTTGACAAAATATCTTCTGATATTTTGTTTTTCATATATAGAGAGGAACTGGAATATGACAATACCTGGCTTTGGTGGAGATGAAATCAAGTGCTACAAGAAGCCGGTAAAAATGTACTGAACAAAACTGGGGAAAATTTGCTCAGAACTCCTGTATCTTTGACTTCTTACTTGCTTTGGGATTTGATCTGCAGTTCATGAATGACATCCACAAGGAGAGGCTTTCGTTGGTACACTTCCAACTGCTTTTTGTGATATGTAGAATTTTCTAATGAATTATTGTTTTTATATTACCTTGTATTTTTTAAATTCACATGTCTGCACAGATTCCACATGCTATATATATAAAGTTTAAAAAAATTCTTTAAAATGCATTGGAAGATCAATAAACCTTGCACAAGATGTAGAAGGATGTATATATTTGAGATTAAAAATATGTCGTGCTATAGTTGTCAAGGCAACTAGGTGACCAAGGCTAGCTTGGGGTCCTTGAGCGCCTAAGTCTTAGGCGTCAAGTTCATAGACAAATATGGTCATTAATATAAATGTAATTTTCTATATAACATTTAATCATGATCATTAAAAATATGGATAATGGCACTAGTGTGGACAGAGAAATAAAAACTAATAAAAATGGCATTGCAATAAAATACCAAAATTAATTTTGAGATAAAATTAACTACAAAAACTAGTCTAAAATACAAAAACTAGACTTTTAGAATGAAGAAAATAGCCAAATACTAACTTGATGCTTGTCAATTTCTTCCAAAAATCTGTAAATCATATTTGAAACAACATACATATAATAAAAAGTATATACCAAAAGAAAAAGGCATCACCAATTTTCACATACAAGCAATAATATAACAAACAAATGTAGAATTAGGTTAGGTGAGTGTTGGCAGCAAATTTTGCTTTGCAAAAATACCTCCGCTTTTATTTAGTTGAAGCAGAAATGGGCTAACTTGGAGATGGAAGACCCGTACGGGGTCGGAGGAACCCGTCCGGGGTCGCCCTCACCCGGACGGGTCCGCCCGGAGGTGGGCAAACCCGCACGGGGCCGCCCTTGGGCGGGCGGACCCGTCCGGGGTCGCCCGACCCCGGGAGGGACCCACCCGGGGTCCGCGACCCCGGGCAGGTCCTGCCCGGGGGGTCGCGACCCCGGGAGGTCCCCTCGGGGGGTCGCGACCCCGGGCAGGTCCCCGGGGGGGTCGCGACCCCGGGGAGGTCCCCCCCGGAGAGCTGCGACCCCGGGCGGGTTCCCCCCGGGCGTCCGCGACCCTGGGACGGTCCAGGACCGTCCCGGGGACTCTCCACCCCGGGGAGGTTCCTCTCCCGCGCACGCAAATCAAAATATGACCTCCCCGGGGTCATTTTCATCCCGTTGGACCCGTACGGGGTCGAACACTCCCGGGGAGGTTCCCCACTTCTATAAATAGACCCCTGGAGGTCCAGGAGGAGGGAGGGAAGCTCTACTACGACTACTACAAGCAGCAACCTACGGAAGACGCTTGGAGCATTTTGTTCGTTTGTCTTGGCCCGTGAGGGGTGAGTCCTCGGGTCTTGTATTTATGCCCCTACGGGGTATATTTATGGTTATGCCCCCCAGTGGGCCATGTTTGTAGTTATGCCCGTCAGCGGGCCACGTTTGTAAGTCTTTACGTCTCGGGACGACTAAGTCTTGTATTTTTGCCCTTATAATGGCGAAATTACAAAAATATCCTTCCCGGGATGGTAAAAGACCGAAGTCCTGTAATTTGCAGTTATGCCCTGCAATCTTTTGTAATTGGGACTATGTCCCCATCTCCCGCTCCAAGGCGGACGTTTGTACAGTCGACAACTCGCCGACAACCCTTGTACTCACATGGAATTATAAAAGCATTCAGCATGTTTTATATGTAACCTCGGGTGGGAAAATTATAAGAAAACCCCCCGACTTTGGAGAATTGCGTATATACCCCTCCTTCGATCAGTTTGACAAGCTATGCTTTCTATGAAACCCTTTGTCATTCCTTCGGTCCGGAAGTGTTGTTAGCTTAGTCCAGCACTCGGGTATCATATCAAACCTAGGTCTAGGGTCTGGTAAAATTATCAAAATACCCCTGTAACCTAAACATGGCCTCAGAGCCCTCGAAACCCTCCAGAAAGAGCCTCAATGCCTTGGGGAGTTAGAGATCCAGTTTCACTTCCACTCCAGCCCAGAAAATTTCATAAATGTCCCTGGCCTGGAAAATTACCAAAATACCCCTGGGTTGATAAAATTACCAAAATACCCCCGGGGTCCAGAAAACTTCCCTTGCTTTAAAAATGCCTATGGCTTTCGCATATTTGCGCCTCTATGCCTAAATCTTAGGGTTTTGCTCAGACCTAGCCCTAATCTAGTTGTTTCTATGTGTTGGTGATAAAATGAGTGGTCATGGAGAGTCTCTCGAGTGAGCTTGCCCTCCACATCAGAACCTCTGTAGAAGTCTTTTGAGACCTCTTTGACAGTTAAACAAAGGTGTTCGGACGTTAGGCCGATATAAATCAACACTGACTCCGGTCAGTGGGGAAAGGTCCAGCACTCGAACCCAAATCATCTGATACTATGCGCATCCACGGAACCCTCTCTACGCAGAGGAGTGTTTCTTTTCAAAAAGAACGAAAATCTACATTTTATCTACGATAAGAGTATTTCTTAGATTTTTTCCGTGTCTCACAGACTGGCACGCCCGGTGGGACTTTTCCCGCCTTTCTTCTTTCTGTCGAAGAAAGTCTCTAAAACCTTCTTCAAGGTTCTGATTGCCCCTCTTCCTCTTACAGGACGGGAAGAGGAGGGCGCACATCTCTCTGTTTAGTTGAGAGCTCTTTGTGCATCTGCACGCCACTCCTTTCGTGCTACGCACCACCACCACCACCAACACCAGCAGCAGCGATGGCAGCCGTTACCTACGGCCCCGGGATCGTTGCCAACCATGCCAGGCTCGGATTCCTGGCGACCCCGCTGGTCTTCGGCTACTTCCCACCTGTCGTCGGCTCGCCCTTCTTCTTGGGCGTGGTACCGGTGGCTGAAGCCAGTTCAGCCACACTTCAAACAGCTGTCGGGGGCATCAAGCCTTCGGCTCCAGCAACTGGTCGGGTCCGCCCGGTCAAGAAGACAACTATCACTGAGGGTGTTAGGCCTTCGGTTTCAACAACTGGCCGGGTCAGTCCGGTCGACAAAACAACCGTCGGGGGCGTCAGGCCCTCGGCCCCTTCAACTGGCCGGGTCCGCCCGGTCAAGAAGACAACTATCACTGAGGGTGTTAGGCCTTCGGTTTCAACAACTGGCCGAGTCAGTCCGGTCGACAAAACAACCGTCGGGGGCGTCAGGCCCTCGGCCCCTTCAACTGGCCGGGTCCGCCCGGTCAAGAAGACAACTGTCGGAGGTGTCAAGCCTTCGGTTTCAACAACTGGCCGGTTCAGTCCGGTCGACAAAACAACCGTCGGGAGCGTCAGGCCCTCGGCCCCTTCGACTGGCCGGGTCCGCCCGGTCAAGAAGACAACTGTCAGAGGCGTCAGGCCTTCGACTCCAGCAACCAGCCGGGTTCGCCCGGTCGACAAGCCAGCCGTCGGGGGTGCCAGGCCCTCGGCTTCAACAATTGGTCGAGTCTGTTCGGCCAACAAGCTAGCTTCAGGGGGTGTCAGACCCTCTACTGCAGCAACCGGCCTGGTCCATCCGGTCAATTATCCAACTGTTAAGGGTATCAAGCCCTTCATCCCAACAACCAGCCGAGTTTCCTTGGCTGCCATGTCAACGACCGAAGGTGTCAGGCCTTCTGCCCTAGCTGTTGGCCGAGTCTTCTCGGTCAATCAAATCACTACTGACGTTGCTCCTGCTCAACGGGGGCAACGCCGTCGCCGCAACGGCGCCAAACCCACTGCGGTCACCCTCATAGGTGCGGCCCCGGCTCAACGGGGGCAACGCCGCCGTCAGGATGACGCCAGGCCTATGGCGGGTGTCACCACCGCCGCCCCTGCCCAATGGGGGCAACGACGTAGCCGCAAGGGTGCAAGGCCCGAGGCTGCTGTCTCGCGCTCCGGCAAGACTGTAATTGTCGGAGATATTCGCATCCGGCTCGATGGAGGCGAGCCGATCCTGCCACGGGATCGTCATGTCCCTACTATTTCTACCTCCAATCGCTTCGAGCCCCTCCGGCAAGTTCGTGAGAAAGGAGCGAAGAAGGAGAAGTCTGCCGTACCGGCGGCAACTCAGGGCCTTCTGCAACGGCTCAAGCCACGAGCTCCCTGTCCAAGGACAGGGGGCAACCCAGTGGAGGAGCGCCACCTCCAATTGAAGAAAATTTGGGTCACCAAGGAGGAGGCCCGAATCATAAGGCGCGCGAGGGCGGAGGAGCCCTTTCGCATGTCAGAGCTTCAGCGGATGCGGAGTCCGCCAAGCACTGAGGCCTCGACGTCTACGAGATTTACATCTCAACTCCTACGGGGACAAAAACGCCGAGGAGCCGGCAAGAAAGTGCGACCAACCTCCCCGTGGGCTAGTTCTACACACACGGAGGAGGATCGCTCACCTCAAGCAGCCACATCCCGAGTGTCTGTCTTTGACAGACTTGGGAGGCCGCCCAAGCCGGAGCGACAACCGCCCAAGAAAAAGCGGGTGGTCCAGGTGACCGATGACACTGTCAAAGTGTTCACCTGTTACGCCACCTCCGGCGACAAACAGCCCAAGAACACCTCGGGAGAGCTTGACCAACCCATCTAATATTTGAGGAGGTCAAGGCCGGTCTCTCGGATTCTAGCACAGACGCAGCAGGCGCCGACCGCCGGTACATCTCAGCCTGAGCCGGCACGGCAAGAAGAGCGCCAGGAAGACGTCCACAGTGTTGATGGGGACAGTCGCTCCCGGCACGAAGAAGAGCTGGGGGAAGAGCCACGGGCCCCCACATTGGACGAACTTCGACGGGAAAACCAAGAGCTCAAGAACCTCTTACAGTCGCTTTTGCGCGAAAAGGAGGTTCCTTCTCCGCCTCAGGCGGCACCGACTGGAGCGGATCAGCAGCCTTCTCCCATTCCAACAGCAGCCAATGCCTCTGTCACCGCTGCAAGACTCCCACTGGCGGTGGACTTTGAAGTCCCGCCGCATGAAGCCAATGTGCGGTCATCTGCTACTCCTGCCGCAGAAAGTCTTATGGCGCAGAAGCAGATGATTGAGCGCATCGTGGAAGCGAAGTTCACTCAACATGGCGAGGGTGTGGCTACCGTTGATTTGTACAGCGTGCCATATCCCCTCCATCATCAATTCAAGAAGCTTCCACCAGATTGCCCGAAGGCCCCGAAACTCCAGAAGTTCAACGGGCAGGGCTCTCCGCATGAACACCTGGCCTATTACATGACGGCCATGGGTGAATTAGCCTTGGAAGAGGCATACTTACTGCGGTATTTTGCCACGTCTTTGACTGGCACCGCCTTCCAATGGTATTCAAGGTTAAAGCCCAACTCAGTATCTGATTGGGCTGATATGCAGAAGAAGTTTGTCGACCGTTTCCAAATGGTCGAGCGCAAAGTCTCCTTAGCAGAGCTTTGTTCCCTTCGACAGAAGAAGGGCGAAACAGCATTGGACTTCATCAAGCGATGGAGGGACGTCAGCATGCGCTGCGATAACCCTCCGACGCCTGAAGATGCAATCACTATCTGCCGCAGGGGTCTCTCAGCAGAAGTCAGTTAAAAGCTTCTGGGCTCCAATATCAGAGGCTTCGACCAACTCAACACGGTGGTGGCGGAGATTGAGATGTTCTTCGCTGATCACCCTGTACAAACCTCTACAAAAGGCAAACCCTCCAAAGACCGTCTGGCTAGCGGTAAAGAGGTGAATGCCGTGGACTTCTCCCCAACGAATGGAGATAAAGGGGAAGGAAAGTCCAAAGGGAAAGGCAAGCAGTCTGGTGATAAGACAAATGTGTCTTTCTTAGCAGAGAACATGAAGACGCCTTATTCCTTCAGAAAGGAGCATACCAAGATGATCTTCGATCTGTGTATGAAGGAGCAGCTCGTCACTCTGTCGGACCCGCGGAAGCCCGCGGAGGTGGATAAGACAGATGATCCAACCTATTGTGTGTATCACCGGAGGTTGGGTCACACGGTCGGGAATTGCTATGTTTTCAAGAATATAGCAGAAGAGCTCATTCAAAAGGGCCTGGTAAATATGCTGGGCCATGCAGTTGACCCACCCCAGCCTCATCCCTGGAGCCGATCGAACCGGTCGGCTAACGTGGTCCATATGGTGGCGATGGCTTCAAGCTCCAATGCCTCCGAAGCCGGCCCCTCAAGTCGACAGCCCAATGGTGGCCCCAGAGCCACTCCTCCTTCATTCCCAGAATGTTTGGCGCTGCGGAGGACTATCCGGAAGATCCGAGGGGAAGTCCGACAGCTACGACGGGAACAAAGGCGCTTGCTGCAGTTCCTAGAGAACATTGATCAGCAGTTGTCCACCTTCCCTTTTGGCCCATTTGCCAGGGGATTAGCTCCAGCCCACATACGGGAGGCGGGTGTATCACCCACGGGTCGGGCTCCGCTCAGGGGTTGGCTCTCTGAAGAATCCCCAGATTCATCTGAAGACGAGGAGGACTCACCGGAAGATGTGGAGGCTCCACTTCAAGTCGAGCTCCCAGAGAAGTTATACTCCTTCCCTTGCGAGAAAACTCCCAATATCTTCTTCGCATGTCAACGGGCGGGATTGATTAGCCCGTCACCTCTGGAGCAGACGCCAGGCGCTGCTTTTCATCAGGGCTATTGCCCATATCATGAAGTTGTTGGTCATGTTATCCACAACTGTGAGCCATTCAAGGACCTCGCCGAAGACTTAATCAGGCGAGGGAAGGTGGATATGGGCGAATTTCTAGTCGACCCACCGCAGCCGCATGCACGAAGGAGTCTTCACTGCTCCGTCAACGTCATTCATGCTGCAGCAGCCTTCCAGTCCACACTCTGGTATCCAGGGTGGCGACCCTCTCACCAGTGTTCTTTTCCTAAGGAAGACACTGAGAAGATTTTTGATAAGCTTCTGGAGGATGGCTGGGTGCTGACACATGACCCACCGTCTTATTACAATGAGACGGCCAAGATACACCCCCGCTATTGCAAGTATCATGCAAGGGTGTCTCACCCCACTCGGCAATGCCCAGAGGTTCAAGACTTCATTGAAGCCCTCATCCAGAGAGGGGTTGTCGATCATCAGGGGAATTCCATGACAAGGTTACGCCTTGCAGAGGCCGCCAGGGAGACACTCCAGCAGGCCCGGCGAGAAACTGAAGCTTTCTCCCGATTAGTCCGGCCAAGTGAGCCTACGGAAAATGATGAATTCCCATTACTCACTAAAGGCAAGGCCACGGCCACCTATAAAGGGCCTAAGGTCCAGAACCCAAGAAGCCAAGTTGCGGGAGAGAGTTCCAAGGTCCGTCCCAGGTCGAATCAGCCCGGCATCGTCCTAAGAGAGAACTCTCGGCCAGACAACAAAGGCAAAGCCAAGACGTCAGAGCCTTCAGCCAAAGCTCCTGTCAAGTCAGCAAGGCCATTAGTCGGGGAAAGGACTCAACCCCTTGAGCCCGCAAAGATCCCGGCTAAGGCCTCTGTCAGCTCAGCAAGGCCGCCAATTGTAGAAAGGCCTCAGCAGCTCAAGCAAGCCAACCCACCAGACCAAACAAAGTCGGTGGAACTACAAAGCTCCCAGAGGCCCTACTGTGGACTGGCAGAGTTCCAGGAGTTGCCTCCTGAAATAATTGCTTAGGCAATCAATGCCACCTTCCAAGCTCAGCCGGAGGAGGTCAATTGGACCAAGATTGCCCCCAGAAAAAGTCGTGGCACTAAGGTTCCTAAGGAGCCAGCCCAGAGCAAGAAGCAAAATTCTGGGGGCAAGCGAGTCCCACTGCCGAAGCAAACTCCTCTCTCTTCTCAAGAGGCAACACGCCAAAAGAAGCAGGAGAAGAATCGCAGGAAGAACTTGAAGAGGAGGTTGAAGAAGCAAGCCGAGCAAGCCGCTGCTATGGAGGCTCCTAAGGAGCTAACTCCTCTACAAAGACTTCAAAAGCTCATAGATGAGCTGGAGGAGTACACTCCCCCTCATCCCACCAGGGTCGTCACTCTAGATGAATATATTCCCTGGGACAAGCTTGGGCGCAAAGCTCGTCTTCTACAATGGCTCCGAGAAATGGTTCACCGTCTTGAAGAAGGTGAAGACTTCCCAATCCCGGAGGAGCTCTCCTTATTCTACAAAGATGAGGAGCTGACTGTCGAGATGCTCGAGGAAATGCTGCAAGAGCTCTCTTGCAACATGGTGGCGATTCCGCCACCCGACAATATTTATTGTCCCACGGCTGATAGCGTTGGAGGCCAGGCGCCTATGGCGACATATCGGCGCCGCTCGGCGAGAAATGGCCGGGGACGTGGCCGAGGTCGTGGACGTGAAGGTCTCCCGACTCTTGACCGGGTCATAATATTCAGAGGGGAGAAGCCGGGTCCTGTCCCAGAAACTCAAGTTCGGGGAATCCCTTTCATCCTCAGCCCCTCAGAGGGTTCAGGCCCCACTTCAACGGCTAAGCCGGGTGGTGTCCCTTTCACAATCACCTCCTCCGATGAAGAAGAGGAGCCAGCCAAGTCGCCAAAGCGCGAGGAGGCGTCAGAGCAAGCCGGCCCCTCCAACAGGGTCGAGCCCGTAAGTCCAGCAGGTCCTTCTAATGAAGACCAGCCTGAAGAACCTTTGCCACCTCCAGAAGAGTCTTTGGCTCCGCTATTCCAGGAAGATGCGGAAGGCCAGAATACGGAGGAGCGCCCTCCTAAACGGGAGAAGTCTCGCCAGGTGCCGAAGGCCTTGGCGGAAATCATTCCGCCATTTGACAAGACCCGTGCCAGGGCAGACCGCAAAATTATTCATCATATGAAGCGGTTCCCAACAAATGTCACTATTTGGGAAGCCATTGCCTGGAGCAAAGGCCTCAGAGAGGCTCTTGTCAAGATACTTCAAGATCCAGAGGCGTATGAAGTCCATGTTGCAGAGTTGCAAGCTCAAGCATATGAAGCACTCACAGCAAATATCACCTTCACGGACAAAGACATGTTGATGTCCTCTCCGTGTCATAATCGCCCCTTATATATGAAAGGGACGATTAATGGACATGATGTGAATCGCATCCTGGTAGATGCCGGAGCAGCTGTCAACATCATGCCTCTGAAGACTTTCAAGTCTCTATACTTGGCACCTTATTTGCAAAAGGTGACTGATGTCAAGATCTCGGGATTCAATCAGGGCTCCGAGGAGGCGCTTGGTCGGGTTGTTGTCAAACTAGTTTTGGGCGATTTCGTCACCCAAGCGACATTCTATATCATCAACTCCGACACATCTTACAAGATGCTGCTTGGAAGACCTTGGCTTCATGAGAATTGGGTCGTTCCTTCAACTCTCCATCAGTGCATTAAATATGCTAAGGAAGGGGAGCAACATACAGTCTTCGCAGATCAAGTCCCGTTCCATCCCAATGAGTGCCATCTGGCCGATGCTTCACTATATTTTGGGAAGCCCCCCTTAACAATCCCCGAGCCTTTAAAAGGTAAAGGGAAGCAAAAGGTGGACCCTGAAGTTGAAGAAGGGCAGCTCTTCACTGTCAACCAAGACATGGTAAAGCTGCACAGGCTGAGCCTCAGTGCCGCCTCCAAGCCGACCCAACCAGAAAGGCGGAGTATGGACTTTGAAGCCAACCTTATCAGCCGGGTCATTGATGGGAGTATCTCCTCACCGCCTAAGTGCCTTCAACTCGTGTCCCAATGGGAAGAACAGGAGGTAGAGCAGTTGAAGACCTTTACAGTCTCCTATCAACGGAGAAGGAGACGCAACAAGGGCAAGGAGGTCAAACCGATCGTCTTTTACAAAGGTGATTTAGTCCCCCGTGTCCTCCTAAAGATGACTTCGGCTGGGATACTCCCGCCGATGTGGTGCCAGAGCCAGTCCAGGAGATGGACGATATGCCAGAGTATATCAAGGAGATGTGTAAGAAGCAGCACATCCTGCAAACTCTGGACTCTGCTCGAGCGGCATATTTTCATTAACTATGGAATCATCCACAAGTCCGCGGGCAGCCTCCCTTCTCCCGTAAAGATACAAGGGGCCTTGGCTATGACCAGGAGAAGGACTTCGAGGTCCACTTCGCAGTCAACACCATAGGACTGCTACCTCTCCCTAACGGGCAAGTTGAAGTTGAGCCCAACATAGATGACTCTGCAAGGGAGTCTGCTGATGTGTCTACAACACCATCACCTTCATCAGGAGCTGACAATGGTCACCCCTCAGAGGAAGGAGCAGCTCAGCCTGCTAACCACCCGCAAAACAAAGCGAGCTTTTCGGCTTCAAGCCACGAACAAAAGTGCTTCGAAGAATTTGATGTCTATGAAGCCAACACTGATGACGAGGGAGACTTCGTCGACCTCCAACCAGCTCCACCGGAGCTTGAAGACGGTGGTCAAGCAACTGTGGACGAGTTGATCGAAATCAATCTTTGAAGCAAAAGTGACTATCGTCCCACCTTCATAAGTGCTCTCCTCAGTGAGGAAGAAAGGCAGTCGTATCGACAGCTTTTAGAAGAGTTCAGGGATTGTTTCGCCTGGACTTATAAAGAAATGCCCGGGCTCGACCCTTCTGTGGCTGAACATGAGCTGGCAATACTTTCAACTGTCAAGCCAGTCAAGCAAGCCCAAAGACGTATGCGCCACGAGCTGGAGCTGAAGGTCAATGCTGAGGTTGACAAAATGCTCAATGTGGACTTCATAGAGCCTTGCATGTACCCTGTGTGGCTCGCTAACATAGTCCCTGTCAAGAAGAAGAACGGCCAAGTCCGAGTCTGCATCGACTTCAGGGATTTGAATAAGGCATGCCCAAAGGACGACTTCCCTGTCCCAATCACTGAGACAATGGTTGATATGACCACTGGTCACGAAGCCTTGTCTTTCATGGACGGGTCGTCGGGCTATAATCAAATCCGCATGGCCGTCAAAGACAAAGACCATACGGCTTTCCGGTCTCCTAAGGGGATCTTCAACTACAAAAGGATGCCGTTCGGTCTGAAGAATGCCGGCGCAACCTATCAAAGGGCAATGACCAAGATCTTCGACGAGATGCTACATGACCTTGTCGAATGCTATGTTGATGATCTGGTCGTCAAGACAAAGAAGCGGGAGGATCACTTAGCTGACCTGCGTCGAGTCTTTGAAAGGCTCCGACAATTCCAGCTCAAGATGAACCCGATGAAGTGCGCCTTCGGCGTCTCCAGTGGCAAGTTCCTTGGCTTCATTGTCAGGTATCGAGGCATAGAAATCGACCCCGACAAAATCAAGGCCATAAGGGGACTACCTCCGCCCAAGAACTTGACAGAGCTCAGATCTCTTCAGGGAAGGCTCGCCTATATTAGGCGGTTTATTTCCAACCTCTCAGGAAGATGCCTACCTTTCGGCAAATTGATGAAGAAAGGAGCACCCTTCATATGGGACGAAGACTGTCAGAAGGCCTTCGAGCAAATCAAGGAGTATCTGCTGACTCCTCCAGTCTTAGGGGCACCCGTCAGAGGGAAACCCCTTATCTTGTATATTGCTGCCATGGATGCCTCTTTGGGAGCTCTCCTAGCCCAGATCAATGAAGATGGCAAGGAGCAGCCACTGTACTACCTCAATCGAAAACTGATCGGGCCTGAGCATCGGTACGCTCCCATGGAAAAGATGTGCCTAGCTCTGGTGTTTGCGGTCAAGAAGCTGAGGCACTATCTCCTAGCCCATCGGGTGGAGCTCATTTCAAAATGCAACCCACTCAAATTTCTGTTATGCCAGCCTGTCCTCTCTGGTAGACTTGGCAAATGGGCGCTTATCCTCATGGAGTTCGACATCACCTTCGTCCCACGCAAGGCGATCAAAGGACAAGGAATAGCGGAGTTCTTAGCAGCGCACCCTGTACCAGAAGATTCGCCACTCAACTTCGAGCTGCCGGACGAAGAGGTGTTAGTGCCTTCTCAAGAAATCGGGGAGTCTTCTGAAAAAGTCCCACTACAGATGGAGCCAGGCGTCACCCTTGATCTCCCACATTGGGAGTTATATTTTGATGGTGCCTCTCGGACAATCAAAAGGGCCGGTGGCCTTACGGACTATGTCTCGGGTGCGGGGGTAGTCTTTGTGTCTCCACAAGGCGGTATCCTCCACAACTCTTGCGCTCTCATGAAGTCGCTGACTAATAATGAGGCAGAGTATGAAGCGCTAATTATTGGGCTTCAACTGGCACTGGAGATGGACATCAAGTGCATCAAAGTGTACGGGGATTCTCAGCTCGTCATTCGACAAGTACTGGGCGTCTATGATGTCTGGAAGAAGGAGCTCATCCCCTATCACGCAGCCGTCATGAGGCTCAAAGAAAAATTGTACCTATTTGAAATAGGCCATGTCCCCAGAGGCAATAATTCTCAGGCTGATGCTCTTGCAAAGTTGGCGGCAGCCCTAAAACTCCCGCCTGAGGGAGAATTGAATATTACAGTCAGACACCGGAGGCTCATGCCAAGTGTGCTCGACGAAGAATCCGGCCTCACTGTGTATGAGGTCGACAACATTCAAGAGGAGATTGTTCCCGAAGAAGAAGATTGGCGTGAGCCGATCATAAAGATAAAGAACGGCTGGCTCCCTCCTGATCGGGCTCAGAGGGTGCAACTGCTACGCAGGGCGACATCCTACCAGCTGATTGACGATCTGCTTTTCAGGCTCATCCATGAAAAGGACCGATCGGTCCTCCTCCGTTGTCTTTCATCCAAGGAGGCCAAGACTGTCATGCATGAGGTTCACTCCGGATTACGTGGAGCTCACCAGGCAGGAGCTAAGATGAAAAATAGCATCAAGCTCAAAGGGTTTTACTGGCCCACCATGTACGAAGATTGCAATCAATTCGCTCGTACATGTCACCAATGCCAAGCATTCAGCCCAGTCCCTCGACGGCCACCTAACCCGCTCCATCCAACAGCGCCTACTTGGCCGTTTGCAGAGTGGGGTATGGATATTGTGGGACCATTCCCACCATCGTCCCAGGGGCACAAGTTCATACTCGCTGCCACCGATTACTTCTCCAGATGGGCGGAAGCCGTTCCACTACGGGAAGTTACAGGGGAGATAGTTGCTCGTTTTGTGCGGCACTATATCATATACAGATTCGGCACCCCCAGTCGGATTATATCCGACAATGGCACGCCATTCAAGAACAAGACTGTTTATGCTCTGGCGGCCAAGTTCCATATTGATTGGAGAGCGTCGTCGATCTACAATCCCCAGGCCAATGGGTTAGCCGAGGCCTTCAACAAAACCCTCTGCAAGCTGCTATCCAAGATAGTAGGTGGCCGCAAGCGGGATTGGGGCGAGAAGGTCCACGAAGCCCTATGGGCCTACCGGACTATTTACAAAACCCCTACGGGATGTTCCCCTTTCTCCCTGGTCTACGGAGCTGAAGCAGTGATCCCTGTGGAGATCGAGCTAGCATCTTACCGTGTTGCTGTGCACGCCGGATTGCCAGGTCAAGACCAATCTGAAATTGAAAGAAGGCTTGAGGAATTGTCCAACCTTGAAGGTCAAAGACTTAAAGCCTACAAACACCTGCAAGTGTATCAAGCCCGCATGACACGTGCCTATGATAAGCTGGTCAAGCAACGGGCGTTCAAGAAAGGTGACCTTGTCATGGTCAAAGAAAAGGAGGTTCTCGCGGGAAGATCCAGCGGCAAACTCCAGCCCAATTGGCGTGGGCCTTACGTCATCCAGGTCTACGAAGGAGGGGCTTATACGGTCCTTGACCACAAGGGAGACAATCCCTTCCCTCCTCTCAACGGCAAGCATATGAAGCTCTACCATGCGCCACCGCAAGAGTTTCTGCAGCAGTCCTCACAGGACAATACCTCTCCTCAGTGAAGGTTCAAAAAAAAAATAAATAAAAGAAAAGGGGTTAAAAATACTGATACCCCGGCGGACTTAGTCAGCCTTCAACGGTTGGCTGAGGGTAAAAAGGCCACAGACCCGGTCGAGGTGAAAACCCGAAAGGGCGTCTCGGGCAAAAATGGGCAACCCCTCGGTGTGAAAACCCGAAAGGGCGCACCGGAAAAAGCTAAAGGGGGCCACCCTCGGCGAAAACCCGAAAGGGCGGTGAGGTTGGTAATGTAAAAAAAAATCCTCTCTGTCTATTCTATGGGTGGCTCTAAGTCAATGACTCCACCCCATCTCGAAAAAAAAAATCATATTGATGCCATGGCTACGCCTTACATGTCGTTCTATGACACCTAGTCCCACTGGCATTCTGACGGTGTCATACTTTGTCCCATCGGGCTCGGCCTATGTACGCCTCTTCCGGGCTGCCGACCCATTCCGCCTATCGGCTTCTGGGTTCAGCTCACGTGTCTCTTCTGAGCAGTTAAACCCGCTTACTCTCTTGTCCCACTGGGACTGGCCTCAGTATGCTCTCTCGGGCTGCCAACTTTTCATGCCTTTCGGCTCCTGTTTCATTCTAGGGAATGGCCTCAGTATGCTCTTTCGGGCTGCCAACCCATCATGCCTTTCGGCTCCTCTTTCATTCTAGGGAATGGCCTCAGTATGTTCTCTCGGGCTGCCAACCCTTCATGCCTTTCGGCTCATCTAACCTCCTTGGGATTGGTCTCAGCACGCCCTCTCGGGCTGCCAACCCATCATGCCTTTCGGCTCATCTTATCTTCTTGGGATCTGGTCTCAGTATGCTCTCTTGGGCTACCAATCCATCGTGTCTTGCGACACATGTCCCACCGGGTCTGGCCTCAGCATGTCCTCTCGGGCTGCCAACCCACCTATTCACCTATCGGCTTTCGGATTTGACTCTCACGTCCCACTAGGGCTGTCAAATCCACCCCTTTTCTTCTTCAGGGTCTGACCTCTGCATGCTCTCTCGGGCTGTCAACCCATCTCGCCTCTTGGCTTTAGACTTGACTCATATATCCCACCGGGATCGTCAAGTTTACTCCTTTGTCCCCACGGGCTTGGCCTCAGCATGCCCTCTCAGGCTGCCAACCCTATTTGCCTATCGGCTCACGGATTTGACTAATATGTCCCACCCGGGTTGTCGAATCCCTTCCTGTCGTCGTTTCGGGTCTGGCCTACGTATGCTCTTTCGGGCTGCCAACCCATCCCGCCTATCGGCCTCTAGGTTTAACCCGCATGTCCCTTTCGGACTGTTAAACCAACTCCTTTGTTGTTCCAGCCAGGCTTGGCATATGCACACCCTTTTCGGGTTGCTAACTCGGTCAACCTTCAGTTTTGGATTTGGCTAATTACGTCCCACTAGGACAGTCGAATCCACCCATCTTGTCATACCGGGCTTGGCTTCAGTATGCTCTCTCGGGCTGCCAACCCATTACACTTTTTGATCTCACCGGGTTTGACCTCAGTATGCTCTCTCGGGCTGCCAACCCATTACGCCTTTCGGCTCGTTTCTATTCTCTCGGGTTCGATCTCAGTACGCCCTCTCAGGCTACCAACCCGTTTCGCCTTTCGGCTCACAGATTTGATTCATTCGTCCCACCCGGACAATCAAATCTACCCACTTGTCCCACATCTGCGGCACACACATCCCTACGGGAGTGCCACCTTTTCCTCGCCTTTTGGCATTATAGGACAAAAAAAAAAAAAAGAAAGAAAGAAAAAACGGGGTTAAAAATATTGAGACCCCAGCGGACTTGGTTGTTTCTGTTAGAAGAGCAATCAAGGGCAAAAAGGCTTTAACCCGGCTAAGGTGAAAACCCGAAAGGGCGCCTTAGGCAAAAATGGGTACCCCTTAGTGTGAAAACCCGAAAGGGCGCACTGGAAAAAGCTAAAGGGGGCCAGTCCTGGCGAAAATTCGAAAGGGCAGTAGGGCTGGTAAAGTAAAAAAAAAAAAGAAGAAGAAAAGGCTTATCAAGCACTAGACTCGCTCCTCCTCAGCTCGGCAAGGCGAGTCTTACTCTGAAGAGCTTCCTCATGGAGCCCCTCAAGCCTATGGCATAATCTACATCGGCAAGACTGCACTACTCTTCGGTCCCCTGGACCTCTCACAAAAGTGCCTCCACACTCTGGGAGGCCATCTGCTCGCGCTCGTAAGTGGCCTTGACTTGGGCGCCCACCTCAGCCTGGGCTCTCCGAAGTCTACAAAGTTGCTCCTCCTCTTGCTGAATCGTCAGCTGAGTCCTCCGCCTCCGCTTTCTAAATAGCGCGAAGGTGGACAAACTCCTCCCATAAAGACGCAAGCTCAGTCATCCAGGCGTCCCGAGGGAGAACAAATGCATGCATCTGGCAATGCTACACCAAGTTGAGGACCATTCGGCCACTCCATCCCAAGGGTCAGAAAACTCTGAAGCAGCTTTGAAACTTCACTAGCTGAAGCTAAAGCAAAGAAAGGAGTTGCCTCAGCCCGTGTACGGCCGACATCTATCCAGACCAACATGCCCTAAGGGCTGGTCTACATCAACCTTGGCTATCACAAGTCAGCAATTAGCCACCTTCTACATTCGGCGACATATCTCAGCGGTCTGCCGACACATCAACATGTTCGGCTACACCTTAGATGTTAGTCGGCACACTTTGGCGACACCTTAGCAGTTAGCCAGCTTTAACTTGCGGCTACACACCTCAGCGGTTAGCCGACACGTCTTCAGTGGCATCTTAGTGGTCAGCCAGCACCATGACTTTTGGCCAAACGCACCCCCAAGGGTCGGTCAGTGTCAGTCTCCAGCTATCACAGCTCAATAGTCAATCAACGACGACTCAGATGGATGCGCCTCTTCGAGATAGGCCTACATCAACTTCGGGCTAACAAGTCTCTCAGAAGCAGGCCCCCATCAACTTTGGGTTAATAAGTCTCTCAGAAGTAAGCCCCCATCAACTCGGGCCAACAAGTCTCTCAGAAGCAGGCCCCCATCAACTCTAGGCCAACAAGGCTCTCAGAAGCAGGCCTACGTCAACTCGGGCCAACAAGTCTCTCAGAAGCAGGCCCCCATCAACTTCGGACTAACAAGTCTCTCAGAAGCAAGCCCCCATCAACTCTAGGCCAACAAGTCTCTCAGAAGCAGGCCTACGTCAACTCCGGGACAACAAGCCTCTCCGAGGCAAGCCAGCATCAACCCTCAGCTTTCTGGAAAGCAATGAAGCAGTAAGGTGCAGCTCTACAGAGGGCACGGACCGTCCCCCTCCGCCCCGGCTTTGACGAACGTTCCGTGGGGGGCATTTGTTGGCAGCAAATTTTCCTTTGCAAAAATACCTCCGCTTTTATTTAGTTGAAGCAGAAATGGGCTAACTTGGAGATGGAAGACCCGTACGGGGTCGGAGGAACCCGTCCGGGGTCGGAGGGACCCGTACGGGGTCGCCCTCACCCGGACGGGTCCGCCCGGAGGTGGGCAAACCCGCACGGGGCCGCCCTTGGGCGGGCGGACCCGTCCGGGGTCGCCCGACCCCGGGAGGGACCCACCCGGGGTCCGCGACCCCGGGCAGGTCCTGCCTGGGGGGTCGCGACCCGGGGGAGGTCCCCCCGGGTGGTCGCGACCCCGGGCAGGTTCCCCCCGGGAGCGCGCGACCCCGGGCAGGTCCCCGGGGGGGTCGCGACCCCGGGGAGGTCCCCCCCGGAGAGCTGCGACCCCGGGCAGGTTCCCCCCGGGCGTCCGCGACCCCGGGACGGTCCAGGACCGTCCCGGGGACTCTCCACCCCGGGGAGGTTCCTCTCCCGCACACGCAAATCAAAATATGACCTCCCCGGGGTCATTTTCATCCCGTTGGACCCGTACGGGGTCGAACACTCCCGGGGAGGTTCCCCACTTCTATAAATAGACCCCTGGAGGTCCAGAAGGAGGGAGGGAAGCTCTACTACGACTACTACAAGCAGCAACCTACGGAAGACGCTTGGAGCATTTTGTTCGTTTGTCTTGGCCCGTGAGGGGTGAGTCCCCGGGTCTTGTATTTATGCCTCTACGGGGTATATTTATGGTTATGCCCCCCAGTGGGCCATGTTTGTAGTTATGCCCGTCAGCGGGCCACGTTTGTAAGTCTTTACGTCTCGGGACGACTAAGTCTTATATTTTTGCCCTTATAATGGCGAAATTACAAAAATATCTTTCCCGGGATGGTAAAAGACCGAAGTCCTGTAATTTGCAGTTATGCCCTGCAATCTTTTGTAATTGGGACTATGTCCCCATCTCCCGCTCCAAGGCGGACGTTTGTACAGTCGACAACTCGCCGACAACCCTTGTACTCACATGGAATTATAAAAGCATTCAGCATGTTTTATATGTAACCTCGGGTGGAAAAATTATAAGAAAACCCCCCGACTTTGGAGAATTGCGTATATACCCCTCCTTCGATCAGTTTGACAGAGCTATGCTTTCTATGAAACCCTTTGTCATTCCTTCGGTTCGGAAGTGTTGTCAGCTTAGTCCAGCACTCGGGTATCATATCAAACCTAGGTCTAGGGTCTGGTAAAATTACCAAAATACCCCTGTAACCTAAACATGGCCTCAGAGCCCTCGAAACCCTCCAAAACGAGCCTCAATGCCTTGGGCACTCCAGCCCAGAAAATTTCATAAATGTCCCTGGCCTGGAAAATTACCAAAATACCCCTGGGTTGGTAAAATTATTAAAATACCCCCGGGGTCCAGAAAACTTCCCTTGCTTTAAAAATGCCTATGGCTTCCGCATATTTGCGCCTCTATGCCTAAATCTTAGGGTTTTACTCAGACCTAGCCCTAATCTAGTTGTTTCTATGTGTTGGTGGTAAAATGAGTGGTCATGGAGAGTCTCTCGAGTGAGTTTGCCCTCCACATCAGAACCTCTGTAGAAGTCTTTTGGGACCTCTTTGACAGTTAAACAAAGGTGTTCGGACGTTAGGCCGATATAAATCAACACTGACTCCGGTCAGTGGGGAATGGTCCAGCACTCGAACCCAAATCGTCTGATACTATGCGCATCCACGTAACCCTCTCTACGCAGAGGAGTGTTTCTTTTCAAAAAGAACGAAAATCTACATTTTATCTACGATAAGAGTATTTCTTAGATTTTTTCCGTGTCTCACAGTGAGCTCTGTGTGAGATTCGTGACAGTGAGACAGAGAGAGATTGTAGGGGACGGGGGAGAGAGGGGAGGGCAGGGGAGCTCTTTGTGTGAGTTGACAAACAGAGAGAGTGCAGGGGGTGGGGGAGAGAGGGGAGCAAGGGAGAGAGCAGCTGCTCTCTGTGAGACTGTGAGACAGAGAGAGTGAGTTCAGGGGCGGGGGAGAGAGGGGGACAGGCAGGTGCTCTGTGTGAGAGAAAGAGAGAGAGCAGGGACTGGGCGATAGAGAGATTGTGAAACAGAGAGAGCAGGGGGGCAGGCGGGTGTCTGGGACCCTATCCGTCGGTCTCAGACAGAGAGAGAGAGAGGGAAGGGAGGATGGACGAGGGAGAGACTAGAGAGATGGAAGGGGGTGGGGGAGAGAGGTGGATAGAGAGAGACGTACAGAGAGGGGGAGGAGACTGACAGAGAGACGAAGAGAGAGGATACCTTGCTGAGTCGCAGCGGTCGCCGGAGGTTGTTGGCGAGTTGGCGACGACAGTTGACCACAGTGTTGGCTGCGGATGACTCAACGATGGCACTGGCAGTGACGACTCGGCTGTGATCATGGCTGCAGACGGCAGCGATCGTGGCCGCAGACGGTGACGGTGCAAACCCTAGGGAGAGTGGAGAGCCGGAGAGGAAGAGGGGTATTGGGGGTTGGCTCAGGGTTTGGGAATCGAACGGGGTGAAGCATCGGGGGCTTTTAAAATGGGATCCGAAAATGGCATTTGTGTAACGGGTCTATAGCGAACCGCAACGGATCCGAGCGGCAAGGTGGGCCGCTTTGGGCGTCTAGGCCGCTGAAGAGCCGTCTGGGCTTAACCGACACGAAACCGGACATGCTCACTGTAGTAGGTCCGAAACTTTAAAAAAAATTGGTTTCGGGCGAAATCGGTATCGGTTTCGCCCGAAACTTATATGTTTTGGTCCGAAACCGTCCGATTTCGGTCGAAACTCACGTGAACTCCCCTTAAAGGAGAAACCCTACTGCTGCCCTCCTGCGTGCTACTGTTGGCCAGGCCTGGCCTGCCGCAGTTGGTGCCCTGCTGCTGCTGCTGTTGCTCCGACCTGCCCTGCTGCAGCCTGCTGTGTAGTGTGTGCTATGCAGGCTGTGTTGGGTGCTGGGTGAGCAACAAGTGTAGAGGTAACTTACCTATTTTGTTGAGGTACATTTAGGGTTTGTAGATGAACTATTTTGTGTTATTTTGGTTGGGTTGAAACTTTTTTTTGTTGTAGGTAAAATTTTCAGTTCTGGGTTAATTTTAAACTCTGAATTATGTTAAGACTTCAAATTAAACCCTAATCACTTCCTTAAAATTAGGTTAGTTGCTAATTAAGCCCTAATTAGTTCATAAAAATTGGGACTTTTGTCTAATTCGGTTTGCTTAGGCTCAATTAAGCTTCATCGGAGATTTTGGGGTGGGAGGATGTGGATAATTTAATTTTTCCTAGGGTGATTAAGGGTTAATTGTTAATTAAGCCCTAATTAGTTCATAAAAATTGAGACTTTTGTCTAATTCGATTTGTTTAGGCTCAATTGAAGCTCAATTAAGCTTCATTGAAGATTTTGGGGTGGGAGGATGCGGGTAATTTAATTTTTCCAAGGGTGATTAAGGGTTAATTGTTAATTAAGTCCTAATTAGTTTATAAAAATTAGGGATTTTGTCTAATTCGGTTTGCTTAGGCTCAATTGAAGCTCAATTATGCTTCATTGAAGATTTTGGGATAGGAGGATGCGGGTAATTTAATTTTTCCAAGGGTGATTAAGGGGTAATTGCTAATTAAGCCCTAATTAGTTCATAAACATTGGGGCTTTTGTCTAATTCGATTTGCTTAGGCTCAATTGAAGCTCAATTAAGCTTCATTTAAGATTTTGGGGTGGGAGGATGCGGGTAATTTAATTTTTCCAAGGGTGATTAAGGGTTAATTACTAATTAAGCCCTAATTAGTCCATAAAAATTAGGAATTTTGTCTAATTCGGTTTGCTTAGGCTCAATTGAAGCTCAATTAAGCTTCATTGAAGATTTTAGGGTGAGAGCATGCGGGTAATTATATTTTTCCAATAGTGATTAAGGGTTAATTGCTAATTAAACCCTAATTTTTCCATTGTACTTGCAACTATTTCACTTTGACTGTCTTTATGCAGTATCATGCCTAGACGTGAACAAAATCAGGAGCAGCAAGGGCAGGAGAATCCGGGGTGGGTCCACCTCTCCTTAGTTGATGTTAAGAGAAGAAAAGTTAAATGCAATTATTGTGGTAAGGAGTTACATGGCGGAATCACTAGAGAAAAGCAACATTTGGCAGGGGTAAGAGGAGAGGTGAAACAATGTGACAGATGTCCCCGAGAGGTCCGAGAACAAATGCGCCAGTGCCTTCTGGGAAAAAAGGAGAGGACACAACAAAGGGCTGAAGATGAGGCTGAAATTGCTAAGGAGATTTCAGAAAGAAGGGTTAGGAGGGATGATGATGAGGAAGGCACTGAGGATTCAGATCCAGAGCTGACTGAAGCAAGGGAGCGTGAAGAAGCCGCTCGAAGGAAAGGAAATGCACCCATGAGTTCAGGGGCCTACTCTAGTACAACTGCACGACGTCCTGACACTGGAGCTGCCCCGCAGACAACAGGCCCCATGGACACCTATCTGTACAGAAGGCCCCATGCTACACAACCTAAAATCAAGCAAGCATTGAGAGGGGTAAAAAAATCAACAGAAGTTGCAGGGCATGTATTTAAAAGTATCTGCAAATGATTTTTCCATGCAGGTATCCCTTCACATGCAGCCGAAAGTGAATATTTCCAACCTATGCTAGATGCTATAGCAGATGCTGGCCCTGGCTTGAATGCTCCATCACGTCGAGACATATACGGGCGTGGTCTTGAGGGAGAGGTTGAGGAGTTCCATGATTGGGTTGAAAGCTTCAAGCATATATGGATGGAGAGAGGATGTACCATCATGTGTGATTGCTGGACTAGTACCACGAAGAAGTCCATGATTAACTTTTTGGTCTATTGCATCGAAGGTGCAATATTTGTTAAATCTGTAGATGCATCAAATTATGAAAAAAATGTCAATTATTTGTTTCATTTGATAGATAACATGGTAGACCAAATTGGAGAGGACAATGTTGTCCAAGTAGTGACTGATCATGAAGCCAGTTACAAGGCTGCAGGGAAGAAATTGATGCAGAAACGCAGTCACTTATAATGGCTCCCATGTGCTGCACATTGTCTAAATTTGATATTTAAGACATTGGGAAGGAAAATCATGTGAAGAAGACAGTTGAAAGGGCACAAAAAATCACTCAGTATATTTATGGCCATCTTAAGATTTTGAACATGTTCAGAGAGCATGCAAGTGGGGGGCGAGATATCATCCGTGCAGGGCCAACCAGATTTGTTTCGAATTTCATTTCTTTGGAGTCCTTGCACAGGTATAAGATTGAGCTCAATTCTTGCTACTTTATCTTTATAGTTATGATCCGTATTTGATTCAAAATTTATTTCTTTGCACAAGTATAAGAATGAGCTGAAAGCTTTCATGTACCACAAGGCCCTGCGGGAATACATCGAAAAGTCTAATGTTGATGCTCAGATGGAATATTTGGATGTCTCCCACATCTTGGAAGACAACAAATTCTGGGGCAGGGTCTCACGATACATGAAAGTAGTCACCTCCCTCGTGAAGATCCTAAGAATGGTGGATGGCGATGAGAAGAATGATATGGGATATCTGTACGAGGCCATGGACCGTGCCAAATTAGAGTTGCAGGATTCCCTTCCCAGAGATTATACAAAGTGGTGGAAGATTATTGACCATAGATGGGACAACACATTACACCACGACTTGCATGCAGCTGGTGGGTGATTAATTGTATTGATATATTATTCTTTACTTTATTTTATATCTAACATTTAGTTAACTATACACAAATGCAGGTTATTTCTTCGACTCTCGATTTATGTACAATGCCAATGCACATGTTGATAGCGAGGTACTTCAAGGCACTTTAAAAATCATTGGTCGTTTATCGAGGACACCAGAAAAGAGATTTCAGGCGGAAATAGATGTTGGGCTTTATTGATTTCATGAATAAGAGATATAGAATTTACTTAAGTAGTTATGTTAATCTATTACTTTATCTTTATAGATGAACTACTATAGAATGAGGACTGTGATGTATTCTGACTCACAATTGCAATACGCTGTGGGAAGAGTGAGCCCAGGTATACTTTATCTTTGTGCTTTGTTAACCTTAATATGTATTAGTTCATCATGGAGAATTGATCTTTATTTACAACTTATATTTATTTGTTTATGGTTGGTGGAACAGCTGACTGGTGGATAATGATGAATACTAGATATTTGGGCAGTTCTGCATTGGCTTTCAGGGTGCTGAGTCAAACTACATCAGCAAGCCAATGTGAAAGAAATTGGAGCACGTTCAGCCTTATACACACTCAAAGGTTCGCAATCGGCTAAAGGCTGAACAGTTAGAAAAATTAGTTTACTATCACTACAATATGAGATTGAGAATTAAAAACATGGAAGTTGAGACAACAGCTACGGGACAAACGCGTCGCGGAGGATGCCACTGCAGAAATTGATGTGAATGCTTTATTTGATGATGACAATCCCTTGTAGTCTTGGGTGGAGACACGAGAGCAGGTTGATGAGCCTATTTTTGATGATGATGATAGAAGATGGGCAGAGGGCATACTAAATGAAGATGAGCCAAGCGATCCAGAATTCAAAAGAGCAACAAAGAGGGCCAAAGAGACTCAAGCGCACTAGGGAAGGGACCCAGCTTTAGCTGTTGATGACACTGAGCAACAGCCTGAGTTTGAGCCAGCTAGACACTCAGAATCAGATAGCAGGCCAGTCACTCCTAGAATGGTCAAGTCACCTGCATCCTTAAGAAGAAGTACATCAATCCATGGGCTAACTGAGAGGACTAGTGTTGCTGCTCGGGAGGACCCGACAATTGAACAGTTGAAGCAGATTTATGTGAGGCACACGCCAAGGGAAAAAGGACTCATGTCGAAGCTGACTGAAAAATTGGCACCGAAAGAGAAAAAAGCATCCCCAAAGGCTAAAAAGGCACTGGTTTCTTATGGTGATGATGATGCTGAGATCATCGCGGTGCAGCTGCAGGTGCTACAGGTGCTACTAGTGATGCAGGTGGTACTACTGGATACAGTCAGGGTGAGCGGGGATATGATTCACAGAGCCAATATGGGCATCCATCAGGTTACGGAGGTGGCCAACAGGAAGCAGCCATTTATGGGTCGTGGGGTCATGAACCAGCATTCCAGTTCCATCCACATCCGTCCAGTTCCTCTTCTCTTCCTCAAGATTCTTATGCTGATACTGGATTCGAATCAAGCTAACAACCTTACACTCCAAGAGGGATCCAAAGAGGGATGCAAGACTTGGCTACCTCATTATTTGGTTATAGTGAATATACACAATACATGCAACCTTCAAAATCCAGACGATGAGGGAGAAGGTTCTAGTTATTACCCATATTAGTGTTTCTTCATTTAGGTAAATATCGTTTAATTTCTGTAACATTTATTGTGTCTAATTAGCCTAATTCCCCTGCGGTTGAACCTAATTCATGTTTAGTATGTACTCAAGAATATTAGTTTAACATGTTCAATGTTTGAACTTCAATGCCTATTTCATGTTTATTGCACTTAATCTAAGTTCTTTACAATCAAATGCATGTCTAATGAATTTTATAAATTTTATGGGATTATTTATTTTTTTCTATTTGTTTATGATTTTTTGATTTATTTTTATTTTTTTCAACCTTTTCACTGTGTTTCGGCCGGTTTCGGCCGAAAGGCCCGAAACTGATTCCGAAACTGAGTCGTATCGGTTTCGGACTCGGCAGAAACCGAGTCCGAAATCGACACTGCCATCCATGGGGCTCGCCTTATTGCGGCCCAATAAGGCGAATGCGTGCCTTCCCTTCAAAAAAATGCCTTCACGCCTAGGCGCCGCACGTCTTGACAACTATGTGTTGTACTAAAACGGAACCATATTGGAGTCTTGGGTTGTAACTTTGTTGCCAAATTTTAGAGTAGTCAGATAGAAAGCCAACAAATTGAAAACTTGCTCTGAGGGATTAGTTTAGTATGCCTGGGATCCAGTAATATCTAATTATTCATCTGTATGATTAATTCTGTATCAGTGGGTTACATAGCTTGGTAATTTTTCTATCTCCTGGGAATACCCAGATTTTAGCATTTAACAGCATGTTTAGTATTTTAAGAAGATCATTGATAGGAGATGGGTGGAGTCTTGATCCAAAGCAATAGGCAGAACTAAAAAGCTGTAGATGAATACGAAATTGATGACTGAGAGATGGGTGTTTTGGCTTTATAGGAACTTGTGGTGAAGTTTTTTGGATGTCCAAATTGGTTGATTGATGGGAGATATTTGGGTTGAAAAAGGGAGGGAAATTGCAGTGTATTGTAGTTTTGGGTTTTTCCTCCCTCGTCAAATGGAGAAGGAATGCCCTTTTTTTTGTTATACCTTGAGTTTGTTGTCTTCAATTTTTTTTTTCTCCTCCCATTTTTGACTTTCTATTACATCGGGCATGTGGAGGTGGACAGCCATCAAATCTTGAGGAAGGATGATCAAAAAAGAGCTTCATCCATGGGTCACCTAGACTTTGGTTACTTGGCTTGAGCAGACCACTTTTGTGTCTAGCATATGAAGTTATATTGGGTGCGCTGTGTCAGTTGATCTTCTCCAAGGACATAATGCCAACGAGGTGCTGTTAGGTTATGATTATAAACATTGTTGTTGAAGAGTCTTGCTCTTTGAAAGTCTGGGAACTAAGTTGCGGGTTCTGTGCTTCAATATCTCGATTTAGAGGATCTACGACATGTGCTCTATGCTCAATATCTTGATTTAAAGGACCTAGAACATGTGCTGTATTGCCCTGGCTATGGAATTATAGGGGTGATCTGTGTTAATTGAGCTCATAGTATGTAATATCAACAAGATATTGTAGGATTTGACTACCTTTCATGGATCGTTGAATGTGGCTGGTGCACCTATACTAAGTTAATGAGACACAGGTATGGGTCCTTAGTATGGCTGTGATCAGGCAAAAGACTAAACGGAGAAATGATGGAAGAAGAAAAGGAGGATAAAAATGTTCTCGTGGCCACTGCTCCTGCCGGTTGTGGTTGCTGCTATTGGCTGCTAGATGAGTCTGACTGCTTCTCGTAGCTTCTGCAGCTGGGGGTACTGCATCAAGTCTATTTGACTGTTTGTCAAGAGCAAGGAAGGAAGAATCGGATCGGATCGGTTGGGATCGGCCGATTCGATCGGTTTTAGGCCCAACCAACCCGATCCCAAGCCCTCCGATCCCGATTCTTCCGTGGGAGTCGACGGGAATGGAGGGATCGAACAGAGACCGGACTGGATCGGCCGATCCCCATGCGGGATCGGCAGATCTCGACCGATCTGGACTGATCCCAGAGTTTAAAAAAACCAGAGGAGAGAAGAACAAGCGGATCAGAGGAGAAAGAAGAGAAAACAATAAAAAAAAAGTACTTACCTGCTGATGACACCGGTGGTGCTGCCATCGTCGACCTCCTCCTCCTGCTGTCACCTTGCCACCGTCGACACCCTGCCGCCGCTGCCGCTGAAGCTCCGGAAGAAGGGAGGCTGCTTCGGACTCCGCAGTCACTGCTGCTCTGGAAGGAGGGAGGAGCTCCACCATCGATGCCACCATCGCGACCACCGGCCGCCGTCGGCCTCCTCCTTCTCTCCCGCCTCATCCGCCTTTGTTCTCCTCAAAAAGGTGAAGTGCAGAAGGGGCTCTCGTGTATGTGGAGTGGAGAGAAAAAGGTAAACGGGTAAAAGAGTAAATTGAAATACATTTATGTAAAACCCCCTGTAAAACTGTGAACATACAATTAATCTCAACATTTGGACTCGCCACGATCGTTTCGGGAACGGGTGGGATCAGCCGACTCCACCGATCCAGATCGGGTTTGGGCCGGCCGATCCGATCCCGAAACCCGAGTTTGCCCTCCTTGGTCAAGAGAAGTAGCACATCCATTCATTGTAAAGGTAGTGGAAAGCTGTTGGAAATGTATATCTCACCAGGATGGCAGTCGGTGAAGAGCAGCAACAGCAGCTTGTTTTTCCCTCTCTCCATTTCAACAGGGACATTAGAGGGGCTTTTAAATATGCTCACTCCTGGACCATGGGACATATCAAAGAACACCTTGTTTAAATAGAGTGCTAATAGCAATATTGTGTCTATACAAAATCCTTTGTATTGACTTTTTTTTAGAAAGGCCTTCATATGTAGAAAATTACTCCGAAGTCCTAACTTATGTATGCGGATCATAACAACACAAATCTTCAGGAGATTATATATCTGCATCCCTAAAGTTTAAAGGATTGCTGTACTCAATCCTTTCTTGTACTTGATTCCTAACCAGGAAACCCCCCCCCCCCGTCACAAAAAAAAGGGTCATGTTCTTTAAAGATTTTGCATTTTAGTTGTTACCAAATATTTTAATGTACCAGTAAACTGGCTTGAGAAAAAACAGAAATGTGTTGGTAAACAACACGCTCTTTCCATTCCAGCCAATCTATTGTATATCTCCAGTCCACTCACAGCTCCAAGCAATTAGTTAAGTGAGACTCGGGAAGAAATAAGGATGAAATGAATTATTTCCAAATAGCAATGCCACTTGGCCCTAAACAAATTGCAGGAGCTTATTTCACTAACTAATGGACCATCTTTCATTTATCCTACCTGCCATGTGCTGTACGGGCACTTTCATGTGGTTAATCTCTAAAACAATTCTCCACCCCCCCCCCCCCCCCCCCATTCACAAACCTTTCACATCGTTTCTTAAATCCAGATCAAGAAATCAATGATCAGTACTCCTGACGCTGGGCATGCAAAAAATTCATCTGCTGGGCAAACTGCAACAAATTCGAAAAGCCATGCACCAAGGGCACCTTTAATAGGTTCTCCTAAGGTAACCTGAGGTGCACCGACCCAGCCAGGTGCCATGCTAAGCATCATGGGTGTCTTATGGATTCTCAGGTTTGTGTCACGACCGTAATTCAACTTCGTGTCCCTCTTCTGATGCATATTGCGTACAGTAAGTACTCGTGATCTCTTTCCCGAAGTTCATGTTTTAGTAACATCTTTTGCTTTTCCCGTTTTGCTTTGACTAGGTTAATTACCTACCTAATGGATTGGAAAAGGCCCAGTGCAAGAGATAGATAGTGGTGTTTGAGAATGCCTCGATTTGAACTGATGACAGTACAACTCCGTTTAGCTTGATCACTGCTGCTGCTGGTGGAGCTATAGTAGAGTTCTTGCTGGCACTGCCCCTTGGGGCACTGCATTTGTTTAATTCATGCAATGTGTCCAGAGTAGATTGGTATTCTTTCATGATTCATGGCATCATCTACTCGGAAGATTATCCTTTCTGATATTCATGCTTGATTCTGATATTACTTGCATTGGCAATGTCCGCCACTTATCAAACGATATTGGGTCAAGCTACGAGATACAGGCCTTGAAGCATCCTCGCAACTGTCCCTCGGTACCGAGTATGAACAGGGTCCGTGACCCTTTCAATGTTGAGTAAACTCACCTCCTCAATTGGCTAAACCTTTTAAATCTTTCCATACACTCACTCCCTCGCTTGGCATAGTCTTCCTTAATTCCAACTTTTGCCTGGTTGTATATGTTGCCGTGCAAGTAGCTCCATGGCCGTGCTTGGCAAGCTTCTAGTTGGAAGTTCTTTTGAGTTTACATACACAAAATTGCACTTGAGTTGTTTTTGAGGGACAGATATTGGGTTTTGGAAGCCATTTATGTAGCTTTTTTGTTACTTTTTTTATTTCCAAAACAAAAAAAAAATTCTTAGAATGGGATGAACATGGAGGCCAGAATCTGCATTCCGAGATACACTAGCAAACGATTGGATACCTATCCGAACCGGGGAAACCCCCCCCCCCCCCCCCCCCCCTTCTATTGTTCTATGCTTGTGGCAGTACAACGGTTCTCAAGTTGCATTCACATTGCTGGAGGTGGAGGGCACAGGAACTCTACAAAATCCATTTCTATGCACAAAGGAAGGGGGTCCAAATCAACAACAACCATGTAGGTCAAGAAGTGCTTGGCAAATTTCTCGCTCCATTCTCGTTTCCATTACCTCTCCTATATCTTAAAAGACCAATTGTCGCAAGGGAGGGCTGTGCGCAAGCTCGGAGAGATGAGCCCTGATCTCTTTTGCGAGACTCTGTAATTTTTTATTAAAGTAGTTGGACTTGTTCAGTATTTTCATGAGTTTGTTTGTGCTGTTAAACAGGTCGAAATGTATTTTTTTTATTATCTTACATGCCCATTAGTTATCAAATCAGACCTAAAAGTTTAAATCATTTGTTAATCGAACGCAAATAACCAATCAGATAAGAATAACCGAATTTGTTTACAATAAATGAACATATATAGTATTTCAACTTAGAATTTGACTTGATATTCTTCCCATCATGAAATTCTAATCCGGTAACTTAATCGATCGTGTCCAACCGAGTTTTGATTTCGAATTTGACTTATATATTGATCCAAGTTTAGAATTCAACATAAACTTACGAAATCGAACAATTCCAACTGCATCTTTTGAAGATAAATGCTCCCTCTTACTTACCGGTAGATAGGTAGTATCGTTTGATTTACGCAGCTCAGTCAATCTCCAGTCGCTGACTTGTGCCGTGGTTGTGCTTCAACAAAATTATTTTTTTTCTGGAAAAAATACGAAGTGTTCCAATAAAACCCATAAACTTGCTGAATTAATTAATATACAAGTAAATTATTTGTAATAGCAGCCGTTGGATCACGTCGATGAGATCAGAAGGCTGCTGCGCTTAGATGGAAGGAAGCCCCGGGGGCAGAGAAACCCTACCACCCTCTCTTTCTCTCGTCTCGCCTGGCCTCCCACATCGCAGGCCCTCCCCTCCGCTGCACAACTCCATTTGCTCTGCTCATCCCGTACGGACCCCGTAAGGGCAGGCCGTGCTGGAGAGAGAGAGAGAGTTGGTGCAGGGAGGCATCAGCTCTTCTCGATCGAGGTACTACCCCGGCTCTAAACTCTCGAAACCAACTCATCTGCATCTGCATGTGCCGCTTACCCGTCATTCGTAGTGGTCGTTGTGATGTTTTCTGGGTCAGATTTTTTCTTTGGGGGGGGCGGGCGGGGGAGGCAGTCTACCTGTAGACCTCTGCCGTCACCTGTACTGCTGAAGAAATGACAATCTGAAACTCTGAAAGTTAATGCTAGCGTCAAACACCGACTGTGGTGCATAAAAGGTTATGCTATCTCGATCCCGCCCTCGCCGGTTCCAATATTACGCGAAAGGTGAAAGTTTTCATGAGAAAAAGCTCTCAACAATCATTAATGGATGAGTTTAATTCCACGATTAGATGGCATCCATCCATTCTATACATGGGGATCTGCTCCATGTAAATACTCTACGTTAACAAGGATCACCACAACCTGCTTGCCCTTGTTGGCCAGATCAACAGTACTGCTAGGAATTAACCTCATAAGAAGGAAGGAAAGGTTGCAGAGCACTATGTTGAACTGCTCAAGTTTGGGGATTCTCTCTACGTATATACCTTCCCATAGACCCTATAATAGTCGTGCGATCTTAATCTGTGGATGTATATCCAAATGTTGGGAAGAGCTCTTTTACAAATAATTAATTAAGATAACCCCCGATCGAGCTGACGTGGATGTGTACGTACGTCCAGCCATATGCATTCGCCACAAATTAATTAATCAAGTCACTTTTTCGTTGGTACGTACACACTGATTACAAGTGCCTAGCTCAGATACCAGGTGCTTGACACACCCGCAGGAATTCGATCGATCTGGATCGTCCTTAATTTTGAAGGCTGGAAATAAACACTGTCGAGATGTGCAGCATCACAGCTCTGGCCCACCTTAATTAGGGCTGCTGCTGTCCTATTCTTTCGATCTGGATGTGCAGCATCACAGGCAGCAGTACTGTTCCATGGCATCAAGTCATTGTTTATGAACAAGCCTCTTATCATATATATATATATAGTCTGTAATAATTAAGCTAGATGGATTTGCAGCCCTTGGGGATCGGAGTGATCTCTCTCAGAGGAGGAGGATATGAGGCTGGTCACGGGAATGAAGGCTGAAGCTGCGAAGAGTAGTGTAGTAGCGCAAGGAGGTGAACCAATTAAGTGATTGACGGAGTAGTTCTCCTATCCACGAGTATATATACCTTGACTGAGGATGGAGTTTTTGCGGTGAAGATTGCAGCCTGTGAGAGGCTTTTGAATCGAAGGGTTGAGATTAAAAATAAAGTCCAAAAAGAATATTAACGACTGTTTGAACAGATTCCATGTTGCAACAGATAATCTAACCATGAGAAGCGCCCCTCCATGCATACCACAGGGGCGCAGTTTTGGAAGCCAATGAGGCAAATTAAGGAGAACATGCATGCAGAGAGAAAAGAGGAAGCTTGAGAAGGATTAATTTGGAGAATTAACGCATGAGAATGGTGGTGGTAGGTGCTGGAGTTTATTCTGCCTGCAGCCTAATTAATTAAGGAAGCATTACATGTTGGCAAATTAATGATGAGTGGAAGGAGGACGTGATGCCGGAATTAAATTTTTTTTTTTTTTAAGACGGGCACAATGAATGCATGTGCATGATTTTGTTGATGCAGACATATCTTAACAAAGGCTGGAAGCGTTGGGGAGAGAGGAGGATCTTCGTTCGTCTCGAGGAAGAGGTTGATGATCGAATTAAGTGATGATTTTGAACAACCAAACAAGAAGCTGCGATTGAGATCGAGTTCACTATCAAGGTCACGGCCTCGGCCTCCTGGTGAAGTCATGCCTGGGGAAGGATTCAAAGATTCAGCTCAGAATATATATATATATATATATATACGTATATATTGTTTTGTATGCACCACCTGCTGGTGCAGAAAGCTGCTGCACCGCTGACAGTGTAGTATGCATTGCCCAAATTGGAGAGTAGATGCCGCTCTCCGTACGTTTTTTATTACGTTAACTTTGTCAAGACATGAGTAATTAACACCTGATCAGAAAAAAGAAAACCTGTAATTTTCATGATTACCGAATTCTAGACCACCAAGCTAGGAACATAGACTATGATCAGAGTCTCTGCATCCTTTAATGTAGCAGTTTCACTGCGCGTTAAGGTGATGAGATAAGTAGAGTGGCCTGTGAGGCAACTTTATCATGGCGTGTTAATTAAGGTGCTGTTGGTCCTGCCATTGGCTCTTCGGAAGGTGTTGTTGCACAGGCCTACGTACTATTGGGCTCTCTGAGCAGTAGGGAACGACCCAGGACCTAACAATTCTATGAAACAGGGTAATATTTGCTACACTGCACTCTGGTAAATTGCACACTTTGAGGTGTACAGTGGATTTTTTAATTTTTTAAAAAAATATATATATTAATCTTGGAATCCATCTGAGCTAGGTACATGCATGTCTGTGTAAGATACAGCAGGATTAGATAATTAAAATAAGTTATAAAAGAAAGATTAATTTGATGTCTTTAATGGGCCAAAAGTGGTGAATCGATTATTGTCCATTTTCTAATTTTTTTTATTAGTGGTGTGTCTTATACGGATGTGTATCTTGGTTTGGAACCTGAGATCAAGACATAATTTTATAAAAAATAAAAAAATTGCACATGTAATTAAGGTGTGTACGTAATTAACCCGGGCAAGTATATATCAGATATATATATTACTGTACAAATTAAGTGATCTATGATTGAACGAGCCCACCGGCTAGCAGACTCGCAGTAACATTGATCGAGAAAGCTTCAGGCCGCCATTCTTTAAGTTGGCTTCCTACAGGTACAGCAACTCTATGTACCATGATGCATGCAAGTGTCTCCAAACTCGGACAGATGATGATGCATGGTGATGATACACATGCAGAACATGCTAATTAAAGCAGCAGTATGATCGATCAAAAAGGTGGGGGGCTGATATGTTATACATAGTGCAGTATCATTAACCTTCACTTTTTCCTCCCTCATGGGTCAGCAGCATCATCGGCAGGACCTGTTTAAGGTGGATTGATTTGATTGAAGCGGATGGATATATATATATATATATACATATCTCGGTTATGATATATAACGGCTAATCTAATAATATGCATGGGTGACCTGCATACAATTAGATTAGAGAGAGAGAGAGAGAGAGAGAGAGAGAGAGAGAGAGAGATAATTAAAAACAAAGAGAGAGAGTATATTTACGGAGAGGCCCGGGCTGGGCCGGGCCCAGCCCGGCCCGGGGTTAATTACGTGTCAGCTAGCTAGCACACAAATCACTTGCTTCAGGTATGCTTTCGAGGATAGGCTTCCAGCTCCTGCGCCCTGCGCTGTCACCACCACCTCCGGCCGCGGCGGACCTGCCCTGCAGCAGAGAGATCATCTCCCCAAGTGACACCACCCCGCCCTTGCTCAGCATCTCCTGCAGCTCCTGCTTGCTCACCACCAGCTTGATCCTTACCATGCTCGTCCCTTCTTCACTCTTGGCTTCCGTGGCCTGTACTCCCTTCTTCGGAGGCAGAAGGTAGTAGAGGTTGCCGCCCTGCATGTCGGCGTCCGGGTCGAGGTGCCGGACCACCGGCAGCGACTCGGAGATGGCGTGGCCGGGGAATTCAGATAGAGCCTCGTGGACCTTCAGGGGCGACCGATGCTCGAGGATTTTGCCGTCCACTGTCATGATCTTGATCATCAGCTTCTTGGCCTTCTCGGCCTCTCGGAGGAGGACAAGGCAATTCCCCATGTCAGTAGTGGAGGGGAGTCCTGGTCCTGTGGATGGCCTGCTAGCTGGCTCTCTGATGCCCTCAGAGGTGATGGATATGTAACTCCTGCTTCTGGGAAACTTACTCAGCAAAGACAAAAAGAAGAAGATCAGAAGGGAAGATACACACATATGTATGTATCCTAGCTAGTGGGGGAAGTGGGGTGACTGATGGCCGTTTGCAGGTGGAAGGTGCATGGTGGTGGAGGAAATGGTTTGTATTTAAAAGAGGAGACTTTACAAATAAGCCTCACAGTTACGGAGAAACTACAAGGATGCCCTCCTCAGCAGAAAGATCTTACTTAAAAGAGTTAAAAGTTGTCCGCCTCTCTAGTCCCCACATCAATTAAAACTATTGTTTAATTTCATATCTCTGGAATGAACTATATTATATATACGTGGTGATGTAGATAGATAGATAGATTCGTATAGTGTGGTACACACACACACACACACACACACACACACATCCACGTACGCATGCAATCATGCTGTGCCGGTATGTATATGTTACATTCTGTGATAGCTGTTTTCTCGTCAGTCTTTGCGACTGTCTCGCATGTATATATATATATATATAAAAGGATGGATGGAAACAATCAAGAAGAGTGCTAACACGCCATATGTATCAGATATGTCGCACTTCCCTCTGTTATTAGATAATGCGAAAGGTCACGTCGTCAAACTTAAATTTAATTACTGTTGTCAATCTCTAGGGTACGTACGTATGAAGCTTAAGCTTCTGGCTTTCAATTTTCGTGTCATCAAATTAATCTACAAAAATTGACGAATATTTAGACAAGAAAAGGAAAGAAAATGACATTTCCAGGTCTGAAATCAGTGTAAATTCTCATGATCGAGTCCCATTAGTTTGTGCGGAACGGGCGTACCCAACAATCTAAGCACATTCATGTTGGCCGCGTTACGAACCTTCCCCATCTCCTTGAAAGACGGAAAACAAATTAAGTTCGATCGAGCCCACGGACCACATTAATTAATTGTTCTTGGAGAACAGCTAATTAAAACTCTCCCACCACCTCGTCACTCATGGGTCGCCATCTCTGCCAACTCGATCGCTTCAGTGGATAGATATCGATATCTGGAGTCTAGTAGAGAGAAGAGGGCCCCTGCTTTGCCCCCCATTAATTAATTAACATGTCTAGCCATCAGATCTAATATTCCGATCAGCTGCCCCGTGTATACACCATTAATCCCGGGAACATTGAGGTAGAGAATCTTGAGCTGCGTGCTGGTCCTTTTCCTTGTCTTGGCCGGGTCACCATTAACGAGAAGATATTTCCATTGATTTTGTATTATGTGCATTGGGAAGGTCAATCTTGGAACACAAAGATTCGTACATGTATATATGTATGTGGGGTATAAGGGGCACTTTTACCATGCACTCTCAAAGTGGTGTCTCCGCGGACCACTTTTGTTAGTTGTGGTGATCCTCATGATGATGGGATTAGAACATGCAGGGATGATGGAGACTTAACGGGTACCTCAAGGGGGCGTTAATTTTGGTTGCAACTTACGAAGAAACGCAGTAGTTAATTTTATGAATGCATTCTTCATAGCTACGTACAGATCGTGTGGTCTTATGAAGTAATCTTAGTTAACCCAACCTTGATCATAGTTATTGAAAGTCTCCTCGTCATACATGAACTCTGATCGAGTTGATTTATGATAACCTCCCTAGTCGATCGTTAGATTTATGAGATCTTTTCTCTTTTTTTTTTTTTGGTGGGGGGGGGGGGGTTATCATGTTTTCGATAGTGGTTATTGGACAAATCTTTTCAATAAACAAATAAAAATCATGGCAAACCATGCGCGGTTACTATATATATGTGACCAAGCTGTAGTGATTATGGAAGGGAGTGAAGTTGGCATTGTTTTAAATTACAACAAGTGAGTATGTTGTTGACTACAATCCTGAAGTACAAAGGTTGGCATGTTTGGAATGATAATGGTAAATTAATGAAGCCAACACTTCAGAGCTTTGTGGGTGAAGTGTGAATAATCTTTGGGAGAGCTGATCTGGGAGAGAGAAGTATATATATATATATGTATGGGAATGAGGTCCACATGAGGTATGCGTGCTACCCAGGAGAATTTGAGGGGAAGGCTTGGTGAGGTGCTGTTGGTGGGAACCCGTTGTCAAACACACACTTTCATGGGGCACGCTTGCCCCTTCCGGGAGGTTTCTCCAGTGGAGGTAGAAAACGATCGATAACCATGTATTTTCCGTTTGAACACTCCCTGTACCTTCAAACTGTTTAAGTCACTTTTCATGGACAGATGGATGGATGGATGGGTCACCCATGCTCTTCGTCGATACGTACACAATTAATTGGTTCCACCACTCATGGAGTAGAAAAGAGATCGAGAGATCTATTCAGAATCCCGTCTCAGTTCTACTACTACTGTTAACTTTTGATTAATTAATTAATTGTCACTGTTCTTCTATCCCAAATTAATTAATGCTCAATGAACCCCCCCCCCCCCCAGTATAGGCCTAGAGAAAAAGAACACAACTCACCCCCAGAACTTGTTAATTTTTAACCAAGTGGTGGGTGGTTCTATGTCGATTGATTGCAGTTTACTAAATTGAGTTTTTACATTAGCAACGGCTTAATTTGTGATTACGTTGGGTTCGGAACGCTCGAACTTAGCAGTGACTAGCAAGTTGTTCTTCATCGTTAATCTGTCGTTACTTCATTTAATTAGAATTAGATCAACGATCTTATTTTTAATTAGGGAGGAAGAGGTGAAAAAAATGTTTCTTACGGGGACATGACGTTACTGCAACGTAGTCAGCACCTCCCCGCCCTTGTTCTTCGTCTTTGCTCCGTCAAAAGTAAGGGGGGGAGGGGGGTGAGAATGCATGTATTCTGGAGTCCTGTGTGAAAAGAGAACCTCCTTTTAACCCCACTATAAGTCTATAAAGAGAAGAGATGGTCACCCATGATGGCGGAGAACAAGACGTACTTGAGATCCTGCTCCGGGGAGGTGCTTTGTATCCCCCAAGGCAAGGCAAGGCAAGGCAAGGAAGAAGAAAGGAATTGACGTGCGGGGCCGGGAGCCCTTTAATTTAATGGCCGGTGCCCTTTTTCTAGGGTGTCTGCTCAGCAACCAGCATGCAGTGGGTACCCATCTGCGACCGGCGATGGACCACCGGGGGTTGGCGATAGAGCTGCTGGCGTGCTGCCCGTGGCCGCCGGTCGCCGTTTAGTGGGGCGGCCACCGGCTGACCACTCGGTCGGGGTAGTACTGGCCGACCTTGGGGAGAAAGAAAAAATCTGCACACCGATCGAATCAGCCCCCCTCCCCCCCCCTCCCCACATCGTATTCGACCAGTTGTGCCCTCGCCCTTGTCTTTGTATGCACGAAGCATTCATGCATGCAGCAGCAGATCCACCGGCAAAGGGGCACCGGTCCCTTAATTTGTGTTTAATTAATTCTTATAATTCCTTGGATCGACTACTTAATTACCTTGGGATTGCACGCCCGCACTGGCCCGCATGCAAATGGACAACGTACGGCAGCATGCAATCCCAAGCTATATATATATATATATATATAGTTCCCATTATATCCATTGTGTGCGAGTGGTGGGAGTACTAGCTTAATTAAGCTTATGATAAGATGTTAATCGATGTTTCTAAACAAAAGTGTCTTCTAAAGGATAAAATTATGAGATTGTTTAAGCCGCCACCTCGTGCATAGACAATGATTAAGGGGTTTACACTCTTACATCCATGGTGAGTGAGAGATGACACCTCGTGTTGGCCTCTCCGACGTCCGACTTCCCACGTGTCGAAAAGTCTTAATTTGAAGGAAAAGAAATATGTGGAAATTAATTATTTACCTTCATCTGGACATATATATATATATATATATATATATATATATATATACTATTCGATCCCTAATTTCCCCTTCCGATGTTGACTCTTATCTTTTTTCTGCAAATTCTGATATTATCTCTCATCAAAATAAACTATACAAGTCTAATTCATTGAAGCGGTACACATATATTATCTTTGTCTTAAACCCCTTTTTTTGAGGGCCGGCGGGGTGGGGACGGACATTGCACAAGATTATAGTGTCATACCTGTCATCTTTATTTGTCACCATGCATCCGATTCGAAATTAATCAAATGGTAAGATGCTCGTGAGTTAATTTGTGAGTGCCGTGAATAAATGGATCTGCAATTCCTATGTCTCGATCGGACGGACAACCAATAATCAATTGGGATAGGTGTATGGTCAAGATGAAATTAATCATTAATGACACTATAACATCTCTCAAAATACAATATCTCGTGATCCCCGGATATTGTGAGTAACACGGTGGACATTTTGAATATGTTAGAAATTTGTATGTATTAAACTGGCCCAAGGTGAGATGTCCATCAACATACCCACACTATGTCTCTTTGTCTAGTTAGGCCCATACATGTAATGTTAGAAGGGGCCCATCTATGCGGCCCTTCTCTCATCTTTGTCACCACCATCATCACTTAACATTAATGCCACGGTCATCATCGTCATCATTATCATAAGTTAAATTAAAGGACATCCAGATTCGATAAAAAAAAAATCAAAGATTTGACGAAGTATTTCGATCAGCTGTCTAGTTGACATCACTAATTTATAAAAGTAGTAAACAAAGAAAAGTTTGGATATGAGATAGTTCTGTTAACAGTTTTGATTAATTAAATTATATAGCAAGTAACTAGAAAACTACTTCTGATCACGAGTCATGAAACTATGAAACAAACTCCAAATCTGTTTCTAGACTTTTAAAAGTCTACCTGGTGAACAGTATATGTAGGGGAAATGCTGGCTTGACTTTCCAATCTGATTCTAACCGCTCCCACCCCCTAAGATGACATGCAATTAATATGGTGATTCTTTTTACAAGTTTCAAAATGAGTTAACAAATCTTAAGCTAAAAAAACATATTTTGCGAAAAAATAAGATATCTCTACAAATAGACGACTCGGCCTGAGTCGATACCAGTAGGACCTTGGGTCAGGCTGACCTGCCGGGTCGGGCGCAAACCTTGATATTCAGTGAGTACTACTAATTAACTGGTTTTTATTCGAAGAATAAAAACATGTTTTAAACTTTTAAAAAGAAGAAGAAAAAAAGGAAAGATCAAATATTCCACAACAATATTGAAAAGAAGTTTCTTATTTAAATTTCCCTAGTGTCAGCCAGTTTATATAGTTGTCATAAGATAGACATTAATTAAATTGTGGGGGAAGTGAGGGAGTGATCGTCAGTTGTGTATTTAATGTGGACTCACTCAATTCCTCATTTTTTTTATTTCATTGGGAGGTTTGTGAGTATCACATCATCTTGGTGTATAATTTTTCGTAAAGAAATCTTTTACAATTTCTTTGGCTATACTTGTACGTTAATACAAATGAAATACAGATACAGTGGTACCAAATAATTCCCCCCCCCCCCCCCTAAATTTTTTTTTTATTCTTGTTTCAAATTAATTCCCCACTCTGGGTTTCAAATAGCTCAAATTATTGGGAACCCGTACTAGTTCCTGACAAGGGACTGTCCATCACAAATACGAGCATCAGATCACCTGTCCTCCCTCCTCTCTCACTTGCCCCCAGCCGCCATGTCCTAACCTGCAATCCGACCGACCAATATACCCTCTGCATCTTGCAGGAGGAGCTTATCCCCTACCTGACTCGGAGGGTACCATCCCCATTCACTGTGTGAGATCTACGACATTGATGATTGACATCCAAATCACACCATCTGTTCACTTCAACCCCATTAATTTGACGGTCTATATAATTCACTGTCTCATCTGTACCACCCCCATTCACTGTGTGAGATCTGCGACAGTGAAGATTGATATCCAAATCACACCATCTGTTCACTTCAACCCCATTAATTTGACAGTTTATATAATTCACTGTCTCATCTCGCACGAACAGGTGGAGATTTTTCAGATAGTACCTAAATTTCAAAAGATTTAGGTGATGCCCTGCACACCAAAACCTGGTATCTGCTGTGGGCTCCCCCTCTTTACTGATATGCACACAAGTTATAAGGAGATTCGACTCATCCAGTGTCCTCGGCATTTAAGGGAGTCTTGCCATCACCATTTCGATTTTGATGGTGTGTATATTACTGAAGAGGCGAGTACATAGAGGATCCCATATTGGATGGCGGCACGGAAGAGAATATATTATCGGATTTTTCTGATGTTGGGGGGGAGGGGCATCTGAACCATATATAGAGTTTCTGACCGTTTGGGTCCATCTGAAATGTTACCGTTGTCATTACATGAGCCGACCGTTCCGATTCAAAAATCCAGCAACTTCCCCACCCCCCCCCAAGAAGGGACCATCACTCACAGAGAGCCCCCGCCCACAACGGGGGCAACCAGATAAGGGTGTCATTACCTACCGATCATCGTAGGTAGGAGGAGGAGACCACCGGAGAATTTTTAATCGGGGAGAAATCCGATCGCATGGGTTGCATCTCCTCCAAGCTGGCGGCCGCCGATCTCCGGCAGGAGAGGAAGCTCCTGTGCGGTGGCGGCGGTGGGGGTGGCGCCGCTGTCGTCTCCGGCGCCGGCGACTACCCGAACCACATCGTGTCCCTCACCTCCAGCACCTATGGAGTTCTGAAGCTTGATCGTGATGATGTTAGCAAGGAAGGGGGAAGCGTTAATGAGGAGTGCAGGATGTCACCACCACCCCTGCTTATCCCCGGATTCCCGAAGAAGGCCCCCCTGGAGGAGCCGGAGATCATAAACGCTTGGGAGCTAATGGAAGACCTCGACGATGACATACCCATGTACTCGCCCGTGAAGAAGACGGCGGCCAAGCCCGGTACACGGAGAAAGTCCTTTGAGGGTATCATGGAGTCCCCCAGGAAGCAGATGGCCGGCAATAAGGAGAACCTCTACGGGGCGGCGACGGAAAGGCCGGACGTCGATCCAGCCTGTGTCCTGAAACCCCTCGGTCCGTCAAACAATCAACAGAGAGCAGCCCCTGTTGCGGCAGTTCGGTTCAGGCCCGCCCCCGTCAGTCTGAAAATCCAGGCCTCTGGTAGAGATCCCCCGTTCTTGGAGCCGAGGAAGAGCTTCAGCCCCGGGCCCCTCTTCGATCCTGACCTCCTGGCGTCACTTGAGGAGGGGCACTATGAGGAAGAGGAGCAGATTAAGAAGATGGTCTCGTCAGCTCCCCGGAGCCGGAAGGCGAGGGATGCAGCCGCCACCTCGCTGCTCGAGTCGTTCGAGATGAGCTGCCCGCCCGGCGGCGAGGACGCATTGGTCCTGTACACCACCACGCTGAGGGGGATAAGGAAGACCTTCGAGGAATGCAACGCCGTCCGGTCGGCGATCGAGGCCTACGGCGTGCAGATAGTGGAGAGGGACGTCTCCATGGACTCTGGGTTCAGGGAGGAACTGAGGAAGCTGCTGACGTGGAAGAAAGCAGCGGCGAGGGTGCCCCTGCTCTTCGTGAAGGGAAGGCTGGTGGGCGGCGCCGACGAGGTGCTGAAGCTGGAAGACGAAGGGAAGCTGGTGACGATCCTTGCCGGGATCCCTAGGGCGGCGCCGTGGTGCGACGGCTGCGGAGGGATCAGGTTCGTCATGTGCATGGACTGCAGGGGCAGCCGCAAGGTGTTCGACGAGACAGAGAAGAAGGCAGTCAGGTGCGGGGAGTGCAACGAGAATGGGTTGATCCACTGCCCCATTTGCTGTTTGACTGATTAAAATCCCCCTTTCAGTTGTGTTCGTGCACTTCCTCCCTTCTGCCCCCACATTTTGTTGTTGATCACGCCACTCCGCATCCATTAGATGGAGTTATAGAGCAGGCGCAGTAACATGATGAAGATGGTCTATTTATCTGGTTGAGCTTACCTGCCCTGCCCAAGAGGAATTGGAAGGAAGGTATGCACCAAATCAATCAATCAGCTCACTCCGCTGTACAACTGAGGAGAGTTTATGATTAGTGAGTGTATCAGTTTCCTTTTCTTTCTTTTTCACTCAGTTGCTTTATCTTAATTACTGTATGCATACTGCCAAGATGACAATGGTTGCGGCGAACTAGTAGCATACGCGTGAGCAGTAACAAGGCAGCGTTAAAACTCTTTGCACTCCCTTCTTCATGGTTGAGTTCACACCGATCGACGTCAGTTTTGAGCTGTAACATGTATCGTTGCTACTCGTACAGATCACAAATGAGGAAGAACTACTTATACGAATAAAGACAAACAGCAATAAGCTCTTTATATCTTAATTTTCCTCTTACAGGCTTCCCTTTTACAACAGCATGCTGGCAGAAACTTAACCTGCATTTCTATCACAAGCCTTGTGCCTCTAATGAGGGGTCCAGTACTGGGAATTTAATCAGAGAACATGCAATAAACTTCAGAAGTGGAATATATGTAGCAATTAAACCAGAACTCAAGTGAGGTGAGAATGGAAGGGAGAAACAAGAAGCAGATTTGAGCATCTTTAATTTTCAGGAAGAAAATCGGGCTTCCGGGTAGGTACGATGTACAAACATTCATCTCAACTGGCTCAATGAATCTACCCAAAGGATCTTCTTAGATGTCCTCCAGAAACAAAATGATCATCCAAACGTGAGTTGTATTAATGTACATATTCATAACATTAATTTCCTAGTAAGTAGTCTCAGCTGGTTACCGTCACGGACCATGCATAAGCATAATCTGTTTGGAAGTAATTTTTCAAAAAAGTATTTATATTTAAAAATTATGATATATTATTTTTATTGTAAAATTTAAAATTAATAAAAATGTTTATTTATACAAAAAATTATAATTTTATATAAATTTATTTAACAGTAATAATTAAATTAAATTAAAAAAGAGAAAACTCTCACAAGGAGATGCATTTTCATCTCTTCTTCCACCGATTTATTTTTTCTCCCTCTGTTTTCTTCCACCGTGCGTTTCTTCTTCACCACCTCCACCTCCTCCTCCTCTGGGAAACGAGAGCTACAGGCCACCTCCGGCCAACCCCGCCTCCACGCCGGCGCCTGCCGCCCGCGACCCGTCGCCCTGCTGCAGCCCCAGCAGCCCGTCACCATCGGCCTCCGTCCTGCCGCTGTGCAGAGCGGTCACTGCACGGGCGCCATCCTCGTCGTCCGCGGCCGCCACGCCGTGAGAAAGTTCCACCGCCCTCCATCCCGCGTCGGCAACCACGTCGTCGGCCACCCATCGCCACAGACAGCCGCACCCTCTGCCCCGCCGCCGGTGTCCGCCCGCGGCCACCTCGCGACCCCCACCTGCCAAAGGGCACACCGCCGCCCTGCCACCGCCGGACACCTCCGCTGTCTCCTTCGTGGCTCTCACAGCCAAGCACGGCTACTGCAGTCCCACGCCGCCGGGCACGTCCGCCAGGCCACCAAAAGATTGTTTAGGATACCGTTCAGAGAAAGTATAGTTGGATTTCACTAGTTAGATCGGAAGAATATAAGTTCGAGTCCCCAAAGAAGACATATTGACAAAAGTGGTATTGCAACCGTGCTTTGCATTGTGGATCTCTTTTATTCTTCGGCAAATGGACAAGTTGCTAGCTGACTAGGAAATATATCCATTACTTTTGGATTTCTTGGTCCTTTCCTGACAACGAGCATCTGGAATAAGCTTCATGACGGTGACGATGAAGATACCGGCGTGTAGAAAGGCGCATGCCGTGGTAGAGCAATTCAGACTATGTCGGAGAGGAGCCAGCCTCGTGATGCGGCTAGTTTTCAACTAGAAGGACCAAACTCTATCTATCTGCTAATGTTCCAGACATTAGTGATTCGTAGACAAGCGTTTATTACGGACTTGGTGAATGTAACAGGAGGGGTGAGGGGAGGAGATCAGAGGTGGATCAAAATGGAAATTTTAACAACCGAAACCTGACGAATTCCCCCAGAGGGAATTAACCAAAGCCCCTATGGAATCATGCCAGAGTTGCTACATGCCAGTAGCAACGGCAGGCATCAGCCCCATCAGCCTCTGAACGGTGAGATATGGTATACCCTGCGACTCCCTGATGCAAGAAGTCGGCAGGTCTTGATCCGATTCCGCCTTTACCGCAAGATGTGCACATGCCTATGCAATCATCTCATATGTTCTTCGCACCCAACAGACCAAAACCAGCGGAGTTCTTCCCCTGAATAGTCGTCTCACCTGAGGGAGGCTGCACCGTCCTCGGTTCCACGGGCTGACGGCGGCGGCGGTGGCAAGAGAGAGAACTTCTCCGTGGGAAGGGGGGCATCCATGCTTTCTCGTGCGGGAAGGGGGACAACAATAACGATGAGTAAGATGTTTGGTTGCTTTTTTTTCTCTCTCTTTTCTCTCGAACTAAAAAATAGGCATAGGAAACCCACTTGAGCATGTTTGGTAAGCAGAGACGACGGCGTAGACGGGTGTGGTGGGCCTGGTGGCCTAGCGGATGTGCCCGGCGGCGTGGGACTGCAGTGATTTGCACCAAATGCTAGGTATGAAATTTGCACCACAGAAGATTAGAGCAATAAGCACCACAGTGATTAAAGTGAATCTCCGGTTGTCAGAAGACATGGGCCGTGCCGAAGGGAAAAGAAGGCCGTCCACATTGATTCGGAGAGCAAAGAAGATAATGGGGAACACAAGCATGAGATGAGCAGCATAGCTCACACGGACAACATCATTAAGAAAAGAACTGTATGGGATTCTGAGGTTGGAATCGAAGTTGGCAAGTACATCATCAAGGGTGCCATCTCCAAATAGAAGGAAAGCGAAGAAGATTGTGGTTATGTAGACAGTGGAGCACAAAGTATGTGATGTCCGCACTATTGGTCGTATCTGAGTTGAGTCCTCAAGCCCGTTGTCGATCGTGTGGACTGCATAATCAAAATGGTATTGCATACAGATCAGACATACTGCACGACATAAATGTTACAAAGTTTCTCAAGGACAATATGCACAGTGTTGCATCCTATCCACTTAGAAAACGAATACTGAACCTGAGCAGAGTTGATACTTTTAAATATAATAACTTAATCAAGTTCAGCCTATCTGTCTGCTGGTACAGGGTGGAAAAGGCAGAAAGAATGAATAATCTACTGTATACTTTTAAAACTTCATATGAAAGACATCTGCATCCAGGGATGCTTAGCGACATTTAAATGTTAGTGATTTTCAAAAGGATAAGAGCGAAAACACTTCTATGGAAGCAATCCCTCTGCAAGCTAGCCATAGATGTCCTTTTATTTATAAAAAGTTCTATCGTATCATTCCATAAATTATAACATCACAGCATTAAATCCCTATCATGAGAATGATAGTGTGGCATAAGGTAAATTCTGCAATAGGGAGGTAAGCCCCCCTACAATTTGGTTCATAATGTGCACACTTAGACTTTAAAGGGAAAAGTTGATAGCCTCAGATTGCTTACCATTGTAATGGCAGATGTAAGCAGTGACCAAGACAGGCACAACTGTAAAGGGATTCCCGAAAGATGTCATATCTGTTACATCTGGAAATAATCTGGGCATTTGTATGCTTCCACCAATTAACTTTACAATGGCTATCTCAGCAGTGATTACAACAAATACCACTGTGAGCACAACTGACAATGCGGAAGTATATCTCAATGAATCTGCAACTCAAACACACACTGTTGGCATAAGAAACAGTAACCATAGAAGAGAACACATTGGGAGTAGTAAGCACCCATCTAGTGTAATTGTGTGCATTGAGCTAGGCATTAAGCCTTTACTTACCCACACGTTTAAAGCATGCCAATGGTGAAAAGACAGCAAGAGTGGTAACCAGAAGAACAAAGAAACGGCCATTCCACCAGTGTGCACCAAACCATCCTTCCAAGATACCAGAATGATGCTCACCGCTGGAAGATGTCCCAGAAAGCACATCACCTTAGGCCAAAAGTGTTTGAATTTTATTATTGATGTCCACATTGTAGAACAAAGCTTCAAGATTGGAAAAAAATACGCTCACATGCATCACAGATTTAATTTCAAGAACAGTATGTATGCAGAAACTCGGTAAGCATATCCAATTACTCTGAGTGCCCAGTCATTTTAGGATTTTAGATAATGAAGCACAAGAAGAGTGTTTCATTTCATGATCCGATAGATACTTTTAGGAACCTTTTGTCTCCATGTACCCATGTTCTTGAAGGCATCCATTTGATACACTTGGGTTGGAAAGCAGTTTATGGCCACATTCTGACATTGGGATTAAATAAGCAACCATGTGCATGTGATGACTGAAGGCTTATCTCGCGAAATCAGAGCACAACCACTTCTCGGCCACTCACCATCCGTGTGAAGATCAGTTGTTAATGCTCATTTAAATTGAAGTAAAGCTGCTGCTCTCTGATATACTCAATGACTTCATCCGCAGTTAGATACTTAATAGACAGCCCTCTCCTTACGAATTCCCTGAGATAACAAGATCACAAAAGCTTATATGTTGGTGATTTAGGAAATGAAATGAAAAATATGATCCACAAGTACCAATCATGAGAATATCAGGTAATGGAATTAAGGGATAATCACTTTTTTCCCATATATTTCTAGTTGTCTACCCTCAACATAAGCCATATTTTTTCGGCCATATCCCTCCAGTTCCTGTACTGTCAGAACTAGAGGAATAATTGATTGAAAAGATAATTGAGATGTAAAATATAAGATTTTTGAGTGGTATATAATGACATAGAATATCATAGAGGAAAATATGTAACCATCTTGATTATATTATGAGGTTAATAAAGGCAGGTCAGTCTTTTTCTTCTTTTACCCTACTTAAGGTTAAGGGAAACAAATGACAACTGACAATTACGGTACAAATGACAAATGACAATTAGGGTACAAATAATGATTTACATAAGAAGTACCAAGGTATAAGAGAATATAATAGATTCTGGGAGTACATCTACCATCAGCCAGCATCTTTACCTTACTTTGGTTGAACTGATTTGATTCGGCACTAGCTCATCTACTGCAATGATGTTATTCTAACACAAGATACACAAAGTCAGCGTATATAGTTAAACTATAGAATTCAATCATGGATCTGGAAAGTCAAAAAAATCAATAAATTCTGCATCTTCATGATGATTGTCCTAAAAGGGAATGAATAATCGGGTGTCACCTTATGACCTTATTTTCATATAAAATTTCATCAGAGGATATGAGCTTCTCTACATCCTTGCCTTCCCTGCGAATACAGACAACACCAAAATCTCCACATATAGTCTTCACCTGCACAGTAGAAAATCTTAATGAGGTTATTTTATTTTTATCTTTGACCATAGGAAAAGAAAAGGGCAAACGGCAAACTTTAGTCAGCCTGCGTGCAATCTAGCCTCCTAAGATTTAGCTATAAGAAAAATAAAAAGGGGTTGTAATTGTAACGTATGATAACCTTAATGAAAATTTCATTGAATCTTGCATTGTCCAAACTTGATATATTCTTTTCATATGGAAACATGAAGTTATACAAAAGTGAAATACATGTGAAAAAATATGCAATCCAATGAAACATGAAGTCTACATTAACAAATTTTAGCTCAATTCTAAAATTTACAAAAATTCAGGGTATTTTTGGTAAAGTCTGAACATTTCTATAAAATACAGGACATTTTGACGATTACAAGACTTTACTGTAAAATACATAACTTTTCGACAAATTCTAGACTTCACAGAACTTTTCTGAAAAAATGTAGGACACATCTACAATTTCTGAAGATTTCTGAAAATTACAGGACAGTTCTGCAATTACCAAACATTGTAGGGATTTTCTTGTAAATTCAGGGGTATTTTCATAATTATTGATTAATTTAAAAAATTACATAAGTTTTCCCATAAAATACAAGAAATTACATTACAAAATACACAGGGACATAATCGCCATCACAAAGGCATTTTTGCAAACATACACTTGCTTGGAGTCTCACAAGGCATAAGTCTCTGAGTTTGCTCCGTAAGTCGTGCAAGGGTTGTTTATATGGAATGGGGGCCCACAGGGGTATTTATAGGCATTTGGGACCATATCTATACATGTCCCATCTTCCCATGTCTCTTTTCTAAAATTTCATCGAGTCTGACATGCATAGCCATGTCTGTACTCATTACTCAAAATGCTTGTCTGTGTCCCATAAACAATAGGTTAGGAAAAAAGGCAGTTAATCTGACTACTTAAAATATGGGAGATAAATAAACATATAAACCCACTTGTATGATATAAATTATCCATTCAATTACATCATATGACTAGGACATGATCTCTGACCGAGGACCCCGAGTGGGTCGAATGGTAAAAGACCTTGCCTCAGGGTAGGGAGGTCTCTAGTTCGACTCCCAAGGGGGTGGGGGGGTTACCTAGCTCCCATGTAATCCTCGAGGGATGTGAGCCCAGGGTTTGCTAGCCTTGTGCTAGGTTCCCCGTCATTATATAAAAAAAAAAGACATGATCTCTGACTAGGTAATGATCTGTGTATCTTTCAGAAATTCTGGATCTGTTTTGCAAAACATCCCAACAAAAGCATGTAATGAGATCCCAGTTTTCTTGTTTGATAGTTCTTTGACAGAAGGCAAATGTAGCAATAGCCTTTTTGAAGAGAGATCAGAGAGCTACAATTCAACCATTTAAAGTTCTGATAAGTTTCAATATAGCCAGATAAACCATACAACAACAGTCATTGACAATGATAGTATACCAAGAGTCTGAGTACAAGGAAACTTTGGATGCTAAAATATCTATTGAATCCTCCCAACGTCTTAATTCATTAATGTTAATGTTAAGTAGAAACTTTGATTCAACAGAATAAAATCAAGCAGAAAAGTGAGAAGAAAAAAAGAACCATAAAACCGTGGGTTTATGAATAGTAAAAAATCAAGATTTTGGCAATCTAATATTCCATGAGATGGACAAAGAAAAAAAGATGAAGTATCAATTCCCAACAATTTGCAGCTGCAGAAACTCGATGGCACAATGCATTGAACTGAAAATACATTACTTGCTTAGGGTTGGTTAAACGATTGCGAACAGGGATCAGATGGCATCCATGAGAAGTCCCTGAAGAGGTAAGATAGAGTATATTCTACCAGATCCAAGTATGGGTGGATATGACTGACATTTGCTTTTGGACCATGGAATAGAAAACTCATCAGAACATACTGATACCTGCACCCTCAACTACTAAGTAAATAAGAGGGTAGCAAATGGTCTTTCTTGCAGCACAGCCAGAGGCATACCTTGAAGGTGCATGAAAAATACAAGAAGGCCATTTGCAGCTATCGGGTAAGCAAAACCACAATTCCCTAACAACCCAAACTCCTTTCCAGAGAAAGGTAGACTAAAAAATATATATGTTGTATTGACCATATTTGAAAGTCATAATACTTGAATAGGGGAACATTAGTGTTATGCCATTCGCATCACTATAAAGGACATTAGCCACTAATCGACCAGCAGTTCATGCACAACAGCTGAATCTTCTTCTGAATAGAATTTTTTATATCCCAGAAAAGAGACTCTAACATGACTAACCCAACTTAACAAAGAATGAAGTAAAGAAATATGGATCAGAAAGAAAGCACAAGCATGCAGAAACAGAGAAAATAACAGGAACTGAGAAAAGTGAGAAACAATATTGATTACTCGATCACTGAAAAGATCATTAATGAATTCTGGTACCATACACCTCCAAAGAGCAGACACTAGAAAACACGTTGAAGAATACAAAGAAAGCAAAAGAAATTTATTTTTCCCTGGGAACAAGAGTAGATCTTACAGCTGAGGGAGAACCTACCTGATCCCTAATCCAAACCCCAGGAGTGGCAAAAGATTCTAGTAGATCAGAGCCACATAGAAGCATGACCTTGAGTGATTCTAGAATAAAAAATAAAAAATAATAAAGAAGCATTCTTTTCACATACATTAGGAGCTTACAATAAATCAAGTAATGAAGTGCATTAACATCAATGACTTTATTTTTAACATGGATGGCACAATTCATAAAGAAAAAGGAAAGAAGGAATATAGACAAATAAGTTACAAGCTTACAAGTGAGGCAGACTCAAACAACAGCTTAATGAACATATATGCAAGTGAGAAATAGCCAATCCAATCACTGCAACTTGCCACCCCAATTTCCATATAGTGAGGGTGATAACAGGTCGCAGGTTTCCCTGTAGGCTGACTCATGACGATGCACATACACAGGTTTCAATGTTTCTGATATATGATGAACAAAAGGATCAACCAACTTGCACCCCCAAGGCATAGAGGGATTTTGTTTTCACTCATATGAGCAGGTGTCAAAGTCCTCTCAAGTCACTGCCAAGTTGCAACCAGATCAGAGTAGTAGACAGTTTTCCAACTTCCCAAGTCTCTGCCCAATATCAAGTTGGTCAACCCTGAGCAGGTACATGTCAACTAAGGTATTGATAGCCAAAATAAAGTCTGACAAGGAAAATGCCTTCTTTTACAGAAAAATATGAAACTGTAAGGCACAAAACTAGAATAAGACATCCATTAACTGAAACCACACTAAACCCAACATCAAATAGGTGTTGGATAAATGGTGGTTTTTCACATTGTAATGGATAAAAGAAATCTAGCTGAAGTCTTATCACGGAAAAAAAATACCATTAACCACAATTTCTAGTTCTCATTGGGTTCAGCTTTGGATTTTAAGCTTTCTAGCATTCACGCAGGCTACGTGGCAAGAGTTAGTCCCCTATGACCAAAAGACAACCAACTGACAATGACAATTTTGTTGTAACTACCAGACTACCCTAGCAATGTTGAGAGTTTCTTCCATGCCATAGTGGTACAAGCAAGGAATGTCTAATATAGAGTAAAGCAAGAATGTCTAGCAATGCTTCCTCAGATATGACTCATTCCCAGCCCCTAACGCAAGTAGGAAGCCTTGTCATTCCATCACCCTCTCCCATAATCCAAAGAGGCACTTAATGATTCAATGCTGACTTTGTAGAACGATAACAGATACATATTGGAAACGGACAGTGAAATTATTCACTGACTTCACTGAAACATGTGTTCCCAAGTTCCAAACCCACCTGTTCTGCTGGCCCATCCTCGTAATAGTTAACCTAAGAATAAAATAAAGCAGCAGTGATAACATCGTGTTCCCTCATTATGTACCTTCTGCAATCGCATAGGTCACTTGGTGACTGACTGCAAAAAGAAGGTTAAGCATGGCCCCAAGCAATCCAAACAACTTGTGTCGGAGGAAGTGCCTGTCTCTCAGGCAATGGAGGGTGATGGCTTAGGCTGGAAGCCGGCTAAGAAAGAGTATCGACCGAAGGTGGCCCCAAGTTTGGCATTGGTTCCTGTTCACAATGCATTTAGTAGCTTGCAGGACGGTCTGGCAGCTAATGATAAGGCTGCCAGTAACTTGGTGGTGGGACAACCTGCTACTGCTCCAGTGTCTGCTCCTGAAGGTGATTTATCCTTGGTGCGGGGGGATCGTCTACCTGTTCTTGATGCTCGAAAGGATGACATGAGTCAATCAACTCTGCCAGTGCCTTTAACGGAGAATACGTCTTCCAAGCATGAAAGTGCATTGTTGCATGGTACTGTTCCTCCAAGGCTTGTTATTTCAGAGTATTCTGAGGCTCCAGACCCTCATATGTCAAATGATGAGTCTCTGTCTATTGCACATGTTTCGGAGATTATCTCAACACATGGTAGTGCTACTGCTACTTTACAAGTAGGTGATACAGTTCCTGGAAATGTCCAATCTGCTGGAGCCACGTCCGGCCTCTCGTTGGCGTCTGGCCAAGCATCTGCTGAGAATATTTTCATGCCACAGGTGTGCGTCAGAAAGGAAGGTAAAATAAATCATGGTATGGGTGTTTTAACTAGATCTAAAAGCCGTGTAGCAGATGCCTCATCTGGCTACGCCTCATCATGACTTCCTATCTATTTTGGAATATTAGGGGTGCCGCTAATGCGGTCTCCCATAGGGCCCTGAAAAGGTTAGTTCAGCAGCACAATTTGGCCTTTGTTGCCATTAGTGAACCTATGGTGTCTCTCAATAAAGCGGAGGACTTATGCAGATATTTGGGTATGGATTGTTTTACTGGAAATTCTGGCGAGCAATCAAAGCTTTGGCTATTGTGGAATAGTTCTCTTAAATTTTCTCTTTTCTCCAGCTCCCCCCAACATATCACTGGCACTTTACAGAGCGGAAGCGCTACCATCTGTGTGGTATCTGCTATTTATGCCGACTGTAATATGTCTGTGCGGCGTGCTTTATTTGATGATCTCCTTGAGCTGACGGAGAACTACACACAGATTCCGTGGCTGGTAGGAGGGGATTTTAACTGTATCACACAATCTTCTGAGAAGAGGGGTGGCTTGATGCATAATATGTCATCTATGATTGATTTCAATGTGTTTATTTCTGCTGCTGGTCTCATAGATGCTGGCTTCCGAGGCTCCCTTTTTACTTGGTCCAATAACAGGGTTGGCTCGGCTTCCGTAAAGGCTAGGCTGGACCGTGTTCTTATTAATCCCCGTTGCCAGGAGGTATATTCAGGGCTTTCTGTCCAGCATCTCAGCCGGGGGCCCTCCTACCATGCTCCTCTGCTGGTGCAGCTCACTGTTCTTCAGCCGCAACCTTCGCGATTTATATTCCAAAAAATGTAGACTAATCATGAGACATTTACACAATGTGTTCAGGCCGCCTGGGATGGGGAGGTTGGCCGATCAGCCAACCCTTTTGTCACTCTCCAGCTCAAACTTGGTGCTGTTAAAAAGGCTCTGCGGATTTGGAATAAGCAGTCTTTTGGTCATTTGGAAACTCGCCTGAAGGAAGCAGAGGATATGGTGTCCAATATGCAGAAGGTGTTCGATGAATTGCCCTCTGAAGCTAACCGGATGGCCCTGAACCAGGCTAATGCTACTTTACATAGGGTGATGCGTGACCAGGAAACTTTTTGGGCTCAGAAGGCTAGAATCCAATGGCTGAGTGAGGGTGACCGCAATACCAGCTTTTACCACGCAGTGGTGCAAGAGAGGCGGCGGCGGAGCTTCATTCATCGCCTCAAGGTCAACGAGGCGTGGTGTGATGATCAGGACACTCTTCGACGGGAAGCTGTGAATTTTTACCAACACCTGCTTTCTACTGAGAACCATACTATGCAAGACTCCTTGCTGACTTCCATTCCATCAATTATCACTGAGGAGCAGAATCAGGTGCTCTGTGCTATGCCAACTACAGAAGAGATCAGAGACGCTGTCTGGAGCATGAGCGGGGATAGCGCTCCTGGTCCTGATGGCTTCACTGGGAACTTCTACACGTCCTGCTGGGCTATTATTTCTGGCGAGGTCGTGGAGGCTATCTGTGGTTTTTTCCAGGGGCATCCGCTCCCTAGAGGGGCTTCTTCCACCATCATTGTTATGCTTCCAAAGGTTGATAATCCGGCATCCTTTGGTGACTTTCGCCCGGTAAGTCTTTGTAACTTTAGCCACAAAATTGTATCTAAAATTATCTGCTCCAGATTAACAACCATTCTGCCGCTGATTATCTCCAAGGAGCAAGGAGCGTTCGTTAAGGGGCGCTATATTCTTGATAATGTCTCTATGTCTAGACAGCTGTTAAGTGATCTTGGCAGGAAGGTGCGTGGTCACAATGTCGTGTTTAAGCTTGATATGATGAAGGCCTCTGATCGGGTTGAATGGGATTTCCTGTTAGCTGTCCTCCGTGCTTTCGGTTTCTCCCATATTTTCTGCTCCTATGTTGCTATGCTCATCTCCAATTGCTGGTTCTCCGTCATCTTCAATGGAGCTGTCACGGGCTATTTTAAATCCACAAGAGGTCTTCGTCAGGGCGATCCTATTTCTCCGGCCCTCTTCATCATCATGGAAGAAGTCCTAAGTAGAGGGGTCAAGCGCCTCCAAGACCTGGGCATCACCAAGCCTTTTGCAGGCCCGCGGGGCTGTCCTGCGATCTCTCACTTGCTGTACGCGGACGATACTCTGGTTTTCCTCAATGGTCATACGGACAATATCAGGAAGATCCTGGAGTTCCTCCGTCTATATGAGGCCGCTTCAGGTCAGAGAATTAATAATGCAAAGAGCAGCTTTATCCTTTCCAAATCGGCTCCTTCTTTGGTTGTGGCACGGGTCAGGCGTCTTACGGGGTTCAGATGCCAACAAGGGGCTCTTCAATACTTGGGTGTTCCTATCAGACAAGGTCGGGTGCTTGTGGAGGATTATAAACCTCTGATGGATAAAATTAGTTCCAGAATTAGATCGTGGAAGACTAGGCTTCTGTCCCAGGCCGGCCGTCTTACTCTTATAAACTCTGTCCTTAATTCCATTCCGCTGTATCTTGCAGCTTTGGCCACTATCCCCAAAACTGTAATTGGCTATGTCGAGTGTTTATGTGCCTCATTTTTCTGGAACAGCGCAAATGATGCTAATCGGCGGCAATGGGTTTCTTGGAAGAAAATTCAGCGACCAGTGGTTGAAGGCGGATTAGGTGTTCGAAGCTTGTGGCATGTGCAACTATCCTTGGTGATTAAACAGATTTGATCTATCCTGCATGGTTCGTCCCTTTGGGCTGATTATGCTAGATACCGCTTCAAATTGGCTGACGGCAATCCTTTCCAGCGTAGCCACCCTCATGGCATTTCTAAGCGCCTCTTTAGCAATGCTTATGATGTAGTGCAACATCATACCAGGTGGATTGTTGGGGATGGGAGGATGATAGATTTTCTGAATCATGTCTGGCTGGGGGATAGACCTTTGAGGGACATCCTGGCTATGCCGTACTCGGGGCCCCCGGCCACCGTCAGGGAGGTTATGTGCCTAGCAAACCATCCTGTCAAAGCTCTACTGCCTGATCAAAGGTTCTTGCAAGACGTCAATCTTCAACCTTATGAAGACAGATTTGTTTGGTCAGCTTCTGCCAGTGGACATTTCACTACTAAGTCCGTTTATGAACTTATCAGAATTCAAGGGCCTAAAAGGTCGGAATTTAGCAGGATTTGGCACCGTTCTATTAGCAGATGTGCCTCTATGTTCACCTGGAAGGTCTTTCGTGCTGCAGTCCCTGTTGACAGCAGGGTATCTGAATGTGGCATTTCACTAGCCTCCTGCTGCTCCTGCTGCCTTCAGCCTTCAGTTGAGGATTGTGACCATCTCTTCATTGCGAGCGACCTTGCCAACAATCTCTGGAGTTGGGCATCTCCTCTATTCGATCATAGTATTCTTCACTATTCTCATATACTTCCCCGTCTTTGGCGCATCATATATACCTGCAATAGCCGCACTCTTCAAGGCTTTATTACTCTTTACTGTTCTATGCTGATTATTTGGGAAATCTGGAAGGAGAGATGCTCACGGAGATATGATGACAAACGAACCCCTGTTGCACAAATCATTCACAATATTCGGTTTGTTCTTAATACGGCTCTTGACAACATGACTTTCAAGGCTACTGGGTTGGACCAGGCACTTCGGTCGGCTATCGCTCTTGGTTTTCTTCCCCGAACCTGCCCTCCAAAACTAAAGCTGGTTCGTTGGATTCCTCCTGATTCTGGCCTTCTTCTCAACGTGGATGGGGCGAGTAAGGGAAATCCAGGCGTTTGTGGTGGAGGAGGATGTATTCGTGATAGTGCTGGCCGAGTCATCCTTGCTTTCGCACACTACTATGGTTTTGGATCCAGTCTTTTAGCTGAGATTCGAGCTCTCTGTGATGGAATCCGGTTGGCCTTGGGGTTTGGTTTATATCTCACCACGATCTGTTCTGATTCGGAGGTTGTGGCTGCTTCCGCAGAGGCCGCATTCTCAGATTGGCAATGTCAGAGATGGTGGCGGGAAGTCCATGCATACATCACCCGGCGAAATCTTCGGATCACTCATGTCTATAGGGAAGCCAACCAGTTAGCTGATGCTTTGGCAAATTATGACTGTATACAATGTAGCAATAGCACTTACCTTTCCTCTGCTTCTTTACCAAATTGTTGCCTTGGTCCTTTGGTCGGAGACCAATATGGTTTCCCTAATATCAGGTTCGTCTAGGTTAGGCTTACTCAGGCCACTGTCCTGGGCAGTGTCCGCCTTGTATTCAATTTTGATTGATCAATAAAATTTTTGGTCCTTTCTGTATGCTGGGTGGAGTGGGTCCATGCCACCTCCCTGAGGTGGTGTGCACTCTCCTCAGCATGCGGTTGGGTTTGATTTTAAAAAAAAAAGCAGCAGTGATAACACAAAGTCAGCTAATCATAAAAAGGAAGCATACCGTGTATATAAGAAATCACAGAATTTATCCAAAGATGTCAGAGATTTGGAGACCAATGAACTAATCTCAAGGTGTATGTAAATCTTTTTTTTTAAAAAAATGGAAGATCAACATCTTAAAAGTAACATGAGAGAGAATTAACCAAATGGCCAGATACCTTTTGTTGTGATTAAGTTTTTTAAGTGGTTGGTACCACTAAATTGTATTAAATAAAACGAGAGAGATGTACAAGTATATTCAAGGATTTTCCAAAGTATCCCTTTACAAAAAACTGCACATCAAGTTGACGTGGTACCCACTAACCCCTCCCCCCCAATAAATCAAAAAGTGAAGAGTTATGTAAGCCCACATTACAGAAGACCGATGCCCACTCTCTCTCTCCCCGAAAATAAAAGAAGCAACCCTATTTGACACCTTAGCTTCCCTCCTGAAAATTCTACCATTCCTTTCTCCCCATAGAGCCCACAAAGTCGCATGGAGGATGAGCCACCAGATGAGCCTATCACTCTTCATATTCCATCGTCTGTGCCAGCTAACTATCCCCTGCTGCACACTATCTTGTAAGGGGGTAGCTCCTAGTAGGCCAGCTAGTACTCGTGACCACACTTCCATGGAGAAAGAGCAACCTACGAAAAGATGGTCCATTGACTCCTCCTCCTCCCCGCAAAGGCCACATAGTGTCGGGATCCTTGGAAGGAAAGTTGCCAACCTATCACAAGTTGGCAAATGCCCATGTGAGATCCTCCATACCAAGAGCTTCACTTTGAGGGGCCCTAGGCTTCCAGATCTATGGTGTCAAACCATGTCTCATTCCTCCATCTGAAATAAGCTGAGGTGACCGAAAATTTTCCTACTTTATCCCATCTCCACCACCATCTGTCGATACTACTAGCCACCGACACAAGATCAAGAAGAAAGGAAAGTAGCAATTCTAGACGCTCCATCTCTCCCTCTGTAAGATTTCTACGGAACGATGGTACCTATATAGTCCCTGAAAACTGTGACTCAAAAATCTGAGCAATCGTTGCCTCCCGCTCCGAGGCAATGGCAAAAAGCTGCGGCAAGTTTTCTTGCAAAGTAAAATCACCACACCACCTATCTTTCCAGAACAAACATTTATCTCCATTTTCCAGTCGGATCCTTGCACTAACCATAATGATGTCTTTACACTGCAAAATCCCCCCTAGATAGGAGAGATAATATGCTGAGTGGCTGGTAGCATAGAATCTTCCATAGTATCTCTATTGAATTATCTGCAACCAAGGGCCATTCTCTTCAGATCCCAACTTCCATAGCCTCTTACTCAGTAAAGCCTGATTGAAATCTCTTATGTTTCTGATGTCAAGTCCCCCCATCTAAAAAAGTACAATCTAGGAGACCATATGCATAAGCGATTTCAAATCCACTCTTTTCCTTTTGTGGGGGTAGAGTGAGGTACCACCTTGGAGTGGGTTTTTTTTTGTATAGAGAGCTTTTGGGAGCTGATTGATTATACTTGTAAACCACTGTTTATACGCGGAATTATATATTTTTGAAACATCCGATTTCGCTGGATGGATATGCGTATATTTGGCATATGTATGAATTCCGCGCCTTTTTAAATTTATCAGACGATTTAGGGTTCGAGTACAAGACTTTTCCCCACCGACCAAAATCGGCGTTAATTTACATCGGACGAGTCCGAATACCCTTGATTAAACTGCTAAAGATCTCCTGTTACCTTTGACAAAAAGAAAAGAAAAGGCCCTTTGAGTTTCCTTCGGAGCGGGATTTTGATTATGACCCTTTTTTGTTACTTTCTTATGCGGCCTCGCCCTTTCGTATTTGAAAGGGAACATGTCGTTTCGAATTACATGTAACTTTTATGATCCCGATGAATTATATTCCACAACTTTCAATTTGTTTTTTACGAACATAAGCGTGATTATTAAAGAACTTTGGGGGATGCAATTTGTAAGGCTTGATCTTGTATGTTTATTTTTATTACCGCAGCCCAAAGAGATTTCTCCATGACAAGAACAATTGTTGGAAATTCTTTTCCCATTTGATTTCTTAAATTTTCATGCTTTGTGAATGTATATATGCACAATTTTACGAACTTTCGGGCCAATGGTGTAATTTTACGTCAAGAGGGACCTTTGTATAATTTTGACAAGAACCATGCCAATCATAGTTTTCATGCTCACTTAATTATTTCATTGTCATAGTATTTCTCATTACATAACATCATGAAGCCCCCTTTTATATATGAAGGGGTATTTATGTCAAATACACAAAATCCATGGGATTATAGTGAGAGGAAAAGGGGCGCACCCTTCCTCTTACTTTCTCTTTTGACTTGGGCCTTAGAAAAGCTCTCCAAGTCTTTGTCTTCCTCTCTTCTCTCTTTTTCTCTCCGTCTTCTTCTTCTCCTCTTGTTGTTTGGAGTAGCCTCCTTTTTATAGTAGATCCACAAGTGGCGGAGGGGGTGGTGAAAAACCTCTTGGAGTTCCTCCGGTGGAATACCAAAAGCCAAGGTAACTTCTCCTCTTCCTTGTTTCAGTTTCTTTTTGCATCATTCTTTCCTTTTTTCTTTTTGTTAGGGGCTTGCGGATCGAGTAGAGTGGGGGAGAACCCCCTCCGCCACTGTGCAGGGAACCGGAGGGGGGTCCCTCCGGTGGGTCGCGGCCGCGGGGGAGCCCCCCCCCTCCGGTATAGGGACCGGAGGGGGTCTCCCTCCGGGTCCGGCTGGCGCGGGGAACCCCCCCTCCGGTACAAGGACCGGAGGGGGTTCCCTCCGGGTCCGGCAGCAGCGGGGGGAGCCCCCCCCTCCGGTACGTGAACCGGAGGGGGTCTCCCTCCGGGTCCGCAGCAGCGGGGAGCCCCCCCTCCGGTACATGGACCGGAGGGGGTTCCCTCTTGGTCTGGCAGCCGCGCGCCCCCCCCCCCCTCCGGGTTCGCAGCAGCAGCGGGGGAGCCCCCCCCCCCCCCCCTCCGGTACATGGACCGGAGGGGGTCTCCCTCCGGGTTGGGCAGCAGCAGGGGAAACCCCCCTCCGGTACAAGGACCGGAGGGGGTCCCTCCGGGCCTTCCTCCGAGTGCGGTCAAAAGAGAGAAAGGGGTGGAGGGGGTTGGCCCCCACTCCCTTGGCTATAAAAAGATCTCGGGGATTAAAAAATTTCCTTCTCACCTCAGTACGGCCGAGTGGTGGGCGTTGAAATTGCTGTACTTTCTTCTTGGTCCCGGTGCATCCAGGTTGACCATCCGGACATCCGGAAAAAAAAAGTTATCTTCTTGCGGAATAATTCCCACACAAGTTTATAGGCCTGAAAATATTTTTATCAAGACCTTTCAATGCTCGTATATGCGCATAAAAATACAACTCCCCACTATACATCTTGTCGGGTTGTCGAAAGGATTTACGGTGAAGGCAACCTTTGTCATTTTAAGACCATTTAACGACAACCCGCTTCATTTTCTTTATTTCAGGAACTCTTTTCAAAAGAACTTAAATAACGCACATTTTTTGTTCCAACAAATGCCCCCCACGGGTGGTCCGTCGAGGCCGGAGGCAGAGGCGGGCGACCCGTGCCGTCTCTTTTTTTCTTCTTCTTCTTTTTCTTTTCTTTTCTTTGTTTCTTCCTTTTTTCATATTTCTATTTGATATTGCCATAGCGAACTGTCATCGTGGTATTGTTCTTTTCTTCTTCTCTCTTTTTTTTTCTTCGCACTTTCATTTGATATTTCCATATCAAACTAACATTGTGCTATCTCCTTTCTTTTCTCTCTTTTTGTTCTTTTCTTTTGCAGGCTATTCAGCATGCCTCGATCTAGGAGAGGCCAAGTTCATGCATCTCGGAGTCAGGACGGACGTCCTGCTACTATTGCTTCCTCGAGATTGATGCCGCCTTTGGGGTCGCCGCGGGTTACAGCAGAGACTCTATTTTCACTTGACAGGGGGCTGAGCATTGTTGCTCCGAGCCCTTTACCTGAGGGAGATCCAGGCGATGGCATGGTTGATTCATCTTTGATTTTCAGACATGGTGGCTGTGTCCGCTACACATATGAGCGCCCCAAGGGTTACCCAAAGCACTATCCTTTGGATGAGTTTTTATTTCCCTTTATCCAGAACTTCATTCCTGAGGGGACGGATGATGGTGACAGTTTCTTGACCGCAGAACGCGTTCAGCTCGAGAGAGCCATTCTGGTGGGTCGTGATAGCCTGCTTGGCTGTTGTGGAGCTTCTTTTCCCAGCTTCCCCATGGGCCTTGTTTGCCAGGTTCAGTTTCCTGCCGTTACTCAGTTAGGCTTTTTTAGTTCTGAGACTGGATGTCCAGTTCAGGATCGGGCCTTCTCAGCTGCTGCTTGGGATTTGGGTGGAAAACACCGGGCAATATCAGATTCTTGTTCAGGTCTCTTCTTGGCTCCATCCGGCACTCGGTTTGCCTCAGAAGGGTATGATAAGCTTTGTCTTCTGGACAAAATCATGTGTGGTTCTACGCCCAGTTGGTATGGTAAATGGGCGGTTATTCCTTCCCACAGGTTTCATTTGGGGGCCACAGAGTGGCTCATGGGTGTCCTTCATCATTACAGTCGGCTACTGGAGCTTGTGGGCATTCGTCATGCTGTGACTGCCGCTTTATATCGCTATCCTTGCTACAGTGGGCTTCTACAGGCATTGGCGGAGAGATTCAACCGTCGATTTAACACGTTTGCTACAGCAGAGGGTGAAACCGCCCTGGATTTATGGAGCTTTTACAGAATTTCGGGGCTTCCCATTTCGGGACGACCTTATGAGGAGGTGTGCCTTGATGATCTCCACAGGAACTACTCCACAGGTTCAGGTGAATATGGCCTTCCTTTGAGCTTCAGGTACTTGATGAAAGTTTGGCGGGATCTAGCCCGTTTTGGTAAGAAGAAGGCACCTTCAGCTTCTGCCGGCGCCGTGCGGGTTAGTTTGAATGCTTGGGTTCAATTTTTTTATAATGGACCATTCTGTTTTCATGAGCGATTTGCCGAGGATGACAGGTCTCTAAGTGAATACCATGAGTTGATTCTGCCTTCACAGGAAAATAGACGCTATTTACTTGCACCTGAAAACGAGGGGTGGAATCCCTGACAGTTGCCGGATCGAACTTATCTTGTTGCCTATCTTGTTTACTGGTTGGCTACTTTTGTTATGCCATATGGCGAGGAGGGCCTGATACGGCCTGAAATTATTTACCCGGCGTGTCTGCTTGCAGATGGTCATAAATTGGCCATTGCCCCTGCTGCTTTAGCCAATATTTACCATGGATTGGGGAACTTGACAGCACATAGCTCTCCCAGGGACAGAAGCGTTTACATGGCCACACATTATTTGAGTGCATGGGCCGGACTTTTGCTACCCTCATTATGTCAGAGTGTGCCAATTGAAAACCCCGTGACGCCATTGATATTTCTTTTCCGAAACCGGCCGGATCAACATCAGCATGAGCATTTATTAGCAGCACGGAGGATGCTTTCCTTTGTGCCTATGCAGGGGAATGAGGGTCTTCCGTTTGCCTGTGGCTCTTATGACTTCCGACCATTTGCTGTTGAAGGTCAGGACAAGGTATCTTACGGCCTTTCTTATCATCAGTCTACGAGCTCGACTTTTTATGAAAACTGGATGTATTGTATTAGGCCAAGCATACTTGTGTTCAGGAAGGGCAGCACTACTATTCTAGAGCCATACTTCCCTTACCGTTTTTCACGGAATTTTGGCTATGACCAGTCAGTGCCTCCAAATGCAGATTTTGGCATAGATTGCAGGCTCTGCAGGGGCCATGACACCCACCTTGTTGCAGGGAGTTGGTGGGATTATTTTTTTCGAGATGGTGCTGCTGAGCAGTGTCCTCTCCCAGAGGCAAGGCGAGTTGGTCGGGTTGACATCTATTATGCGCGCTGGTGGTTCAAGTACAGCAATGTTTTCCGACAACTCCCACAAAAGATAAGGGAAGCTGAAGAGGCTCGACTGGGCAGTACCGACCTACCGCCATTGATTGTGGAAAATTCAGTGCTTCATACCCAATTTTCAAAAATTGCAAAGGCGGTGAGGGACTTTCGCCTGCAGTGGGAGGCTCAGAACGGGGCCATTACCGTAGACCGTCGGCCATATGCGGGTGCAATTAAACCCTTGAAGCGCCCGCCAGTTACTACTTCGGGGCAAGGTGAGGCCTTGGCGGATCAGCGAATGTATTTTTGGTGGACACACTTCTTGTCGGATTGTGGTTATCCTCAGACTGCACCAATGGATACTCCTCTTCACCCTGAAGGCTTTACCAATGACTTGTGGCCGAAGTGGGAGCGACACCTGATCGGGTCCATCACCCGTATCGGGCCCTTTGAGTATGCCACCTTTGTTAAAAATGGCATTACCCTCGGCGATCTCTGGGAAGGCGTATCCAAGGCTGGGAAGGTGGTAGGTTTACGTCCTGAGCAAGTGGTGCTGCAACCCTCCTTTTCGCTAGCCCCGAATGGTATGTGGTTCAGTCATTTTTACTTTTTACTTATCTGTGCACTGCCATTTACTTCTCTCTTACGTGCTTCTTCACCCCCCCTTTTTTGTTTCACAGAGAGCTATATAGCTGCCAGAGATATGCCACATAAAGGGAAGAAAGCTTCAAATCCCCAGAAGCGGGCCCGTCCTAGTGAAGATGAGGGCGGCCACACTCGTGCTTGTCGTGCCCGCTCTAAAGGAGGAGCTTCAGAGGAGAGGCCGGGTAATATCCCTCTTTTGTTTCTCATTCTCTCCTTGGAGATGTGTCACTTATATATATATATTTTTTATGCCCCTCAGGTGCCAGGGTGGAGGGTGATATTTCGGCTACAAATATTCTCCTTTCGCCAGCGCTAGAGGATACCGGGGAAGATGGAGAGCTCCAGGATGACGATTACAACCCCGTATCGGGCGCCTCACCCCCTTTCTCCCACGGAGGGCTCGACGACCGCATACCCATAGGTAGGGTGCTTCTCCCCACTACGATGAGTAATAAAGCCATAATCTTATTCCCTTGCTAAAGATGTTCTCCCCTTCTTCTCTTTTTTTTTAGAGGAAAATTTTGAGGAAGGATGCGCCAATATTCCTCCCGTACTGGAGCCAGGATCAAGCACAGGTCCAGCCTTTTTTAGTAAAATCTTCTTAATTTCCATATCTGATCCCTTTATTACAGGGAGAACTTTCACTTAGCAGTGATCATTTCAGGTCTCTCAGCTGAGAATTCAGTGATCTCTATGCAAGAATTTACTGCCCTCTTGGATTCCAGCCTGAATGCAGATCTGCCAGAGTTTTCTATAAGCCTGACCACTGATCGGGGCCTGGTGACCCAATATTCTCAAGAGCTGTTAGCCGAAATACGCAGGGAAAAGACTCCAATCCCTGAGGCCGGAGAATTGGATGTAACTATCCATGCTGTTGGTATGTACTTCTAGTTTTAGCCCACCGAGTTATTTTGCCCTGGAAAGATGATCGCATGAATCTCATCACTTTCTTGCTTTATGTAGCGAATGATCCCTTGTCCTTAAGCTGCCTGGATGCTTTGGAGAAAAATAGAGGACATTCCTCTCCCTCAGGTCCAATTGAAGGCGCCTTCCAGGCTGGTGTTGGGGCTGATGAAAATCAAGGCCTCGAGGTGAGAGGTGATGGCCTTTTGGAAGAGACCCCAGTCCTATCCCCAAAGGGGAGGGGCCTTGAAAGAGACATAATCGCTTCTCCTTCGGCTTCAGGCTCTACCATGCCGCTTTCTGATGGGGAGGAGGACGTTGGGTTACAAGGTCATTATGCTCTTTACATTTCTCTGCTTGTTCTTTTAGCAGCTTCTATTGTGCTGAACTGATTTTCATAATTTCTTCTTTCTTCTTTTCTCTCTTTTTTTTAGAGAAACTTGTCGATGTACATGTGTCTCGCGGTGCCCCAGTGGTGGAGGAGTCTGCCTCTTATCCGCCTGATGCGGGTAAGAATGATGAACTAGTTCAGAATTAAAGGGGCCCACCCTCTTTTGCATGCGCCCTTTTCATATTGATGCCTGCCAAGGCATTCACATATACTTGCCTGATCATAATCTTGTGTTTGCTTCAGATCTCGATAGACTTGAAACAAGGGATTCGCAGACCTATTCAGCCCTTGACAGAGGCGCTGTAGGAGAGGAGAAGCCTAACCCCCTCCTGGCCGACCCAGCGACAGAGGGTTCTCTTTCACGAGGTGAGGCTAAGATCCCTTTGACCTCTAGAAAAGGATTTACAAACTCCTCTGTTATGAATAAAATTGTGACTTATGTGCCACCTTCCTTTTTTTTGTTGCAGCCCCAGAGGGAGACGCTCCTCCTGCCCCCGGAAACAATGGAGGAGATTTGTTGTCGGGACTTGACTTTCCACCTCATGAGATTGATTGGCCTGATGGTCCTCAGCCTAAAGCTTTTGTGGGGGCCGAAATGATGGTGGTGACACTGATGAGTGGAGCACGAGCCTTATTTCAAGGGGGGAGCCTTCCTCCCATAGAGACTGTGCGGGACACTCTTCGGACCGGCACACGGGGCTATCATACATTGGGATTGCCCAGAGAGCCCTGGATGGCGGCAGTGGATGATGTTTGGGCAGAATTTCAGCGCCTGCACACAGCCTCGTTGTGGGAGACTTCTAGGCTTAAAATACAAGAGTTAGAAGCTGAAGCTTGCACTATGTCCGGCGAGATGGAAAGGTTGCATTCCCAAGCTGAACATATCCGGGAGCGTCGAACTACTCTTGTGGCAGCGGTTGCTGAGGACAAAAGTCAGGCTTCCTCTCTTCGGGAGACAGTGAGCAGCATTTTACAACGGATTGAAGAGCTAGAGGCGGCAGCAGAATCGAATTCTGAAATGGCTCGAGAGCTGCAGGCTGAGGAGGACTCCCTTGTGTCTGAATGCCAAGCTATGCAGGAAGCAATTGCGGCGAAGCAGAACGCCATTGGGGATTTACTGAAAAGACGACCCCCTAGTGTTTGAGATTACCTTTCCCATTGCATTTCTTCTGACTCTTTTTTCTTTTTTAGATCTTTTGCCTATGTAGTTGCTCCGAGGGTTTGTCTCGGACTTCAATTTTGCAAATGAATAAAAACATGACTTCAGGCTCAAAAAGACTTCAATGAGGCATTATCATCATACCCCCTTTTTTCTTTCTCTTCTCTTTCTTTTCTTTTTTTTTTTCTCTTTTTTTTTTCTTTTTTCTTTTTACTAGTCATAGCGCCCTTTCGGGTTTTCACCATGACCAGCCCCCTTTAACTTTTTCCAGCGCGCCCTTGCGGGTTTTCACACTGAGGGGTTACCCATTTTTGCCCGAGACGCCCTTTCGGGTTTTCATCTCAGCCGGGTTTTGACCTTTTTGCCCTTGAGCAGCCAGAGATCCGACTACTCAAGTCCGTCAGGGCACCTCTATTTTAAGCCCCCTTTTTTTTTCTCTTTTTTTTTCTTTTTTCTTTTTACTAGTCATAGCGCCCTTTCGGGTTTTCACCATGACCAGCCCCCTTTAACTTTTTCCAGCGCGCCCTTGCGGGTTTTCACACTGAGGGGTTACCCATTTTTGCCCGAGACGCCTTTTCGGGTTTTCATCTCAGCCGGGTTTTGACCTTTTTGCCCTTGAGCAGCCAGAGATCCGACTACTCAAGTCCGTCAGGGCACCTCTATTTTAAGCCCCCTTTTTTTTCTCTTTTTTTTTTAAATAAGGAAATTGAAAGTCTGAAGAGCTCAGACTTTAAAGGTGGCCACGGAAATTTGAGAGCCAATTGGGGCTTTAGCATTTAAGGGAATGACCAAGAGATTGGTCAGTCGTAACTCTTGGATTTTGGGATTCAGGGAGGCTGGCCAACGAAATTGTAAAGCCGAACTTTGGAAATTAGGATTTTTGGGGGGCTGACAAATGACATTTGGAGAACCGAACTTTGAATTTGGGATTTTGGGTGGCTGACCAACGGAATTGGAAAGTCGAACTTGGAATTTGGGATTTTGGGTGGCTGACCAATGGAATTGGAAAGCCGAACTCGGAATTTGGGATTTTGGATGGCTGACCAATGAAATCGGAAAGCCGAACTTGGAATTTGGGATTTTGGGTGGCTGACCAATGGAATTGGAAAGCCGAACTTGAAATTTGAACTTGAAATTTGGGATTTTGGGTGGCTGACCAATGAAATCGGAAAGCCGAACTTAGAATTTGGGATTTTGGGTGGCTGACCAATGGAATTGGAAAGCCGAACTTGAAATTTGAACTTGAAATTTGGGATTTTGGGTGGCTGACCAATGGAATTGGAAAGCCAAACTTTGGATTTGAACTTGAAATTTGGGATTTTGGGTGGCTGACCAATGGAATTGGAAAGCCAAACTTTGGATTTGGGATTTTGGGTGGTGGGACGTGAACGAGAACTGTTCAAAGCACCTGTGACTTTTTGGGTTTTTCTTGGGGGAAACTGCTTCATCCCTCCTTACCCTCCTACAGAGGAGGGCAAATCTTGTGCAGTTTGTTGCTGAAATTCATGTTCGGGAGCATAGTATAATTTCAAGTGTTTTCCATTTAATGGTGGAAAGGGGTTCTCCCCTTTATGGTCGACGACTTTATAAGCGCCTCCTTCATAGACTTTGGAAACGATATATGGCCCTCGCCAATTTGGTTGTAATTTGCCGCTGGATCTTCCAGCCATGACCTCCCTTTCTTTGATCATAACAAGGTCGCCTTTCTTGAACGCCCTCTGTTTCACAAGCTTATCATAAGCCCGAGCCATTCGAGCCTGGTAGGCCTGCAAGTGTTTGTAAGCCCCTAATCTCTTGCCTTCTAAGTCAGAGAGTTCTTCAAGTCTTCTTTGTATTTCATCTTGTTCTTGGGTTTGGAGCCCATTATGTAGGGCTATCCGATAGGACGACATCTCAACTTCAACCGGCACAACGGCTTCTGCCCCGTATACGAGAGAGAATGGAGAACAACCGGTGGGGGTTTTATAAACTGTTCGGTATGCCCAAAGGGCTTCATGTATCTTCTCGCCCCAGTCTCTCCTGCGGCTGCCAACAATTTTAGCTAACAATTTGCACAGGGTCTTGTTAAAGGCTTCGGCCAAACCATTTGCTTGAGGGTTGTAGACTGTGGAGGCTCTCCAATCAATGTGGAATTTTGCCGCCAATTGGTAAATGGTTTTGTTTTTGAATGGCGTGCCATTGTCTGACATGACTCGGCAGGGAGTGCCGAATCGGTATATAATATGGTGCTTGACGAATTGAGCGACAGCTTCCCCTGTAACTTCTCGCAAGGGTACGGCCTCAACCCACCGAGAAAAGTAGTCTGTCGCTGCCAGAATGTACTTGTGACCTTTTGTGGATGGTGGGAAGGGTCCCACAATGTCCATTCCCCATTCAGCAAAGGGCCAAGTAGGGGCTGTGAGATGTAGCATGTTAAGAGGCCTTCTAGGTACAGGACCAAAGGCCTGGCATTGGTGACATGTACGGGCGTAGCGACTACAATCCGCGTACATTGTGGGCCAGTAAAAGCCTTTCAATTTTATATTGATCTTCATCTTATCTCCAGCTTGATGGGCGCCGCAGAGCCCTGAATGGACCTCACGCATTATCATTTTGGCCTCTTTGGACGAAAGGCAGCGGAGGAGGACAGACTTGTCTTTTTCATGGACAAGCCTATAAAGTTGGTCGCCTATCAATTGATAGGATGCCGCTCTTCGCAACAGTTGAACCCTCTGAGCCCGATCTGCTGGGAGGCGACCACGCTTTATGTCGACAATCGGTTGACGCCAGTCCAGTTCTTCTTCTTGAACAGGGTCATTGTCCTCAATCACATGTATCTCCGGGGTGGAGGAATTAATGTCTTCATCGAGGACACTTGGCATCAGTTTTCGATGTCTGACAGTTATGTCCATTTCGCCTTCAGGTGGGAGTTTTATGGCTGACGCTAATTTTGCCAGGGCGTCGGCCTGTGAATTCCTCCCTCTAGGAATATGTTGTATCTCAAACAAGTAGAATTTTTCTTTCAACCTCATTACCATATCATGGTAAGGTAGTAGCTCTCTCTTCCGGACTTCATAGTCACCCAATACTTGTCGTATGACGAGCTGTGAGTCGCCATAGGCTTTAATGCATTTGACTTCCATTTCTAAAGCAAGCTGAAGCCCTATGATTAGCGCCTCATATTCTGCTTCATTATTTGTCAAAGGTTTCATGAGGGCACATGAATTAGGAAGAATCCCTCCTTGAGGAGTGACTAAGACAATGCCAGCTCCTGAAGCGAGGGTAGTTACCCCGTCAGTCTTCTTAATTGTCCGGGAGGCACCATCAAAGTAGAGTTCCCAGTACGGCATGTCGATGACCAGAGATTGCTCCATTTTTTGCATTGAACTGCCCTCGGTCTGTTCTTCTACTCCCGATTGGGATGGAAGTGTCTCTTCATCGGGCAGTTCAGTGTTAAGTGGAGAATCAGCCGGAACAGGATGTGCCGCCAAGAACTCTGCCATTCCTTGTCCTTTGATTGCTTTCTGGGGAACAAAAGTTATGTCGAACTCCATAAGGAGTAATGCCCATTTTCCCAGTCGTCCTGACAGCACCGGCTGCTTAAGAAGGAACTTGAGCGGGTCCTGCTTTGAAATTAATTCCACTTGATGGGACAAGAGGTAATGCCTCGACTTTTTAACGGCAAACACCAGTGCCAGACAAACTTTCTCCATTGGAGAATAACGATGTTCGGGGCCGACCAGTTTTCTGCTCAAGTAATACAATGGTTGTTCTTTGCCTTCTTCATTTAATTGTGCGAGCAATGCTCCCAATGAGGCATCCATGGCAGCAATATAAAGGATGAGAGGCCTTCCCTTGACCGGTGCTCCGAGCACTGGGGGAGTAAGGAGGTATTCTTTGATCTTTTCCAATGCTTGCCGACATTCCTGATCCCATATAAACGGGGCACCCTTTTTCATCAATTTGCCAAATGGCGCACACCTCCCAGAGAGATTGGATATAAAACGCCTGATATAGGCTAACCTTCCCTGAAGTGACCGGAGTTCTTTAATATTCTTAGGTGGGGGCAGTTCCCGAATAGCTTTGATTTTATCAGGATCGATTTCTATCCCCCGGTACCTGACAACAAAGCCGAGGAACTTGCCACTTGAAACCCCGAATGCACATTTCATGGGATTCATCTTGAGTTTATACTGGCGGAGCCTATCGAAAACTCGGCGCAAATCATCTAAGTGACCTTCGCGCTTACTGGTTTTTACAACGAGGTCGTCAACATAGCACTCGACCAGGTCGTGTAGCATTTCATCAAAAATCTTCGTCATAGCCCTTTGATAGGTGGCCCCTGCATTCTTCAGCCCGAAGGGCATTCTTTTGTAGTTGAAAATTCCTTTTGGGGATCGGAATGCCGTATGACCTTTATCTTTAACCGCCATACGTATTTGATTGTAGCCCGAGGACCCGTCCATAAAGGACAGAACTTCATATCCTGTAGTCATGTCAACCATAGTTTCTGTAATTGGAACTGGAAAATCGTCCTTTGGGCAGGCTTTATTCAAGTCTCTGAAGTCAATACAAACTCGGACTTGACCATTTTTCTTTTTGACTGGGACTATATTGGCGAGCCATACTGGATAAAGGCATGGTTCTATGAAATCTACTTCCAGAAGCTTGTCAACTTCAGTATTTACTTTAAGTTCCAACTCGTGACGCATGCGTCTCTGAGCTTGCTTGACAGGCTTAACCGTAGGGAGTATCGCCAATTCATGTTCAGCCACCGAGGGCTCCAGCCCGGGCATCTCTTTGTAAGTCCAGGCAAAACAATCTTTATACTCCAATAGGAGTTGTTTGTAAGCTTGTCTTTCCTGCTCAATAAGGAGAGCACTAACAAAAATGGGTCGAGGTTCATTTGCGTCCCCGAGATTGAGCTCAATCAATTCATCAATTGTTGCTTGTCCGCCATCTTCGAGTTCTTGCGGTGCTGGCTGCAGATTGATGAAATCCTCGTCGTCGTCAACATTGACTATGTGGAGGTCACAGTAGTCTAAGTTGTTGATGACGGCCGACTGAAGCTGTTCATTCTGGTCTTCGAGGGCTATTTCTTTTGGTTGCCCTTTTGTAGAATCACTAGGCCCCTCACCAGAGTCTGAGCTACCGGGAGAGGGTGATAACCCTATAGTGTTAACGGAATAGTGAATCTTGAGGCTGGGCTCCCCACACGGAGGCTTGCTCCCTACTTCACTTGCAATAAATTTGGGCAGTGTAGATGCAGCTTCAATGAGGACATTTTTGTTGGAAGGCCTAGACTGATCCCATGAATGTGGCTGTGGGGGATAGACCTGATGCTGTTTTATCTGGATAACTCCCCGTTGTATTAAATCCTCAAGTTGATCCTTGAGGACATAACAGTCTTCTGTATCATGTCCTGCCATTCGATGGAATCGACAGAAGCTGGAGCTCTTGGCTTCACTGACTCTAGATGACCTGCGAACTGGAGGGAGCTGGATAAGATCCCGAGCCCGGCAAGAATTAAACAACGATTCAGTATGAGTCTTGAGAAATGAGTATGGAGTTTCCATTCGCTGTGCCAAACTCATCACTGGCGTTGTGCCTTTGGATTCCGCAGGTGGTTGGTTTGCTCTGGTTCCCCGAGACTGGGTCTCGTTTATTGGGCGCTGGGAATAAGTATGGGTTTTTGAAGGAGAAGTGAGGTGTCTAAGTAGAACATCACGTTCTCGTAGCAGCTCTTGTACAAAAGCTTTTAATGCCTGGTTCTCCTGTCTCAGCAACTTAATTGCATCAGTAGGGTCCCCTTCCTGTTTAGTGACAGGAATATTAGTGTCATTCAGTATGGGACGTTCTGCTTCTGTGGTGTCTAGCCCGGCTAACTGATTCAGGGCTTCGAGTCTAGCTTCCCCGGACAATTGACAGGCGGGTCGTAAGACAATGACCTCCTCCTCATGTCCAAGGCCATTGTTCAAGCCATCGACCTCTGGAACTTTTGGTCTAGGGTCTCCATGCTTTTCCACTACACAGGGGGGATCCCCTTGTGTGGAGTTGAACTTGTCAGAAGCGAGTGGCGCCCCTATTGTATTTACAGCATGAAAGACTTGAAAGTCTGGCTCGGGGTCATAGCCCAGGCCTCTTCGGTCGTTCTTGGAGAAAGGGGGTTGCCCCCTGACTTGCGGAGGGCACCACAGCTGTTGAAAGTAACTTCTGCGGGAGGCTTTCTGCATTTGTGGAATCTTTTGCTTGTGACACATCTCTTTAATGTATTTGGGCATATCAGGCATTTCTTGGATAGGCTCCAGAGTGTTTTCAGGCGGTTTGCTCCAGCCGAAGTCGTCATCTGTGGGGGCATGAGGCGCCATATCTCCCTTATAAAAGATAATGGGCTTGCAACGCTCATTATTTCCCTTTTTACCTTTTCTTTGATATGTAACAATGAATGTCTTTAAAGCCTCCACTCCATATTCTTCTGTTGGAGCAACCAATTGCATGCAAACAGGGGGCAACATAATGCTCTTGTCTATCGTTTGGTTAATAAGGTTGGCCTCGAAATTGATCTCCCGCCGCTCAGGTTGAGTTGGCTTGGCGGTGGGGACGTCGGCTTGCAAGCTCAGCCGATGTATCTTGGCGAGTTCTTCATTTATGACAAAAAGTTCTTCTTCCTCATCATCTTCCTCAAACACCTTTTGTTTTCCCTTGCCTTTGACGTCAACTGGGGGCTCGACAGTCGGTTCCCCAAAATATAACTGGGCATCAGTTATGTTACATTCATTTGGTCGGAAAGGAGAGCTGTCGGCAAAAACCGTGTGTTGTTCTCCGCCCCTTGCATATTTGATACACTGATGTAGAGTCGAAGGGACGACCCAGTTTTCATGAAGCCATGGCCTGCCAAGCAAGGCTTTATATGAGGTATCAGCATTAATAATGTAAAAAGTAGCTTTGGTGACAAACATGTCCATTGTTACTTCCACGTCCACTTTCCCCAGTGCATCTTCGGAGTTTTGATTGAACCCCGAGATTTTTACATCATACACTCTCTGTAAATAAGGCATAAGAAACATTGACTTGAAAGTCTTGAGAGGCATTATGTTGACAGAAGCGCCAGGGTCGACAAGGATCCGGTTCAACTCACGCCCATTGATTTTTCCTTGCATATACAATGGACGATTATGACATGGGGAGGACAGTAACATGTCCTTGTCAGAGAAGGAAACTGTTACGGCCAAAGCCTCATGTGCTTGTGTTTGAATTTCGGCTGCATGAGCCTCATAGACCTCAGGCTCTTGGAGAACTTTAATGAGAGCCTCCCTCAACTCTTTACTCCAGGCAATGGCCTCCCATATGCTAACCATAGTTGGCATTCGCTTCATGTGTTGAATGATCTTACGATCAGCCCGAGCCCGGGCTTGATCTAGTGGAGGGATCATCTCCACCAGAGACTTAGGCTGATAAGGGGGCTTCTGGGCCGGCTCCAACTTTCCCTGGTCATTTGTTTCTTCTTGGAACAGCGGGGCTAAAGATTCCTTTTCCGGAACTGGAAGCTCTTCATTGTCCTTGCCTGAAGGGCATGCTTGGGCTGGATCAGCATGCTGCTCTTGGGAGAGGGAACCAACGAGATCAGTCTCTTCATCCGTTGGATCGAATGGAATAGCACCTACTCCCTCCTGAGAGATCGACTCGACGGGCCCCTCATCCTCGTCTGAGGGGTCGAAGATGAAAGTTTCAGCCCGTACTTGTACCTCAGGGGGCTCATTGGGTTCTTCTCCTCGAAAGATGATCACTCTTTGGGAGATAGTTGGCTGGGAAGTGTGCCCATTGGAGGATATGGACTGTCTGCCCCGCCCGCGGCCTCGGCCACGACCGCGGTTCCGGATTTCTGCATTACGACGGCGATAGGTGGCCATAGTAATCCTGTCCCCCGAGGCAGGGGTAGTAATAGTCCCCCCCAAATTTTCTGGTGGGGGAATTGACACCATATGACATGAGAAGCTTTTTAGCATTTCTTCTAGCTTCTCTACAGTGAGTTCTTCATCTTTGTAAAAGACAGAGAGTTCCTCTGGAATAAAGAGCTCCTCGCCTTCCTTGGCTCGCTTGAGCATTTGTTGGAGCCAGCTCTTGAGCCGAGTTTTGCGCTCCAATTCCTCCCATGGGATGTACTTCTCTAGTGGGACGGGCCCAGTTGGAAGAGAAGGTACATACTCTTCCAATTCCTCAATCAACTTTTGTAACTTCTGTAAAGGACTTAACCCCTTGGGTGCTTTCCATGGCTGTCGCCTGCTCGGCTTGCTTCTTCAACCTTCTTTTCGAGTTCTTCCTCCTGTTCTTTTCCTGTTTCTTTGCTCGCGCCAATGCCTCTTGGGAGTGGGCCGCTTTTCTTGTAGATGCCTGGGGGGCAGCCTTGGTTTTTGAGCTCTCGGCATAAGCCTTCTGCTTGAATGACTTTAACGGGGAATTCCTCCTTGGGGTTACGGTAACCCAGTCGTCCTCTGACTCATGAATTTGAAAGGTGGCGTTGATTGCTTTTTGAACAATTTCAGGAGGCAACTCTTGAAATTCGGTCACAAAGGAGCTAAAATTATGAAGGAGGTCAGACCCTCCAATGACTTGCTGACTATCAAGCTGGGGGCCCACTTTGCAAGTCCGTAACTCAGGCTTGTTGTCTTGTCTTCTCTCAACTGCTAGGGCAGCATTTGGCGATTGGGAAGTGCTTTGGCATGCTTGCTTAGGGCTTGTCATGAGTTCCAGTTGCGGGGCGAGGTATGACTGTTCTGGTTTCATCCTGTCAACAGCCTTTAGTGCCTTGCCCTTCTGTTTTAGCTGAGGTGAGGACTGACATATCCCCCTCCTAACTGTAGGGAGTGGGGGTTGGGTCATGACCTTAGAGCCTAAATTAGAGCCCCTGGAGTGAGGGTTGCCCTTTTTCGCCCCGATAACTGGTGTTCTATATTGTTCAGTCCTCAAGGTCGGCCCAGAGGTTTGCCTCCCGACCAATGCTTCATTTATGCTAGAGGAGACCATAGTCCCTTTGGTGGAAGTACACGGGCCAGCCCTTCGGGGGTAGTCCTGGCTCGTATCATTCCCCTGAGTGCTATTTTTTGACGGGCCTGTGGCCCGATGCTCAGGGAGGGCTCGGCCTTTAGGATGAACACCTCGGTCATTACCTTTCTTGTCTGAGACAAGGAGGTCCTGCTCCCAATGAGAAGAGTCAAGGTGCGGTGAATCACGCACCAGAACCTCCTTCTCACCAAATAAAATGTCCAGCAACTTTTTAGTTTCTTCTTTCGGGAGAGGCAAGGATTCCAGGTCCTGCCAGGGTCGCCACTCGAGACTCCTGTCTGAGGAACTATCTGGGGCGGGCCCAATCTCTGGTGCTTGTGACCTTGACTTCCCGTGAGAATTTGATGCATGTATAACATTTACTGAGAACGGCGATCGTCCCCATGGAGAGGACGCAGAGGGAACTTGAGAGCCCTCCTTTAGCTTTATAATTTGCCGGGTAATCAAATCCTCAGCTATGTCTTTGAAGGTAGGACAATCATAAATGACATGTCCCATGGCACGGTGATATAAGCAGTAGCCATGCCGATGTGTCATACCGGGCATCAAGTCACTGTCCGGTTTATGATACTGTATTAGCCCTTCCTTCCGGCAGATCTTAAATATCTCCAGAGTTCTGTGCTGGGGAAAAGAATACAGCTTCTCTTGGGGTTTTGCAACAGGCGAGCCTATTGGATCTTCGGATAGCCATCCTCCAGTCCTTAGTCGCCGTCTGGGCTCTACCGTGGCTTCTGAATGCGAGGAAGCCCGGGCAGATTCTCCAGTTGAGGGTGTTGGGGACAGGGCCATCAACCTATCATCCATGCGCCTCATTATTTGTAGCAGATCCTCTTGATTATGCCGTAGACGCCTGACTTCATGCCGGAGTTTACGGACAGCCTTCCGAATGGTGAGGCATTCGGACATTAAGAAGTAGCCCCCTCCCAAAGTGGCACCTTGAGGAGGGGGGTCTGTGTCCACACCATCTGCCGGGTCCTTCGCCTGACTTCTCCCAGGGAGCTTATGTATGACATTTACTGAAAAGTGCGTGTGTTGCTGGACACGCAGCCGGGGCGAATGCCTCCTGCTGTTGATATCATCGAAAATTCGTTCGGCGGCCTGATGAAGCCTTTTTCTCACCATACTTTCTCATTGAATATCAATTTCTCCCTTTTGAATGAGGGTCTCAATGCAATCTTGTAATTCTTCGCATTCTTTGGTGGGGTGCGATATTATGGCATGGAACTTGCAATATCTTGGGTGAGCCTTCTCGACCTCAGTATAAGTGGGAGGTGGGTCATGTACCATAATGCACTCCCGGTCTAGAAGGGCCTCAAATATTTTTTCAGTGCTACCTTTAGGAAAGGAACATGCATGAGAAGGCCTCCAGCCCGGGTACCACATGGTGGGCTTGGTCCCACTGAGACCTGCTTCTTCTTCCCCCGGCTCAGGAAATGTAAAGGCTGCCACTTGATGAATTTCTCGGGTTGGCCGGTGGCTAATAACATTGGCCGAGCGGGCCATTCGCTCCCAAGTGTGGGGTTGAGGAGGGTCGACCCGAGTCCCTTTCATTGTGATGAGCTGATTTTGTATCATCTTCTCCAGCTCATCCTTGAAAACATAACAATTTTCAATAGTATGCCCCAATAAACGATGGTACAAACAGTAATTGGGATCTTCTGTTTTACCAACTTCCTCAGGCTTTTTTGGTTCTGGCAAAACTATCAATTTGTTCTTCATACAGAGGCTGAAGAGTTTGCCGGTGTGCTCCTTCTTAAAAGAGTAAGGAGTCTTCATGCGCTCGGCCAACTTTGTGGTCGGTGCCCTTTTTTCAGACCTCTTGCTGGAGTCGCTCGGCAGTGCTTGATCGTCTTCAGCAGTCGGGGAGAAATCCACTGCATTTGCTTCTTTTCCCGCAGCGGGTCGCTCTTTAGATGTTTTATGCTTTGAAGGAATGAAGGTGGGATTCTCAGCGAAGAACATTTCGATCTCCGCGACCGCCGAGTTTAGTTGGTCAAACCCTTTGACATTTGCCCCCAGAAGTCGCTCACTGACCTCGGGGGAAAGCCCTCTTCGACATATGGTGATGGAATCTTCCTGTGCCGGGGGATTGTCGCATCTCATGCTAAGGTCCCTCCAACGCTTAATGAAGTCGAGAGCCGTTTCTCCCCTCTTCTGCTTAAGCGAGCAGAGCTCAGCGAGGGACACTTTCCTTTCAACTAACTGGAACCGATCAATGAATTTCTTTTGTAGATCAGCCCAATCGGCGACGGAGTTGGGCTTCAATCTGGAGTACCATTGAAAGGCACTCCCAGTTAGTGAAGTCGCAAAGTAGCGGAGGAGATAAGACTCCTCGATGGCGAGATCACCCATGGCCGTGACATAATAGGCGAGGTGCTCGTGCGGCGATCCCTGCCCATTAAACTTTTGCAATTTCGGCGCCTTCGGACAATCCGGAGGGAGTTTCTTGAATTGGTGGTGTAAAGGATAGGGCGCACTGTATAGGTCGACAGTGGCAGTACCCTCGCCACGTTGGGCGAACTTATCCTCAATCATCTTTTCTATCATCCGACGCTGGGCGATGGTCTCCTCTACCCCCATGACCTGAGAGGATTGAGCATGGGGGATCCCTCTGAGTGGCTCATCCCCTGTGTCGCCGCGTGCGTCGGGAGGGTGAGCTCCCTGTCGATTGGCAATAGCGGGATTGTATGCTTGTTGTTCCCGTCAGGGATCCTGATTCGGTATCGGTGTTTGAGGCCTTTGAGCATTTATATTCATCTGCCTTTTCATTTCCAGCATGAGATTGGTCATCTCTATGTGCCAACGTTGCATTGTTTCGAACTTGGCATCGTCAGACATTGCTTGGAAGGCGGCCTTTGTTGGTGGCTCAAATGCTGGGTTGAGGTTCACACCATTGCCGGGGAGGACCGTCCCTTCATGGATGCTCACTACCTCGTCATGGTCTACTCCCTCTAGGGGTACATTCTCTCCTTGATTTTGCCATTGGTTTTGAACGGGCACCTGGTGTTGGCCTTGGGGAGAAGTTCCCGCTTGACCGCTAGACTGGCCTTGGAAGTTTCTTCTGGCGGCATTCCTAGTGTTAAGGTACACCGCGTCCAGGGCCAAATTGAGATCATTTGGGCCACCATGTTCATTTACGTTGGCAGGGATACCAGTTGATTCCATAGGTTCCCTGCCTGAGGCATAGCAAGTGTAAATCTTCATGTTGGCACCTGCTCCTGACATTTGTACCACCCTACGCTTTTTAGGTGGTTGAACTGTAGGGCGGGGTGGTGCCCCCAACCTGTCGAAGACAGAAGGTCGTGGTGGCGCATCTCCCGCCAGTCTATCAAAGACTGAGACTCGTGTCGGCTGTGCCTGAGCGCGGGAGGTCTTCTGAACTCGGATGTAATCCGAGCCTTGGGGAGCAACATTGGGTTTGCGATAACCCCCTTTCCTTTTTTGGCCCCGCGAACGCGAGGTTTTGACATCTAACGATGTTGTTGTTGGTTGAGCTTGCATTCGCCCAGGCCTGGCGGCCCTAGCTTGTTTAATTGCACGGGCCTCCTACTTGGTGACCCAAACTTGCTTCATTTTCTGGAGGTGTCGCTCAATTGCTTTACCCCCACTTGAAGGCTTCTTTTTGAAGTCTGTGGCATCCTCGCGTACCTTATGAAGGAGCGAGAAGCGGTTGGAAGTTGATATAGTCGGGACGTGATTGACCCGCGGCATGATTGGCCCTCCGCCGTCAAGACGAACGCGGAGGTCGCCGATCAGTATGGTTTTACCAGACCTTGAAGTAGCTGCAGTCGGCTTCCTGCTTTGGCGGCGACGACGTTGCCCCCATTTGGTGGGGACAGTGTCGGCCGAAATGACATGGACCGAGAAGATTCGGCCCTGAGTTGGTCGGGGGCTGCCGGCCCCAGTGGCAATAGGGGTTGTCACGGTGCAAGCAACCGGACAAGCCTGAGCGGCCGGGACCACTCCTAAAAAGAAGGGGGATCCAACTATAGCAGGAAAATCCCCAAACACAATTGGGGTGGCGAGATACTCATACTTGGCATGGGTGGCAATGACCAAAGGACCGTAGGTGACAGCGGCCATGAAGATTTAGCAGAGGAGGTCGAAAATTCGCCTTCACGTCTCGGCGATGTATCCTCCCTTTGCTCCTCGCGCTCCTGTATGGAAGAAAGAGTGGCATTAGGTCTTTTTGTAAGGGCACAGGAAGCTTTAGCAGTAAAGATGAAAGGCGGGAAAGGTCCCACCGGGCGTGCCAGTCTGTTTATACGCGGAATTATATATTTTTGAAACATCCGATTTCGCTGGATGGATATGCATATATTTGGCATATGTATGAATTCCGCGCCTTTTTAAATTTATCAGACGATTTAGGGTTCGGGTACAAGACTTTTCCCCACCGACCAAAATCGGCGTTAATTTACATCGGACGAGTCCGAATACCCTTGATTAAACTGCTAAAGATCTCCTGTTACCTTTGACAAAAAGAAAAGAAAAGGCCCTTTGAGTTTCCTTCGGAGCGGGATTTTGATTATGACCCTTTTTTGTTACTTTCTTATGCGGCCTCGCCCTTTCGTATTTGAAAGGGAACATGTCGTTTCGAATTACATGTAACTTTTATGATCCCGATGAATTATATTCCACAACTTTCAATTTGTTTTTTACGAACATAAGCGTGATTATTAAAGAACTTTGGGGGATGCAATTTGTAAGGCTTGATCTTGTATGTTTATTTTTATTACCGCAGCCCAAAGAGATTTCTCCATGACAAGAACAATTGTTGGAAATTCTTTTCCCATTTGATTTCTTAAATTTTCATGCTTTGTGAATGTATATATGCACAATTTTACGAACTTTCGGGCCAATGGTGTAATTTTACGTCAAGAGGGACCTTTGTATAATTTTGACAAGAACCATGCCAATCATAGTTTTCATGCTCACTTAATTATTTCATTGTCATAGTATTTCTCATTACATAACATCATGAAGCCCCCTTTTATATATGAAGGGGTATTTATGTCAAATACACAAAATCCATGGGATTATAGTGAGAGGAAAAGGGGCGCACCCTTCCTCTTACTTTCTCTTTTGACTTGGGCCTTAGAAAAGCTCTCCAAGTCTCTGTCTTCCTCTCTTCTCTCTTTTTCTCTCCGTCTTCTTCTTCTCCTCTTGTTGTTTGGAGTAGCCTCCTTTTTATAGTAGATCCACAAGTGGCGGAGGGGGTGGTGAAAAACCTCTTGGAGTTCCTCCGGTGGAATACCAAAAGCCAAGGTAACTTCTCCTCTTCCTTGTTTCAGTTTCTTTTTGCATCATTCTTTCCTTTTTTCTTTTTGTTAGGGGCTTGCGGATCGAGTAGAGTGGGGGAGAACCCCCTCCGCCACTGTGCAGGGAACCGGAGGGGGTTCCCCCTCCGGTAAGGGACCGGAGGGGGGTCCCTCCGGTGGGTCGCGGCCGCGGGGGAGCCCCCCCCCTCCGGTATAGGGACCGGAGGGGGTCTCCCTCCGGGTCCGGCTGGCGCGGGGAACCCCCCCTCCGGTACAAAGACCGGAGGGGGTTCCCTCCGGGTCCGCAGCAGCGGGGGGAGCCCCCCCCCCTCCGGTACGTGAACCGGAGGGGGTCTCCCTCCGGGTCCGCAGCAGCGGGGAGCCCCCCCTCCGGTACATGGACCGGAGGGGGTTCCCTCTTGGTCCGGCAGCCGCGCGCCCCCCCCCTCCGGGTCCGCAGCAGCAGCGGGGGAGCCCCCCCCCCCTCCGGTACATGGACCGGAGGGGGTCTCCCTCCGGGTTGGGCAGCAGCAGGGGAAACCCCCCTCCGGTACAAGGACCGGAGGGGGTCCCTCCGGGCCTTCCTCCGAGTGCGGTCAAAAGAGAGAAAGGGGTGGAGGGGGTTGGCCCCCACTCCCTTGGCTATAAAAAGATCTCGGGGATTAAAAAATTTCCTTCTCACCTCAGTACGGCCGAGTGGTGGGCGTTGAAATTGCTGTACTTTCTTCTTGGTCCCGGTGCATCCAGGTTGACCATCCGGACATCCGGAAAAAAAAGTTATCTTCTTGCGGAATAATTCCCACACAAGTTTATAGGCCTGAAAATATTTTTATCAAGACCTTTCAATGCTCGTATATGCGCATAAAAATACAACTCCCCACTATACATCTTGTCGGGTTGTCGAAAGGATTTACGGTGAAGGCAACCTTTGTCATTTTAAGACCATTTAACGACAACCCGCTTCATTTTCTTTATTTCAGGAACTCTTTTCAAAAGAACTTAAATAACACACATTTTTTGTTCCAACAACCACACTCTTTGTTCATTTAAGACAATTGTAGTACCATCCACTTCTTCCAAAAAAAAAAATCTAGAAGGAGACCAGGGCTACTACTTACTAAGGAGACCACACTGCCACTCTTGGCTGCACAAGCACAGCTTCTAAAACCCCTTGTATGCATTTCATACCGGGACAAGCACTGCCCAGTGCCCACAGACATTTGGGGAGCAAAACCAATATGTGAGAATGCACATCAAAGCCATTGACACAAGCAAGTGTCAAATTTAAGTCAGCTCATTGAAAAAAGGATTCCATGTACATACATATATATACACATATATAGAAAATTTTTATTTAGCAGCATTTGATATTCTAACAACTACCATCACATATATGAGATCCATTTTGGCATGGCTACCCCAGGAAGGAATAGCCAGGATATCTCTTGGCAAGACGTGACATATGTTTCCACCATCCTTAGTACATCTCCCAGTAATGTGTGAGAATCATTTGCACTCTCCTTTTTTCCTCTCTCCTGAAAGTGGGCAGCACCACAGTTTTATTAAATATTCAAAAAGAAAAGTATGTATAAGCCGTATGCTCACTCAAATTTCTTTTCTGTGCAAAGCATCAATCCCACACCAAGATTTTGAGGGCTACATTAGCTGCCCAAATATCCCAAAATAAAAGAGTGTTCTTTCCACTTTATACAAAATCCTCACCCACTCTTAACTCCATCACAAGAAAGGATGAAAACTCTTTCCATTGTGCTTGATTATCTAAAATTGATGAGGGATGACATGACAGGCATCTGGCACACAGGCGAGGGTGGGGGTCATGTTCTGCAGTAAGGGATCATATATTAAACATGTGGTGTGCGTGGCCTTACAGTGTGCCCTTTGAATGGCGCTCTGTCCTAGCAGACTTTCCATGAGCAAATGGTGGGTGGCTACACCTCTCCCTCTTGTGTTGATTCTGAAGAGGGATGATAGAGGGGTGGTAGTCCTTCGTGTTCCTGCTGATGCTGTTGCTCGAACTGGAGAGAACAGGGGGTCGTCCTATTCTTGCTGCCCACTGGGGCTGCTACTGGTGGTACAGAGAGACAGGGCAGACTGCCCTTTGTGCAGCTGGAGGAGGAAAGAAGGGGCCGGCCTCCCCTTGTGCTGCTGGAGAAGAATGGGAAGAGGTAGAGGTCGACTGAACCAAGAGGAAGGGGAGGCGGAGGGGAGGCTGCAGCTGATGAACAGGGAAGAGGGAGGGGTCGGCCTGCTGTTCTTCTGTTTGTACGAAGGCCGGTCAGGAGAGAGGTGGAGATGCTGCAGCCTGCTGCTGCTGCAGCTGGCTGGGGCAATGGAGATGGAGAAGGGAATGGAAGAGTGGATCAGGTTTTGGTGGGTCTCCCACCCAGGGACTCTTGCCCTCTCCCTCTTGGAGTACACACAAGCACACATGCGCACGCGCACGCGCAGGGAGGGTGGCTGCTGCAAACAAGATTTCTTCTTCTAATTCACTAGTGCTAAGGGTTACAAGGGAGGCCACTATATATAGAGTGGCTACAAAAAACAGACAGAATTGGGGATACCCAGTGCACGAGGCTCCCGCCAGCGGGGTCTGGGGAGGGACAATGTATGTAGCCTTATCCCGAAAAATCGAGAGACTGTTTCCTGAGTCGAACTCGTGACCTCCAAGTCACGCAGGAGACAGCCGTACCGTTGCTCCCAGGTCCGCCCTCTAAAACACAGACAGAATTGCCCGACTTAAAAGAAAATTACATTTCAAACTAAAAACCTTAAAACTTAGATAGCAAAATCAGTGGCGTCTCCAGGAGTTCCATTCCTTGACGTGCTCATAATTCCATCATAGCCCTGCCTCATACAAGGCCGTACGTGCTCCTGCATCAAAAATCTTGTTACTCCTCTCCCCCCAGAGAGCAGATGAACGAGCCACCAAACCATGCAATACCCTTGAGATCTCATTTTTTGAGCCAACAAGATTTCAACCCCTTTGGGCAATTGCAATCCTATGCCAACATTCTGAAAAGACTGTTGCCGAAAAAGCTTCCCGCCAATGGCAGACGTGGTGGGGGAGCCCCCCCCTGCACACTGCTCCTGCGATCTCCGCTCCTCTTCAGGTTTCTTCTCCGCCTGGCATCGATGCTTCTCGCCGCTCATATGCGCAAACTCTCATGGCGTCTCGACAGAAGCCAAGAATTTCCATCCTGGTCAAGGCTCCAGGATTCACTGATCTTGGAGAGCCGGCAGTTTACTTCTCCAAGGCGGATGTTGAAGCATCGCTGCAACTTCTCAATTATGCCATTATTGCCAAGTGTTCGTATGGGAGACCTGCTATACCTGAGATCAAGAATTGTCTGATCCAAAGATTGTCGCTGGTTTCAGATTTTGTTATTAGCAGTCTGAATTCGAGACACCTATTATTGAGATTTGATAGTGAAGCTGATTTTCTCAAACTTATACAGAAGAATCTTTATATCAAGGGTTTCCTGTTTCATTTTTTCCGCTGGACGCAGGATTTCGATTTTGATGCTGATCCCACCACTGCTCCAGTTTGGATTGGGTTTCCTTCACTTCCTGCCAATTTGTATCATGAGGATTGTATGCGTTCTATTGCAGGGAACTTTGGCCTTGTGTTAAGAATCCATGAGAACACCTTGGCAATGACCGAAACATCCGAAGCTCTGGCTTGTGTTGAATTGGATCTATCGGCACCACGCAAAGAGCGCCTATGGATTGAATTGGATGGCAATGGTTTTTGGCAGCCGGTTAATTACCACCGGATTCCTCATCTCTGCTCTCTGTCATAAGCTTGGACACGTAGCTGCTGATTGCAAGAAGAAATTAAACAAGGACAATAGTCGCCGCCTTGCTCCAAATCTTGTTCTAAGGAACAATAGCCAGGTCTTCAGGCCTCGGAAGCCAGGCGCTCCTACTGTTCGACCAAATGCCACTGAAGCAAACAGATTTGAAATTCTGCAACAGGTTGCTGAGGATTTGGAAGAACTGGATCACCATGACAATCCCTCCTCCGAGAAAGGAAAGCCAGTTGATGCTTCAGCAGGGATTATCTTTGGAAACATGGCCACTCACGATCCACAAAAGCCTCCATTGTCTTCAATGGTGACCATAGACTCCAATTGGTCAATGCAGCCGACTGGTAATCATACTGATTTACATCCTCGTGAATCTAAGGCTCTGGAAGAGGTCCAGGTACTTCCTTCACTTTCCCCTTACAAGCCTCTGGCAGTTGGCTCTGAACTACAAGAGGCCTCAGAAAATACTACCCCCAACAGCCCACATCCTATTGCTTCTACTACCTTTCCTATCTCTGATGGCCACGAGGGTGAGCAAATGTCAATTTCTGATGACAGTTTAGCTCAATCTGTGAATCACACTGGCAATTCTTTGATGCAAGTTACTGTGGATCATTCTGAACTCCCTTCATTCCAAAATGCCTCTGATCTTGTCCTTGGTGCTTCTTCAGAAAGTCAGTTTATGACTAAGGGAGCTGATCAATTTAGTGTTGGGGAGCCACCAACCTTGCAGCAACATATTCCTCAATTAATGCAGAAGATTTTCAACAGCGATGCAAGGAAATAGCCATTCAAGCAGAGATAAGCAATATCACCTCTATACACAAAGAGCGTACGGGAGTTATTACCAGAGGCATGAAAAGGACTGGCTCCACAGGTATTATTCACTTTAAATCATAAGATCAATGACTTTTATCATTTGGAACATTAGAGGAATTGGGAACGATCTATCCCTTGGTCGTGTTAAACTTTTAATCAAGGAGTACAATGTGGATTGTATTGTCATCTTAGAACTTAAGATAAAGACTTCCCTTTTGGAAAAAAAACCTGTAAGAAGCTTGGGATGGATAATTGTCTGGCCAATCAGGATGAAAATGCTCACATTTGGGCTATGTGGAAAGAGCCGATGAACTTCACAATGCTGCATCAGGATGATCAACATATTTCCTTGCAGCAAGCCAACTCTACTCTGCCTATTTTTTATGCTTCCTTCATTTGTGCCAAGTGCACTAACACTGAAAGACAATCTCTTTGGGCATCCTTAAATCATGTTCATCCCCTGATTCATGGTCCATGGATTGTGGCTGGAGATTTTAATTGTATTCTTGATGTTGAAGAGAAAATTGGAGAGAATGCCCCTTGTTTGAACTCTATATCTGATTTCAAGGACTGTGTCAACGATTGTCGCTTATTTGATGCGGGTTATGTGGGTTCTAAATACACTTGGCATAATAATCAACAAGGTGGTAAAGGAATTTGGGCTAGACTTGACAGAATTTTTGTCAATTCAAATTGGTTGAACATTTTCCCAATCACTGTGGAGCATTTATCGAGAGAGGCCTCAGATCATGCGCCTCTTCTTGTTAAATTGGCCCTTCCTAGCAAGTTCAAGAGTAGATTCTATTTTCAACAAATGTGGACTACACATGACCTATTCTTTCAGGCTGTTGAGCAGTGTTGGAAAACCAGTCCAATAGCTTCATCTGCTATTACTACCTTATGTATCAAACTTAAGTCTTTGAGGAATATGTTCCGGGTTTGGAATAAACAGGTTTTTGGTGATGTCCATAAAAATCTTATGGCTGCAGAGGATGAGGTTCTGAAGGCTGAACACTTATTTGATTCCTTTCCCAATTCTGCAAACCTGGATGCTTTAGAAACTGCAAAGAGTATTCTTGCTGATCGTATTGTTCAACAAAAGACCTTTTGGAGACAAAAATCCAGAATTCGGTGGCTAAAGGAAGGTGATAGAAACACTAATTTTTTCCACATGACTGCAGTGGCTAACAGGAGGCGTAACTTCATTAATCACCTCTGGAATGGTTCTGGATCTCTTACATCAGACAAACAGGAAATGAAGGCTATAGCTGTGGCTCACTTTCAAAAAGCTTTCACCTCACAGCAGCATTTTATTGACAGTGATATTATTAACTGTATTCCTCAACTGATATCGGCTGAAGACAATGATTTTCTATGTGCTGTACCTGACTACAAGAAAATTAGGGAGGCTGTTTTCTCAATTTCCCCCGACAGTGCCCCGGGGCCAGATGGGTTTACAGGGTGTTTTTCCCATAAGGCTTGGTCAATCATTGATAAGGAGGTGATTGAAGCCATTCAGGAGTTCTTTACCAATCGAAGACCTCTTCCTAGAGAATTCACAGCTACTCTCATTGCTCTTATTCCCAAAATTAACAATGCTTCTGATATTTCTGATTATAGGCCCATCAGTCTATGCAATTTTTCTTACAAAGTAATTTCTAAAGTCATGTGCAACAGACTGAGCAGATTTTTGCCATCTCTCATTTCAAGAGAACAGTCGGCCTTTGTTAAAGGCAGACATATTGTGGATAATATTGCTTTAGCTCAGGAAATGGCCCAGGAATTGGGAAGGAAAACTAGAGGGAGCAATGTCATTTTGAAGCTGGACATGGCAAAGGCATATGACAGAATTGAATGGGATTTTCTCTTTGCGGTGCTGAAGCGTTTTGGTTTTAGTAATATTTTCATTGATCTCATTGATCTGATGGTCAACAATTGCTGGTTTTCTATTTCCTTTAACGGAGAATCTGCTGGTTTTTTCAAGTCTACAAGGGGTCTTCGACAAGGTGATCCTATTGCACCGTACCTCTTTATTCTTGCACAGGATTCTCTTAGCAGGTCTCTTCAAAAAGCTTACATGAGAGGTGCAATTGGGTGGTTCTCTGGGCCTCGGAGATGCCCTGTCATTTCCCATCTCCTCTTTGCAGATGACACGCTTGTGTTTGCTAATGCTACAGCTGACTCCATCCGAAACCTTATGAGTGTTCTGAATTCATATGAAAGAGCTTCCGGACAACTTATCAATGTGAAGAAGAGTGGTTACTTCATACATCCTAAACATACTCAATCTCTCTCCAGTAGAATTGAGAATATTACGGGTTTTGCCAGACAAAGTTTCCCTCATAAGTACCTGGGATTTCCTTTGGCTCTGGGCCGGATCAAAAAAGTACATTTTGTGGGTATTATTGCTGCTATTCAAAAGAAGATTGAAGGTTGGCAAGCCAGATTCCTTTCTCAAGGTGCGCGACTTATTCTTATTAAACATGTGCTCACCTCCATCCCAATATACATCCTAGCCTCCACTCCTCTTCATGAAGGAATTCATCACATTTTAGATCAGTCTTTTGCTAACTTTTTCTGGGGCTCATCTCAACATGGCAACCGGAAGCATTGGAAGTCTTGGAAGGATATATGCAAACCTATACCTCAGGGAGGTCTGGGAATAATGTCCTTAAGACACATGGAAATTGCCCTTCGGGTTAAAATGCTTTGGCATGCCTTATTTTCTGATTCACTATGGGCTGAATTTTTTAGAGCAAAATATATTAGAGGTAACCACATTAGTCTTGTTAGCTTCAAAGAAATGCATGGCTTTGCAAGGAAAAGTTGGCTGCGAGCCAAAAATCTTATTGTTCAGAATCAGAGGTTTATTATTGGTAATGGCCAGGCCACTAACTTCTGGAAGGATATTTGGATTGGGAACATGATATTGGAGTCTATGGTTCCTTCTAATTCCATCCCTGATAATAAAGCCACTGTTCAGGAAATTTTTACTTACCCAACTCAGGAGGTTGTTAGTTTTATTGATGCTTTTATTCCTAGCGACATAAGAAGGGCCCTGTTTCATACCAAATTATCTCATTTCCCGGATAAGCTATATGGTGTCCTTCCTCCAGTGGCAATTGTACAGTTTCATCTACTTACAGCAATTTTTTAGCACACAGCAGCTGGAAACTCATTCCTTCTGGAGGTATATCTGGTCCCAATGGATCCCTACCAGAATTTCTGTTTTCCTTTGGAAGGTTATCTACAATAGCTTGCCGTCGGATCTGAACATCAAGCGCTCGGGCATCCCACTCTGTTCCAAGTGCAGATGCTGCAAGGATAGTAAAGGGGAAGACATTAACCATTTGTTTGCTAATAGTGAGCTGGCCATTAACATATGGTCCTTTTTCAGCTCCAAAGGCCTCCCAATTTCGGGAAATACAGCAAGGGGTATTATTATTCACACTATTCAAGCAGTGAAAGGCAACACTCTCTTCGGTCTGTTTTCTATTGGGATCATAGCTTATGGCTTGTGGGAGATCTGGGCTGCCAGAATGCAGCTAGTCATGATAATAGAAGTATTCACCCACGATGTCTGATTCATAAAGTTCTTGTATAGGTTAAACAGTCCATTAGCCATGCTGATTTACAGGAAACTAACTGCAATAGGAGAAAGATCTTAGCATTATTTGATATTACAACTCAGTCTAATAAGAATCTGACTGTGGTGCTGGTTAAGTGGCAGTGTCCTCCGTGGCCTCATTTAAAGCTTAATACCGATGGAGCTTCCAAACATGCAGGTGATTCGGGAGGTGGTGGTATTGTCTGGGATGCTCATGGTATACCTCTTCTTGCCTTCTCCCATTACTATGCACATGGCAATAGCATAATAGCTGAAGCCAGGGCCCTTATGGATGGATTGAGATATCTAAAGGCTATTACATCTCAGCCGGCATTTATTGAGTGTGATTCCCAGCTTCTTGTACAAGTGATCAACCGGAAGATCCCTTGTCCGTGGAGGATTATCACTTATGTCAGAGAAATTTGGAGCTTACTGTCCATCAATGACTCTATTATCCACATTTTCCGTGAGGCAAATAAGGTGGCTGATTCTTTGGCTAATCTTGCGTGTTCTATGAAATGTAATTCTTTCTTTCTTTCGCAGCAACAACTTCCCAAGTATATAAAAGGGGTTGCTCGCATGGATAAGCTAGGTATGCCTAGCATCCGACTGATGTAAATTTCTTGTATTCATTGATCTCAATAAAATTTGCATCCTAGTAGTGTAATGGTGGAGTAGCTTTCTCTCTACCTCTGGTAGAGGGTGCACTCTCCTATTGCACCTAGGTAGGGTTTTCTAAAAAAAAAAAAGACTGTTGCCATACTTAGAGAAAGATAAGCCAGTGAATGCTCCTGGGTCTCCTTTTCTTCCCCATGTAAGTAACAAACAGTTGCAATGTTCTCAAGTCTCAACAAAGCGGGTCAACCTATGACACACAGGGAGTCTTCTGCGCAATGCTCTCCAAACCAGGGCCTTTACATTCCGCAGGAGTCAAGTCTCCAGACCTGTTAAACTCATTGATGCCCACCATCTGCAATCCTCTTGTAAGATAGATATACAAAGAAAATATGGTCACTGCCAAGAACCAAAAAACAGTTGAAAAAAATGAAGAAGGCCACAGAGGATGAATCAAAAGTAGCAGTTCCAAACCTGCTTGAACAAAAGAGATGAAACCTTAATCAGAGTCAGATCAACCATCATTTTTGAGTTAAAATCAGATTTAAAAACACATTTATATGCAATTAAAATCCACAAAGTTTGAAATCACATGCAGAAATTTTGGGGAATTTACCTTTTGCTATAAGTCGGCTGTTACAAATGGAGCTCTGTATTCTAGAAATAACAGTCAAAGTATGCTGGTAGCTGCTTTGTTTTGCCTGCAAGAAAATATGCAAAGGAATAACTATAAGATTTTTGCCGATGGACCAGACATCCATTTGTAAAATGACAACAGACAAGGGAACCGAATTGTTGAAAATAGATCTCTATGATGCCTATAAGTATTAATCAACTTTAAGCAGCGACCTGGACAGTGATGAAGATATTTCTCCATAGATATTTGTGGCTGGGAGAGCTTTTATTTGGTGATGTCTTGAGTAAAGAAAGTTCAGACAGTTTAGGAAAATAGGTTTGACTCTCTTTATCCTTCTCCCCCCCTCACATTCTTCATTGGATTTGAACAATGAATTCTGTACCTCCATCTTCCCCTAGATGTCCAGAAACATCCACATTTTGAACAAAATCTAGCAGCAATAACAATTCCCTTAAAAGAAGATCCTGGTTCAACTGGTTAAGTTGTCCTCCATATTTGCCCAAACAAAATTCATCCAAATCTCAAAGCACTTTGAGAAAATGCACCTTTCATAGTTCATACATTATCTCGTTGATCAGGAACGGTACTTGATATTCACATAGAAGTTGCTTAACACTCCAGTCAAGATCGAACAGCAGGTTTGTTTTTCCTTTTTCTTTTTAGTTATTGCATGTTCTCCCTTTGTTTCTTTCTTGAGAAACAAGTTATAAGCCTATCTAAAAGGTTTTCTGCATATTCTCCTCATATTAACCGCGTTCTTATACTTCTCCTATTCTCCTAGTGGCATCACCTAAAACCAAACCAAAAAATGTCAATAAACTTACCCTACTTTTTGTCCATTCCTACCAATATGTTTTTTTTAAAAAGTACACCTATTGCATATCCACTAGACTGTTGGTACTGTATAGTGTACCAACAAACATTGTATCTGGAACACACACTAATAGTCAACAGAACACATGTGAAACAGATAAATATACATAAGAATACATATAATAAATATGTCAAATCTTCCGATGTCCACATCTAAATACAAATACAAGATTATATAAATGTGAAATAAATATAGATGGGCACAAATATGTTCATATACACATGCACCTGTGTTGCGCCCACTATTTGTCTCGGATAAATTGAGACATTTCCCTCGAGTTGGTCGGGGTTCAATATTCGACGTATTACCACTCCGTGGAATATTTCCACACATCGGGACCCCGTGGCCCGTATGTCTCTACAATTATAGACCTCGCGCAACAAGCAAGGTGGTCGAGAACTAGATTAAACCCACCACGATTGTCAGGATCGTATGGTTCCGGACAAAACCCCGAAGGGGTGGACTTTTCCTCCCTTAGATGTTCAACATGAGCAAAGAAAACCTCGTAGTAAGAAGAGGGAGATGCAAAGGATGGTGTACACACCGCCGAGGAAGTCCCACGCACGTATACCACACTGCTCGGACAAGAACAAACCCCCTCTTCGCGGTCCACGGCTCGGGAAAGATGACAAACGAACAAGGAGAGCGCTCCCTCCTCTCTCCACACGGCGTGCTGCGAGAACAAGGCTGAAAAACTGCAAAACCAGGGGTTTATACAAAGGAATAGGCGCGGGAGGCCCGACCGGGGTCGAGTCAACCCGTCCAGGGTCGCCCGACCCCGGGGGGGGGGGGTCCGCGCGCTACCGAGCGGACCCGCCCGGGGTCGCACGCGACCCGGGGGACCCACCCCGAGTCTCTTGACCCCGGTGGGCCCTCCCCGGGGTCATTCGACCCCGAGTGGGGTCCCCGGGGTCATTCGACCCCGCCCCCTTTCTCTCTCACAGAAAAAAAAAAGGAGAGAAGAAAAAGGACCCTCTTGGGGTCATTTTTATCATGTTCACCCCGTACGGGTTCAAACATCTCCGAGTAGCCCTCCACTTTCTATAAAATCCGCATTCATGTAATGAAAGTGAAGGGCCCACAACAATGATGGAACGCCCCGAATAATCGACCCGTTTATCAAGTAAGGTCTCACGGAATCTTCCCTCTTTGCCTTCAATTACATCTGAAAATGATTTGTAAACTTTATTATGACCATCCCTCATTCGTTGTCCGCGGATACTATTATCAAGAAGTGTATCTACGGCTTCTTGTACCAATTTCTCCTAACACATTACTAAGACCCACGAGGGTCCAAAAGGAAGCATCAAGCATCTATGAGAAATCAAGGACACGTGCGCATCTAGCAAGAAGATCGTTCATTGTTTTGACCGTCGAGGGGCAGGTGGTCCCCGAGCCTTGTATTTATGCCCCTAAAGGCTATGTTTGTAATTATGCCCTCTGCGGGCCATGTTTATAAGTTTCTACGCCCCCGAGATGGCTAAATTATGTACTTCTGCCCCTATAATGGGAGAATTACAAAAATGTTCTCCCCGGGACTACGAGAAATATAAGTCCTGTTGTTTACAGTTTTACCCTGCAATCTTTTGTAGTTGGGCTATGCCCCTACTTCCCGCGTTAGTGCGGACCTCTTTAATGTACAGTCGACAATTCGTTGACAACTCTTGTACCCACTTGGGCCCTAAATATATTCGATATACTATGCAGATTTTCTTTGCACACTAGTTAGAAAAAAATTATAAGAAAACCCCCGACTTGCATAAAATTGTATACATATCCCTCCCTTTGCAAATCGACGCATGTGCACCTTCTATGAAGCCTCTCGTCGCTCCTTCCGCTTAGGGACATTGTCAACTCAGTCCTACACTTGAGTGCCACCTCAAACCTAAGTTCGTGTGGAGTCTGTTAAAATTACCAAAATACCCCTATGACCTAGAAATGGTCTAGTAGCCTCCAAAACTCTCCGGAAATGGCCTCAGTGCCTCGGGGAGTCAGGGATCCTATCCTACCTTCTCTGTAAACTGAAAATTCCAGAAATACCCTTGGCCTGGTAAAATTTTCAAAATATCCCTGGAAGCCTAAAATTATCAAAATATCCCTAGAGTCCAGGAAATTTCTCAATATTTCGAAAACACCCACTACTCTTGCAAAATTGTGACTATGTCCTCAAACCATAGGGTTTCTCGCTTAACCTCAAGGCTTTTGACGAAATCCTAATCTCATTAATTCTTCGGTGGTGAGTGAAAGCTAAATCTGAGCCCTACGGGCAAGCATGCCCTCAATATCATGACCTTTGTAGAAGATTAAGGTTTCTTTGACAGATAAACAAAGATGTTCGGACGTTAGGTCGATGTTAATCAACACACACTACGGTCAGTGGGGAAAGGTTCATCACTCGAACCCGAATCGTCTGATACGATACACACCCACGGAATAAACCCTTATATAAAATATTTCTTTTCAAAAAAAACTCCCACATATTAAATATATTCTGTGGCCAACAACCTGCAGGCGTGTACAAGGGCGCTTATAACACATGTTAATGATGATTTCGAGAGAACTCTATTATGCCGATGGCATCCTCTCAATGAGCATATTTTTTATGATCAATCAGATATATTACTGTTATTTTTTTAAAGTGGTTGGTACCACTAATTGCATTAAAAGGAAAGGAGGGATATACAAGTGCAGGCATTATGTTCAGAAAAACCCTTTACAACAAAAGCCCATCCACACCAAGGTGGTGTGACATGAACTATCCCCCCAACAAATCAAAAATCGAGGAGTTGCTCTAATTCACATTACAAAGCAACTTAGACCATTCTCTCACTCTCTCACAAATGAATCAAACAAGTCTTTTCGTAGCCCTTGCTTCCCTTTTAAAAATTTTGTTGTTCCTCGCTCCCCAAAGTGCCCATAAGGTAGCATGCAGGATAATCAAACAGGTAAGTCTATCTCCTTTTAGGGTTCACCTCCTTCCCCAAAAGCCAATCAACTGTTTGTTAATTACAGGAGCCATGTGTCCGATTAGCAATTTCACCCTAGACATCTTGCAAAAAGGTGGTCCAAGGTCTCATCCTTTTGTCCGCATAGGCAGCAAATGGTGGAAAGAGTCAGCAGGAAAGAAGAAAACCTATCACAAGTGGGCAGCCACCCATGGGAGATCCTCCAAACCAGCAGCTTCACCTTCAGGGGGCTCCTGGGTGACCAGATGTGGGAGGCGAGGCATTGGCGCAACCCTCCTTCAGAAATGATGGCATAGGCAGACCTAACTGAGAAGGAGACCTCCTACTCCCACCTCCACCACCACTGGTCCTCTGTGTCAGGGTGTAAACATATCCACTTGATTAACAGCAACTGTGTGGTTCGTCCCACAAGCAACTTTAACAGTTTTCCCTGAAAATGCAGCTATCGCCCATGGATGGGGCTGTGGCTCATAAGCAAATGGAACTATCCTTGGCATTATACTTTTTTTCCGCCCCATGTCCAAGTTGTCATACTGTGGGAGACCTGCGGTAAGTATAGAAGACCTTCAACAGAAGACAACCACACTATGAAATCAGCCCCACAGACAGCATTTGTCACTTGAGAAACCATACAGAGTACTGGAGATGACTCGATCTCATTTTGAGTTGAGCCAATTCCCAGTTTCCCATGCTTGTTTCCACCAAAAGCAAACGATTTACCATATTCAGTTACCACCACCATATGATTCCTCCCAGCACTTGCTCTAACAACTCTGTATTTTGACAGTTCGGAAACAAGGGTCAGCAAGTTGTGTTGCAGAGTGTCCCCATGACCCAGCTGCCCCTTTTCGTTCTGTCTCCACGTATAGCAGTGCCCTTCTACATCCAAGGCAACACAATGGCAGGCAGTGCATTCCGAAGCCACGAATCGGATATCGACCTCCATGAGTGGGCGCACCTGCGTCGAAGAGAACAAGTTCCCGCCAACCGGGGCAGAGCGGCAGCCCACGATCTCATAGCTGGTCCCGCTGCAGTAGAGGAGCTCCCCGGCGGTGGCGGCATCCCGCCTCCCCCTCCTTCTCCCAGGACAGACATGGCCTCCCAAGGAGAAAACGCAAACCAAACCCTAAGGTTTGAGCAGCAAGGGAAGAGGAGAACCCAATATACTACTGTTATTGCAGTTTAAGAGATTCCATTTCATATAAAGTTCAAGTCCTACAGTCCATCAAAAAATGCACAATACCTCCCATGAATCAACCATCACAAACGATGAGCTTCTGCAAGCTAGCTCACACATTCGGATACGATGTTCGGCTGACAGCAAACCCTGTTAGCATAGCAGAAATTAGTCAAATCTAGAATATTATGACACAGGCAAAAAAGGATTGGCAACTTTTAACTTCCTTAGAGAGAAAGATGAGCCGATGTTTCAAACAAAACAATAACGATCAAGCAATTCAAGTACTAAAATGATATCATCTATCAAATCCATATAACCATATGTACCAAATAAGCCATAAATGTTTTTCGGAAAAATGTCCTACTAGACAGAATGATCATCCTTTTCTTTGGGCAATGTTTTGCACAGGGGAGACTTTTAAGGGTGGGCATGACCACATGAGTGGGGAAGCTAACAGGCACATACACTCGTGTACCCCACTTTTTCACTTGAATGATTGTGTACATCTACTTTAAGGAAAAAATAACAATAATAATTTCTAATCAAACATCAACAAGTGATCAATGCCAATTTTTTTTGAAAGTCAGTTGTACCGGTCAATGTCAGATTTTAAACAGTAATGTTTCAAATTGACCATGTCAAATATTTTACTGTTACCTTTATACGAACATCTTCAAGGACATTCACATTCATGACAAAGAAAAAGCACTTCAAGCTCATAAGTTGTCAAACAACAGCGTACCTTCTTTTTGTATGAATCATTCACAGGTGACATGTAAGCTCCAATAACAAAATAGCCTTCTGAATTTAGTGCATCTCTTGCTAATTCTAGCAAAAAAAATGTGGGATAGTACAAGTTCATTACCAGCAGGTTCAAAACACAACCAAGTGCCCAAGAAATAAACAAGAACTCAAGTGTAATACCCCCGTGAACTGAACATAGAACCATGAAAAGCAATTTGAAGTGAACAGCGTTTATAATAAATAATAACTTTCAAGAGGTTTATAATGGACAATAATGTCTATTGGCATTGATGCATATTTATTAAGAAGTTTTTTTTTTTTGCTGATTGCTTCATAGGATTGCATATTCTAACATAGTTGTCTTCGTCCATTGCCCCAGTTAACAGATAAATTTTATGGCAAATGGCAAATTCACCCATTTTAACTAATATCAAGATGGTACTAGTTAAATCCAACCTAGTCAAGAAAAAAAAAGCAGGGGGGAAGGGGAAAAAAAATCCAAAGTGGTCATCAACTAAATGTGAAAGATTTCAAATGGGACCATTTTGGAGTTGTCTAAAATATTCATGCAAAGCAAATTTAGAACCTAAGCAATTAACGCAGCTCAAAATGTCCCATACGGTGAAGGGACAAGTCAATTAGAAAAATTCTAGCGACCATTTCTCGTTTCGGTTAGTGCACGTGTCCGCCTGGGGAATGGGCAGAAGTGTCTCTTTTAGAAAGATAGATGGTGCGGTGACTATACTCTAGAGGAGATCTTTCCATGACTTTTTGCGATTGCTTCTGCACAAGCGGCATTAGTTTCTTAGGTTTTTGACACAACTACTAAGGGGAACTTGGTCTCCATCCTTCAGAAGAAACCTTAAGGCAGAGGAGATTGTTGGGCAAACTCCTATCTTTTGTCCTACACTTTGCCCCAGAAGCCCGCAACGTTGATATGATGGTGGAGATAGGACAAGGAAGGAAGATTTCCGGTTAGCTCAACCTACAGCCTTATTTTAGATGGAGGAGTGAGACATGGTGTTACATCGCAGATCTGAAATCCCAGGAGCCCATTTAGGGTGAAACTGCTTATATGGAGGATTTCACATGGCCGGCTACCCAGTTGTGACAAGTTGGCTACATTCCTAACGGTAATCCCATATGTGTGTTCTTTGTGAGGAAAAGGAGTCCCTAGATCACCTCTTCGTAGATTGCTCCTTCTCTAAAGAGATATGGACACATTTGACGAATAGGTTCCTAGGTGAGATAATGTGCACCAATTGATCCGACAATGGCACAAGAGATGGATTCTCAAGAGCGATAGGCACATTTGGTGGCTCATTCTGCACGCTATCCTTTGAGTCTTATGGGGAGCAAGAAACAGTAGGATCTTCAGGAGAGAAGCTAGAGCCCCTAACATGAGTGTATCTTTGATCTCTTTTTTTTTTTTTGAAGTAGGTAGTACCATTAATTGTATAAATGAAAAAAGGGATGTACAAGTATAGTCGAAGAGCGCCCCAAAAATATCTATACAAAAAGTCACACCAAGACAGTGTGAGACTAACCACCTAGCAGAACAAAAATAGGGGAGTCGAGAGAGTTCACATTACAAAGCGACTCCGTCTATTCTCTCACTCTATCACAAATGAAAGATACAAGAGTTTCCATTGCTCTAGCCTCCCTCCTGAAAGTCCTATTGTTCCATTCGCCCCACAACGACCATAGGGTGGCATACAGGATCAGCCACCAAACAACTCTATCACCTCTATGGGGCCACCTTCTGCCCCACGACCTAATGAAGTGATGCACCTCTGTCTAACTATTGATGGCATAGTGGACTCTCCTAGCAAGACCCTCCCACACCTCTTGTGACTAGATACAGCCTACAAACAGATAGTCCAGGATCTTGTCCTCCTGATCACATAAGCAACAGGTTGGATAGATGCTCGGAAGAAATGAAGCAGCCTGTCCTGAGTGGACAATCTCCCGTGGGAAATCCTCCAAGTGAGCAGCTTCACCTTCAGCAGCCTCCGCGGCCTCCAAACTTGAGGGGCGAGGCTGTGGCGCAGCCCTCCATCAAAGATAATGGATTATGCAGACCTCACTTAGAAGGTCATCTCCCTACCCCACCTCCAATTCATGCATCCTCCCTATCGGGATGAGGAGTATAGATGAGAAGAAAGAGTAAGAGATCCTGAAACTGCTCCATCTCGACAGTCCTGAGGACCCTCCTGAAGGTCGATGCCCAAATGCCTCCTAAGAGCTGGGGGTCAAAAGCCTGGGCGATCGAACCCAAATGAACAACTGAAGCGGAAAAAAGGCAGGGGAAGGAAACCTCCAACGTGAAGTCCCCACCAATTGTCCTTTCAGAAAAGGCACTGGTCGCCTTTTCCTAGAAGGACCCGAACGCCGAAGTAGATAATGTCCCTACAAGACAAAATGTTGTGCCAAATCGGGGAGGTCCGATATCGAGCTACAGACTCCAAATCCCAGACTTTGCTCCTGCTGAAGTATTTATGCCTGATAACCTGTGCGCAAAGCCCATCATCTCTTACCCCAACTTCCATAGCCACTTGCACAAGAGAGTCGAATTGAAATATCTAATATTCTTGATCCCCAGACCTCCCTCTTCCTTACTACCAACCACCTTTCCCCACTTGATATCATGACATCCCCTACGAGTCCTCTCACTCCCATGCCAAAAGAATCTCCCTAAATAGACTCAATCTTGTGCGCCACAGACTTTGGGATCCAGAACATGGAGAGAAAATAGATAGGTAGACTGTCCAAAACTAATCTGCATAACACCAACCTGCCCCATATGAGAGCAATCTAGCCTTCCAACTAGCCAGGCTATAGACTCATAGCGTTGTATAATAGGTAGCTAATCTGCATGTCGTAAAGCATCTAGGGTCAGAGGGAGCACCAGGTAGGAGATAGGGAAAGCTCCTAACTAGCACCCCGGAATGTAAGCCGCCCTCTGAAGGCCATGTCCTCAATTTTAACCCCAACAAACAAGCTCTTGCTGAAGTTAACTTTCAGACCAATGACCTCCTCCAGCAAATCCAGCAAAAGTCTAGTCACATAAAGTTGTTGTTCATCCTCTGCCAGAATATGATGGTATCATCGGCATACTACAAGTGAGAAACTGAGGGACCTCCTCTCCCAACTTGGAAACCCTTGATCAGACCAGAATCCTCTACTCTCAACCAAACCCTACTTAGCATATGAGCCACTAGCACAAAGAAGAGAGGGGACATAAGGTCTCCCTACCTAAGCCCCCTCCCACTATAGAAGAAAGAAGGCAGCTTGCCATTGATAAGGACAACGAAAGAAGCCGAGGAGATGCATGTCTGGACCCAAACTATCCATATTTCCCCAAAGCCCATGTATCTTTGATCTTAGAGAGAGAGAGTGGGATTCCATAGTATGTAAAGTGGACTCACAAAATTTCTCCTTTTTTTGTTTTGTTGAGGGGCAGTGGGTGCCACATCACCTTGGTGTAGCATTTTGTAGAGAGATCTTTTGGGGGCACATATATATATATATAGTGGGTAGTACCACTAGTGTATTAAATGTAAAACAGGAATGTACAAGTATAAGCAATGGGGTCCCAAAAAATCCTTGTACAAAGACACACCAAAATAGTGTGGAATACTAACCCGCCAGCAAAACAAAAAGATGAGAGTTAAGAGAATTCACATTACAAAGCAACCTCGTCTATTCCCTCACTCTACCACAAATAAAAGTTATGAGAGAGTCCTCAGCTCTAGCCTATCTCCTAAAGATCCTATTGTTCCGTTCACCCCACAAAGATCAAAGAGTGGAGTGCAGGATCAACCACCACACAATACTATCCCCTCTAAGGGGACACCTCCTACCCCAAGACACGATGAAGAGATGCACTTCTCTCTACAGCCCACGACACAATGGGATTTCCTAGCAACCCCCAGCCACACCTCCTATGAGTAGGTACAACCTACAAACAAGTGATCCAGGATCTCATCCACCTATCCACAAAGGCAGCAAGTCAGCTGGATACCTGGAAGGAGCTGGAGCAACCTGTCTCGAGTGGGAACCTCCTGCGAGAAATCATCCAAGTGAGGAGCTTCACCTTTAGTAGACTCTGCAGGCTCCACACATGGAGGGCGAGGGTGTGGCGCACCCCTCTATCAGTGATCAAGGAGTAAGTAGACCTCACAAAAAAAGCCCCCTCCCTACCCCACCTCTACAACCATGCATCCTCCCTGTCGGAGCGTGAAGTGTGGGCGAGGAGGAAGCATAGCAGGTCCTGAAGCTGCTCCATCTCGTCATTCTTAAGGCCCCTCTTGAAGGTCAGAGCCCAGGTGCCACCAAAAAGGTGTGAGTCAAAAGCCCGGGCAACCGACCCCAAAGGGTCAACTACAACAACAAAGAGGGTGGGAAAAGAAGTCTCTTACATGAAGTCCTTCCAGAAAAGACATTAGTTGTCATTCCCTAGTTGGACCCAAAGGCCAGAGGAGATAATATCCCTGTAGGTAAAAATGTTGTACCAAATTGATAAAGTCTGATCCTGTGCTGATGTATCCAAGTCCCAAACTCTCCTCCTACCAAAATATCTCTGTCAAATAACCTCCGCCCACAGTCCATCATCTCCTGTCCCTAATCTCTATAACCACTTGCACAAGAGAGCCAAATTAAAATCTCTCACATCTTTGATCCCCAGGCCTCCCTCTATCTTGCTGGCAGCCACCCTTCCCCAATCTAATGCCAAAAGAATCTCCCCTGAATAGACCCATTCCCCACAGACTTTGGGATCTGGAACACAGAGAGGAAGCAGACCGGTAAGTTGTCCAAAACTGGTCTGCATAAAGCTAACTTGCCCCCATAAGATAGCAATCTAACTTTCCAACCAACCAGTTTGGACTCATATCTCTATAAGATGGACACCGAAGAGCACCTAGAGTCAGAAGGAGACTTAGGTAGGAGATAGGGAAAGCTCCTACCTGGCAGCCCAGAATGCACGACACCCTCTGAAGAGTCAAGTCCTCCATGTTAACCCCAACAAGTCTGCTCTTTTTGAAGTTAACTGTGAACTTCTCATGCAATTCCAGCAAAAGTCTAGCCACGAATAGATGTTGCGTGTCCTCTGCTAGGAATAGGATAGTATCATTGACATACTACAAGTGAGTGACTGAGGAACCTACTCTCTCAACGTGGAAATCCCCGATCAGACCTGAAGCCTCTGCTCTCAATCACACCCTACTCAGCACATGAGCCACAAGTACAAAAAGGAGAGGAGACATAGGATCTCCCTACCGAAGTCCCCTGCCACTGTGGAAAAGAGGAGTCAACTTCCCATTGACAAGGACAGCAAAAGAAGCAAAGAAAATACAAGCCTGGATCCAGCCGCATCACATATTCCCGAAGCCCATCTTCTCCAACACATCAAATAAACATGGCCAACTAACTCTATCATAAGCCTTCTCCAAATCCAACTTAAGGACTACTTTTCTCCTCTGAGTCTTCATGGCAAATAAGCACCTATGAGCCACCAAAAAATTATTCTGGATACATCTTCCCTTGATGAAAGCTCCCTAGAATAGATGACCACCTTGTTCATAACCTTGTCCAACCTCCCTGCCAACAACTTGGTAATAATCTTGTAGGTGCCATTCAACAGACAAATGGGCCTAAATCCCGAAAATCTTGGGCTCCTTGGTTCTTGGGAATAAGGACCATGAAGGTATTGTTGATGCTCTCCAAATGCGCCCTCCCCTCCTGTGGAACTCCCTCACAGCTGCCATAAGCTCAACTTTGATGGTATCCCAACACTTTGGAAGAAGGCTAACGAGAAACCATCCGGCCCTAGAGCTCTATCCCCTACAAGAGAGAAGATTGCCAGACGAACTTCCTTCTCTTAAAACCTCTGGGAGAGAGTGTTGAACATATGCGAGTGATTTTGATGTTAACAAAACCCAGGACATTTATCTTCTACGTACCTTGTATTAGAACGAAGTTTCTTGCTTTAAACCATCAAGTTTCACCCCATTTCAACTTAGTGTTCACGAATCCTTCCATGTGTTAAATCGATCCTAAACGAACTTGTAATCAACTATAACACAAGCCCATTTCAAGCATCAAACCTATGGACAGTTTCAAGTGGGCTAACACTTGATTTTTGCAGGTTTGAAGATTGGCGGTCGACCTGTGGACCCTTGGCGGTCGACCTGAAATCACAGCATTGAAATTAGGCAAACCTGTAAAATTGGCGGTCGACCGCCAGGACCCTAGTGGTCAACCGCTTTTTCCAACAGCCAAATGACTACAGGAATGCTCTTAGCGGTCGACCGCTAGCCTCTGCAGGTCGACCGCCAGCCCCGAGCTGCCCATAATTGTTGACTTTTTGTCACTTCAAAAAAAGCCATCCCTCTTGGTATTGTTTAATCCCTAAGCAACCAAACCCTCCACAAATTGTGGATCTGGTCTGGGGGAGTCCATGGACCATTCAAAGTCTATAAAATATATACTAGAGGGTTAAGAAAACCCTAATGCTCAAGGTGGGATCAAGGAGGCTACCAAAGGGGGAGAGAAGGGAGCTAGCACTGTAGACGTGAACAGTGCTCCGAGAAGAATTCTTCATCCTTCTTCATCCATCCTCAAGTGAAGATCAAGCCATATCTGAAGGAGATCAATTCCAAAGCCAAGTGAAGCTCAAGCTGCATCCAAGAAACTCTTCATCAACTAAGGGGGAGCATCAATCAAGTTCTTTCTTTTGTGTTTTCATTCTTAATCTTTCTAAGCTTCAAGTGTGGTTCTTGTAATCCTGTAACAATCTTGTGTGTGTGTGGATCTTCCTAGATCCGTGTGTGTGTCTAGTTAATCTTGTTGGTTTCGTGTGTGTAGTTGGGTGTCCTTACACCCTCTGGGAATCTTCATCTCCCAACGTGTGTGTGTGTGTGTGTGTTCGATCTTGTATCTCTTTACAAGATAGTGTGTGGATCCTCATGGTCGGTGAGGGGTGGACGTAGGTTGCCGTTGTGACATCCGAACCACCTAAAAATTGATGTCTCATTGTGGTTTGTTCCCTTTCTCCTTCCTCCTTCTGCGCATGCTTGTGAAACTAGATTAAGTGCTTCTATTAGATCTAAATTATCTGATCAGTTTCAAATAGATCCTCGGTATATCAAAAGCTGGATTCGGACTGACAAGGTTACTCTTGCCGGAAAGATAACAGTTTGCGTTGAGTGAATCTACGGATTTACCAACTCCGCCTAGTACCAAGGGTTACTGGAGTGATTGATTTTGAAAGATCTATTCTCTCTTGCACTTGTTCTATAGTGTTCTCACACATTCTTAAAATTGAGTATAGCTTTGTTAAATTCTTGATATCACCCAATTCACCCCCCTCTTGGGTGCCATTGATAGCGGGACTTCAGATAGCATCTCTCTCCTCAGGTAATATATGGGGAAGAAGATCATCTACAATTCTCGACCTAAAGTGGCCCTCCTCTATAAACAACTTGGAGCAGTAGTCCCTTGCCAACCCCCTGATATGCTCATCTAAAGACACAAAGAGCTCCCTGTTGAACCCCACAAAAATCATAATATCTTTTTAATATTTTTAGAAAATAAAATGCATTATGGCAAAAGGTCAAATGCATGGGCTTTTAAAACCCTTTTGGACTGGGAAGACGAGGAGCCTTCACCTCCCCCTCTCACTTCCCCTCTTAAGCACACGAGGAAACCCGGGAGGGGCTCCCCCGGGTCACGCAGACCCAGAGGTGGCACCCTCGGGTCATGCAAACCCGGGGGGACCACCCTCAAGTGTGTACAGACCAGGAAGGGCCCCACCGAGTCTCTCCTTTCCTTCTCTGTTGTCCAGTGAGGCCAAAAGGAAAAAAAAAGGAAAAAAAAAGAAAGAAAACAACCCGGAGATGGCACCTCTGGGTTCCGTAGACCCAGAGGTGGCACCCCCGGGTCATGCAAACCCAGGGAACCACCAAAGGGTGTGTGCAGAGTAGGGAGGGACAACCCCGGGATCTGCCCCTCCGAGCCAAACCCACCAGAAACCTCCTTCGTCGCCCGCTGACATGGGAGGAGGAGAGGCCCAATTGAGCAAGAACATCAGGGCTCCACCAAGTCCCATGTTAGCAGCTCTGATGATGACCGCACATACTGGGACCCAGACTAGGGGGGCTAGCCGTTGCCTGCCCCCTATCGCCCCTAAGGCCAGGAGCAGACGTTTCCCATCGTGACGATGGAGGCCAGATCTCAGATCGAGGACCACCGGTAGCGAGGCGTTGGCGATCGACAACAGGCACTTCGTGTCTTGACAACCGGGGATATGAAGACTAGTGGCCACCGAAGCAGGCCCAGGAGGGCAGTCATAAGAAACCGATGTGTCAATTGGGTTAAGAAGAGGACCCAAAATGGGTAATCTCGCTCGACCCAGATTCAGATAAGTTGTAGGTTACCAGGTCGAAAACTGGTCCCCGCAACATTGGCCCTACTGAGCCGGCCCGCCCACTCAGTTCTGAACATCCACACCTGCCCAACCCAATATCCCTTGGCCTAGGCCCGCCCGGCCCCGCGCGGACTGGGGATGCGTTAGAAATTTGAAAGGCCTTCAAGAAGTCATCCCCTACCTCTGGACTGAACGGTGGTCGCCCTAAGAGCACCTGTCGTCGTCGCTCCTCTTCCACCACGAGCTCACTGTTGGTCACTCGGACAACAACATCTCATCGTTCAAAAGAGAAAACAATTGTCGGAGAGGCCTGGAGAGCACCCAGAGCGACGATGATGGCCTTCACCGTGGTCACCCTGCAATTTGGAACGACCCACACCGTACCAGCCTCCATTTATCCAAATGGTCTGGCCAAGAAACTGATTTCAACATCATCACATAGGCACAATGGCACCCCTGCAAACTTGACCCAACAAGCGAACCTCTCCGAGGTGGAGAAAGTTCGCCGTTCAAAGGTCCATCTCTGAATCCAGAGGATAGTGCTTTCACCTACCAGGACTCCAACGTCGGCCACCTCCTTCACTCCCTACACCTGGACACAATGGCTAGAAAGCCATTCTTGAGCATCATTGAGATGACCCAAGGGCCGCTAGCCCCCCAACGACAATCCAGCCACTTTTTCGTCTTGTCCGTGTCTGAGCCGCCATGGAGGGGTGATCCAGACACACCTGTCAAGCCACTCTAAGTGCTCGAACATGCTCTCTAGAGAGAGCCCACCCAGGTGCAGAGGATCACATCTCATTGGTGGGGGTTAAGCCACTAGCCTCTACTTCACCACGTCAACATATGATCTACCACCCCTCACCCCTCATGTCTCCGGCCAAGGACCCCCCATGAGAAACCTTAGGACCTCTGTAGATACCCCTCTGTCAGCAACAAAAACATATGGGTCCAGGACCCCTCCCCTACCAATAACCTCCCTCCAACGAGATCCACCGCCATCCGCAGGGAAGCAGTTAGCCTCGAGCCCCCACTCCATCCCCAGTCCTCTCTCTCTCGAAAAGGCTAGAGAGAGAATTTTTTAATGGTTTGATCCACCACTAACACTTTAGGGGCACACACATTATACTTGTATATCCCTTCATTTTTACTGTAATACAATTTCGTGGTACCAACCACTTTCAAAAAACAAATCCTAAATCCTATATCTGGCCAGAGGAATGGAGTTAAACTATTTTAGTTACATTCACCAAGTCCGTTGTAATAAATGCTTGTCTACGAATCACCAATGTCTGGAACATTAGCAGATAGATAGAGTTTGGCCCTTCTAGTTGAAAACTAACCGCATCACGAGGCTGGCTCCTCTCCGACATAGTCTGAATTGCTCTACCACTGCATGCCCCTTTCTACACCCCGGTATCTTCATCATCACTGTCATGAAGCTTATTCCAGATGCTCGTTGTCAGGAAAGGATCAAGAAATCCAAAAGTAATGGATATATTTCCTAGTCAGCTAGCAACTTGCCCATTTGCTGAAGAATAAGAGATCCACAATGCAAAGCACTTTTGCAATACCACTTTTGTCAATATGTCTTCTTTGGGGACTCACTTATTCTTCCGATCTAACTACTGAAATCCAACTATACTTTCTGAACGGTATCCTAAACAATCTTTTTGTTATATTCTCGATAATAACCATTGGAAAAAAATGAGAAGGGCACCTATACTTACCGAACATGCGCAGATGCATATGAGTGGGAGGATTGAAGCTTCCCGTCGATACCAAGACAACGCAGGCCCGGTTCCTGGATTCCAAAGATAAACGATGTGAGGGGCATCAAACTGAGTTATGCGGCACGCCGAGTATGAATCCCTCCCCAACCCGAAGAGTAGGCAACATAAGAGCCACCCCTGTGACGGGAGGAGATCAGAGATGGATCAAACATGGAAATTTTAACAACCGAAGCTTGACGAATTCCCCCAGAGGGAATTAACCAGTCCCCTATGGAATCATGGCAGGGTTGCTACATGCCAGTAGCAACAGCAGACATCAGCCCCATCAGCCTCTGAACGGGGAGATATGGTATACCCTGTGACTCCCTGATGCAGGAAGTTGGCAGGTCTTGATCCGATTCCGGCTTTACCGCAAGATGTGCACATGCCTATGCAATCATCTCATGTGTTCTTCGCACCCGACAGACCAAAACCAACGGAGTTCTTCCCCTGAACAGTCGTCTCACCTGAGGGAGGCTGCACCGTCCTCGGTTCCACGGGCCGACGGCGACGGCAGCGGCGGTGGCGGGAGAGATAGCTTCTCCGTGGGAAGGGGGACATCCATGTTTTCTCGTGCGGGAAGGGAGTCAACAATAACGAAGAGTAAGGTGTTTGTTTGCTTTTTTCTCTCTCTCTTTTCTCTCAAACTAAAAAATAGGCATAGGAAATCCACTTAAGCATGTTTGGTAAGCAGAGACGACGACGAAGACAGGTGTGGTGGGCCTGGTGGCCTGGCGGACGTGGCCGGCGGCGTGGGACTGCAGCAGCCGTGCTTGGCTGTGAGAGCCACGAAGGAGACGGCGGAGGTGTCCGGCGGTGGCCCAGAGGCGGCGGTGTGCCCTTTGGCAGGTGGGGGTGACGGACGTCTCGCGGGGTGGCCGCGGGCGGACACCGGCGGTGGGGCAGAGGGTGCGGCTGTCTGTGGCGATGGGTGGCCGACGACGTGATTGACGGCGCGGGATGGAGGGCGGTGGAACTTGCTCGCGGCGTGGCGGCCGCGGACGACGAGGACGGCGCCGGCGGAGGCGCAGTGACCGCTCTGCACAGCGGCAGGACGGAGGCCGGTGGTGACGGGCTGCTGGGGCTGCAACAGGGCGGCAGGCGCCGGCGTGGAGGCGGGGTTGGCCGGAGGTGGCCGCGACGGTGGTGGGTTTTACCGTAGCTCTCGTTTCCCAGCGGAGGAGGAGGTGGTGAAGAAGAAACGCACGGTGGAAGAAAACAGAGGGAGAAAAAATAAACCGGTGGAATAAGAGATGAAAATGCATCTCCCTGTTAGAGTTTTCTCTCCTTTTTTAGAAAAGTTAATTTAATTATTATTGTTAAATAAAATTATATAAACTTTAAAAAGTTTAATATTTTACATAAATAAATACTAGTCAAATTAAAGAGTTACGTGCGAACGACTTTGATATTTTTTTAAAATTATAATGAGAATATGTTTTTTTTAAAATAAGCACCGACCAACATAGTCAGAGTCTAGTCAAGTGCATCATCCCCCAGAAGGGGATAATGTTCTCACTTCCCCCGACTGACAATGTGACTAGAAATTTTATTAATTTTTTGAAAAGATTACAAATTCTGCGGGACATACCCCTGTCAATCCCTACAATCAACCATGAGAACAAATAATAGCTACTAAACCAAAAAACTAATTACAGTTGCGAATAGATGGCAAGCCTATTTTATCCACCCTCAACACTCCCCTAGCCAGTCGAGAAAGATCACTGACTCGAGTAAAAATGGTGTTATTGTGATCGGCACATGCATAGGAGGCCAAAACATCAGTTACTTGGTTGCCTTCCCTAAAAACATGCTGCACTGAACAACAACATTTGGTAAGTTGATCTAAAATTTCCTTCCACCATGGAAGAATGGTCCAACTATGAGTTACACCTTTCTAGATTACATCAACTAACAATGCAAAGTCACTGTATACTGCAGCCACCTGAAGACCACCATTCAATATTATAGATAATTCATCATGAAGTGCCCTTGCCTCTGCTAGAAGATTTCGCACGTGGCTATAGTGAAAAGTAAAACCTACTAACAAATTACCCGTAGGGTCTTGGATACATCATCCTCCACCACTCATTCTTAAATTACTCTTGGAAGCCCCGTCAACATGCAAAGTAAGTTTGGAAGATGAAAGTCTACGCCGCACAACAATCGGCCATTTCTGAACGACCCGAGGAAAGAAATGGAATTGAGCCAGTTTGTTCTTTTACACTGTTGAGAGAATCGCTGAAAAAGAGACTTTATCAAGGGAATAGAAGATTGCTGCACTGTAATGAGAATATAATTTAAATGTATATATAAATATAAATATAAGATACATTTTGATGTGACTTTGTTTTTAATACGGTTATATTCCCTACGTTTCCAAGCAGTGGGACATTGCATGACTCATTTATGGATTGACTGAGATGTATGTTACGGTTGCTTAGTTAAGCGTAAACTATTGTTGACCAAAAATGTGAATGTGTTTTACATCAAATTAATTTGACCCTATACATTTATGTAACTAAGTCCAACCGATAAAAAATGGCGGGAGTAACGTTATTGATAATGTGATAGCCCTTGGATTGAAGCAATAAAGTATACCACAATAATCAAAATTTTATTCCCGTCTCCTCCTTCCACGTCTCTAAAATTTATAATTGGGTCTAAGAAGTTATCGGCACATTTACGAGAAGTAATCGAATATACCATAAAAATTATTCAAATGTTAATAAAAGAATATATCACAAATGACACAACTCTTAGATTGAAGCAAAACTCGAAAATTTATTTCTGTCCATTCCTTTCAAGTCTCTAAAATTTACAGTCCAATCTAGGAAGTCATGCCTATTCTCTTAGGATCTGTTTGTTTGCGGAATAAGGCACTGATAACCCGGATACCAACATCTTATTCCTCCTATTCTATTTCTTTGCGGGGATCTAGTATTTCGGCCTATACACGGGTTAAGGGCCAATATATGGGTTAAGTATGTTCTAACAAGATGGTGGAATAAGTTAATCCGGATACAGTCAAAGTAATATTATTTATTTTTTGGTAGACCCTAACCTCTGTTACGTAAACAAACAGGGCCTTAGCACCCATCTTTCTAGGGGCAGCCTTATGTGAGAGGGGGTGTAGGAATGGTCGTCCATGGATCACTATCATCACGAATTGTAACAAATTTTGTATTCATTGGTTTTAAAGTCGTCGTCTGAGTTAGAATAACAAAAGAAGCCTATAAGTGATCCCCATTGTGAGTCATATAGACTTGAGTGTTGAAATTTTTGGTGTTACTACGTCAATAGATTCCCACGGATCTGAAAAAAAAAATCTTAACGATTGAAAAATAAAAAGATCTAACAAAATGACAAAAGAATTGGGATGGACGTGTAAATCCACCACACCTCTTATGTCGCGATGCGGATCTAGATCCTAATTATAAGTTTAGATGTCAGATGAATAAACATTCTTGTACAGAAGTTTCACCATAGATTTTCACATTATCCAACAACAAAAGAGAAAATTTCATCGTTGTAATTAAGAATCATTGTAATTAAGAATATCATACATCTTCACAGAGATCGCGAGAAATAAAGAATTTTAACTCCTCCCCTTGTAACTATAAAAGCATGGTTGGTTGACGAACCTCTACGACATGTAAAATACATTGGGAATGGTGTGCAGTTCAAGGAGGAGGAGGAGGTTGCACTGGCTGAAAGTTTACAGCATTGAACGTTTCTCCGTTCTTTCAACAAACCACACGAAAGACAGAAGAAGTCATCTTTCATCTAGCATTTGGCAAGTTTCCAAGACTTCAAAGAAGTTGATATAGAAATCCAACCTGCTCCTTGGTGCACTCCCACTTGGAGAGGTATTGACTTCAAATCTGATTATTCCCTCCTCGTTTTAAAAAAAATATATATCTACTCAAAAAAGTTGATACAGAAATCATAAGCGCACTTCCCACGAGGATCGGATAGATGATGTGGTTTATTGACTCGGGTCGATTTAAAAACCTTCAATTTTTCATTTATTAGACCAAGTGGTGATCTCCTGACTCACCACCCACTCATGGGTTGCAAACTTCTCTAATAAGAATCTTAGTAGTTAATCGTACGTTAAATGTGTTAAACACCGCCGTTTTAAAACCCAGTCCGACCGATTTAATCAGTTGAATTACGACTCGATCTCAAAATTTGGTTGAAATTATATATAGATCAATTAAGATCTAATTAAAACTCGATCAAATCTGATTAACTCGACTCAACTCGATTAATTTGACCTAACTCACTCAATTAGATTCGATATTTATTTCACATTTTCTAAGTTTCTATTGTTAAGTTAGATTTTAATTTAACGTGTAAATAAATATAAAAGACTATGAGTCGTCCTTGAAATTATATCTCTTATAGTCTTAATATTAAGTGATATTAACATAATTTCTAAAACTTTAAAAGATATTGATTCTAAATTTTTTTCCAAAGTGGATAAATAATAAAATAATTAAGAGTTTAAAATTAAACTTAGTGAATTCAGATTGCGACATCGTTCTATGAGATAACCGACAGATCATAAAGAAGAAACATTCATATCATATAAAAAATAAAGTGTATTTTATATTTCTAAATTATTTCTTAAGATATATTAAAAATTTATAAGTATATAAAATTTATGTAAATAATTATAAGAGTCACGGATCAATAATCTACATGGTTAAACTATTGACCTGACTCATTAGACTATACACGTCAAGTTCTAGATTCGGATTTTAAAACATTGCCAAACACATTGGAACCTTTTTTTCCGTCCATTTTCCTCTTTATACCCCTAACCTAATTCCGAATTGTTGACATACTCTTCCCGTTGGTGTATAGAATGGCGGGCACCGAAGCAGGGGTATTTTAGGGATGTGCAAAAATCAGACGAGACGAAAACTGGGAAGAGGAGGAGAACGGTGTTGAGAGAGAGAGAGAGAGAGAGAGAGGGCCGGGCATGCCGAAGAAAGGGGAGGAGGCGCCGGCGGTGGTGGTGGAGGAGCTGCCCAGGACCATCGTCCGGCGAATCGTGAAGGACAAGCTCTCCCGGCTGTCCTCCTCCTCTTCTTCTTCTTCTTCCTCTTCATCTCGTGGCAAAAGGAAGGGAACGAGCGCGGTAGGAGAAGAGGATGGGGAGGGGGAAGGAGAAGGGATGAACATCCACAAGGACGCCCTCCTCGCCTTCTCCGAGAGCGCCCGCATCTTCATCCACTACCTCTCTGCCACGTAGGGTTATCCTCGCTCTTGCTCCCCTCCCGGGGATGCTTCTTGTTCTTCTTCATGCATCTTATTCTCGCCCTCGGCATGTGTTGTGGATGCTTGTTTCTTGAATGATTTTCCTTTTGCGGTTTGGTTGAAGGACTATTTGAAGAAAAAAAACTCGATCTTTACTTGGTGGTGTTCGATCTGATCAGTTTTACGGAAATTTCTCCCACTTCGTCAGTGATGTGACTTGCCCCATACCTGCAAGCTGTGGGAACACAAATGTGGAGTCTTTAACAACTTTTTTTTTTCTGGAGGAGAATGGTATTTACAATGCCTCAATGAACTGCAACTTCCTTTGGAGAGGAAACGAGAAAGAATTATCAGGTGTTATATATGACAATCTTCTCAGAAATGCTTGTCAGTTTGCCAAATGTTAGTGCTTATCTACACGCCTACAAGCCGTGTTGTCAGTACGTCAGTAATCCTTGGGTTGGAACAACCTGGAGTCCACTTGGAGTTCCTAGTTTCTGAAGAGATGGGTACTTGTCGCGTTTTTTTTTTCCTTATTTGAGCTGCCTGTGCCTTTCAGTTGAGCATTTTGTCAAGCAGTGGAGGCACAGTGTAGTTTTTCTTTTTAAGTGGATGGTACCACCAAATATATAAAGAAAATGAGAATATACAAGTATGAAGGGAGAGCACTCGCAAACTCTCAAATACAAAAGTCATCGGACAACCCTCTGGCCCGGGAGCAAAACAAAAGAGAGAATCAGCACTAGTATGAAGGGAGAGCACTCGCAAACTCTCAAATACAAAAGTTAGCGGACAACCCTCTGACCCGGGAGCAAAACAAAAGAGAGAATCAGCACTACCCCCCCCCCCCAACATACACAAGAGAAGACAGACACGTTCTGCCACAAAATTGCACTATGAACTCAGCCTACCCCGAGGCCCACAAAACCACCTTACACCCCCAAAAATCTCTCCCGAGGGCTCTAAACACTCGCCCCCTTGTAAGACATAACTGCCCCCCTCCCCTCCCTCACCAAAACAAAGTACCCTTAAATGCTACCTACCTTCCTCTACCCTATCGGTTTCCTCTCTTCTACTGGCCTTCTCTGTCTTAGCCTTGTTATATCCGCTTGCCATCTTCGCTGGATTCTACAGAAGATTGACCTCACATCTTTGTCAACCCCTTCAGTTTTCACACCAATTAGACTCGCCACCTCCATAGCCCGAGACTCCATAAACCTTTCCACGTTAGCTATAATCTTTGTGACCCCCTCCTTGCTGAGGCTCCCCTGTCCGAGGCACAGTGTCGTTGATAAGTCCTTTCAAGGATTAGTGAAATGACCTGCTTTATCACTAAGGGGGAATTGTGAGGTGCAATATAACTAAAAGATAAACTCCCGTTAATAATTTAAATCCACTTTAAAATATCATTTGAGGGACTGTAGATGGTGTGACCTTGGATCACCTTGATTTTTTATATCTCGTCTATTTTCTCAGTTAATTTTCTTTTTTTCTTACTCTGAAACCCGGGCAAATGTGCAATCTACTGGATGGATAAAGTAGAATTCACACTGTATATGGATTACAATAACTGATTAGCTTTGTCTTCTGGCCTGTCATTTTTTGCAGGGCAAACGACATATGCAGGGAATCAAAAAGACAGATCATTAATGCAGAAGATGTGTTTAAAGCACTTGAGGAGATTGAATTTCCGGAGTTCGTTGAACCTCTCAGAGTTTCATTAAAGGGTAAGTGTGTTTTGTTTCTTCAAGTTTCCTGGAAAATTTGTTAACTTCCTCCAGTAGACATGCCAGAATGTCTGACTATGTTGCTTGTAAGTTTTCACAAATTTACGACAATGAAAAGAAAGAATTAGCTCCATCATTGTCAGCACAGATTTTATTGGCATCTTCACTTCCTTAATGTAACCAACATCGCAATTCCTCATATGGATACGTGCTAGATTTATGATGGTCTGCATTGTGTGTCAACACCTGTTTATGTCATGGCTGCTTGTAGGGTTGTGTTGCTGGATCACTTGTTCGTACTAGGGTGTTAATTGTCTGAGCTGGCCCACAGGCGCATCTAGCTGAGCTCAATTTAAACAGGTCCAGGAAAGCAAAAATGGCGTGAAAAATAAATCATGCCCACCTTGACATTACACTGATCGGCTCCAGCCCAAAAACCCCATTTATTTTGTTAGTGTGTTGATGTCTAGTCTCAAATCGGACAATCTATGGGTGCATTCTCTTTATATATGTGGATGGTTTCCTCAACTCAATGCTTAGGTTTTACGGTCGAGTTTGAGTCTTTACATGGTGTTAGAGCTGGGCTTATCTGTTGGATTGTCTGTTTCGGATCCATACTCTGCTCTACGCATTCAATAGCGCCACTGATACTGTAACCATTCAGGTTGGGTGACAGGGGAGGCATTGAGGTTCAGTCCCACATCAGATGATCTATGGCTTCCCTCTATATATGGGGAGGATTCTTTCAACTCAATGCTTGGGTTGTGGGTTTGAGTTCAGACGCTTACATGGTGCTTATGTAAAACATCTGTATATGTTAAATACTAGATGATAAATATCAAGTTTAGATATTTGTGTGGGCCTGGGCTTAATACATTATGGGCCAAAGGCCTGTTGTACGTATTATTATTTATATACTTGTATGTTCTACATTTAAATAGGTTTAGCATATATTTGGCTCAGAGAGACCAGGCCTGGGCTTCCTCACTCCTGGCACAATGACACCCTTCTGTGGTACCCTGAGGAATAATCTGCAGTACGCCTAGAAACTTATACCAATGAGAAAGGAGTTTAGAAAGAAAAAATTATTAATTATCTTTTATAGCACATGGATGAAATATCTATTTTGTGGTAATTGTTCTTTGAAAAAAATATAAAGATCACTTGTAGTTAGAAATAAGTGGTCACACTATTTGTATCAAATTTTATATATGATATAGGTACGGTGCTATTATTAAATGGTGATTCATGTGAGTTTTTTGGAGAATGATGTTTAATTTGTTTTACAAAACATGTTTTGCATGCAATAGTTCTGATTAAATTGTGATTTTTTTTCAATTCAAATACTTTTGTGACCATGTTTATGACTTGGGAGGTTAGGAGACCCCTCCGACTGAAAGCACGCAGAGCCCCTGCATATTGTTCTTTACATCTGTAAGAGAGTTATTAGTATTATTTTAAGTTGCATAGTGTTAATTGGGAGACCAGTATGATGGACTAGTGAGGTTTCTCTTCAAAACAGCATTCCTTACCTAAAGATGGAAGCCTTACCTAAAGATGGAAGAATCACAGGTTTCTCTTCAAAACAACATTCCTTACCTAAAGATGGAAGAATGACAAATTTTGTGATCAAGGGAATTTCTTTAGTTAAAGCAGCATTTTGTATTCCCCATCGGAGACAGGCAATAATTTTCTTGTCAATTTGATTGTCCACTCCACTGCTGCACTGCATCCCCCTCAAATCAAACTTACATTTCACCTCCATTTGCTTAATGATCTTTCCCTTGAAGTTTTTCCCCAAAAGATGCTTATAGCTTATTCCAGTGTGTAGCATGATGCACAATTGCGCTTGTTCCTGATAGCAAGTCAGGCAACTATATTCATTGTGCTTATTTCACTGTATTCCAGATTTTAGACAAAGAAATGCAGCAAAAAGGTCAGGATCTAAACCAAAGGATAAGAAGCGGAAAATGGAAGAGGAAGAACCACCCGCACAGAATGGGGAAGCGGGCGGTGAGGAAGACGCAGATGAAGTGGAAGAAGAAGATGGGGAGGAAGGTGATGCTCATGACAGCGAGTGATATCTCTGTAATGTAGATTTTGTTTGAACTTCATCTTCGGACCAGCCTGCAAATTTGTTTCAGGAAGCTGATGGGCCTGCTTTTGAATTTCCAGTGTTATCTTCCAGATGTCCTCTGGTGATTTTTTGAATTACCAAGACATCCTTCGCCAGATATTTCATGCTTGCACGTTTATGGCATTGAGAACCTTAGATTTTCCGAGTGTGCAGTTTAAAGGGACCTCCCACGAGATATGAAAATCGTATTGTTTGAGGAAGAAGTGCGAGAACAAGTATTGGTGATCGTGCGACCACCGATGATCCGTATGGCCATAAAAGGAAAAAAAAAGACTCACTGTGAGAAATATAATCAGCCAGTCCGGTATCTTTAAAGCAATTGCCCACGATTGGAAAGCCAGATTTATTCGAGCCATCAACTTCCAGAGGAATACTGACCGCTTCACAATTTTTTGGCAATTATGAAATGCAACTTCTTGATTTTTTTACTTTCGATTTTTAGCTTACATGCTACATTATTATCATCATCACAACAATATTTTGGGGGCACGCTTGCCATTTTTTTTGTCGAAAATCGTTTTTTATTTTCGTTGATTTTTTTGAAAAAATTGCACAGCTGACAGCTACCAAAGTTTCAGAGCATTCTTGCTCCTTAAGATCAAAGATAAAGCCATCTCAAACAGGGCAAAGATACGGCCAAATTAGCGAGATCTTGTTTCTCGAACATTTCAATTTAATCACCTGATAGGCGTTGTCACACTGAATACAAACACAATCCATGTTCAAAAGATCAAGATACAAGTATATGCATCCGGTATCCTGTAAAGGAAACCTCATTGCATGAGCAAATGTTTCTATGTTGTGATGCTGCTTATGACGATCAGCCGTGTACAATATATTTCATCAAAATTGGTATGTATCTCAGACTATCACATTCAAACCCTATACCCTGTGGTTTCGGTCTCGTCACCATTCAAAAAAACAGAATTAATTTTGGTGCTTTAGTCTTTGGACCATTCAGAGAACAGTATTCCTAAATGCTGAAAACAACTTGGCCGTCAGCAACAAAATAAAAGCCAAGACGGAACCAAAAATCACATTTACTGCATACTGCACTGGATCTGTGTTAGCTTCTGCAGAGATGTTCTTTGATGCTGACATTGTTGAAGCAGATGGGAGGGCTTCAATAACTGCATCAGCTAGATCCGTGATGAAGGAAGAATTGCATCCCAAAGTTGGTACTCTTCCCCAGTTTTCTATTCCGGATTCTAGAGCCAAGTTCCTGTATTCCATATCAATCTCCTCGAGGGTTTCAATGTGCTCGCTCACAAAGCTGGATGGTAGTGTAGGAGAAAAGAAAGACATCTTTAGGTGGCTGGCAAACAAAAGAGTGCATCAATATTTGGATGATCATACTACTTGACTGGGCCCTCAATCCTCAGATTACTTGAGGGAAAGAAGAGAGTATTTTGTGTGTGTGTCTGTGAGGGTGGGGGGTACAACCAGCCAATTGCTCGAAAGTGCCATTTATTTGTCCAAAATGACAAATTTGAAACACAAGAATGATCAGTTTGGGAGTTGGATCAAGCACCAAGTACATGGAAAAATATAACACAATTTTCAGAGGTCCCAGGTAGTCCAATCCTCAGAAGATAAGAAAAACAAGATGCAGAAATGAAAATTTTTGCTTATCACTTTCCAAAGTTTAGTTAATCATTTTGCAAGAGTGCAATCAAAAAGGGTTTTGGTGTACATAGGTTGTTTATGGGAAAAACTAGAATACTGGATTAAATGAGGGAACATACCTCACTGGAACGGCCAGGAGGCTTTTCACGCCTTTCTGTCCAAGTTCAACAATGATCTCATCTGTATAAGGCTTCAGCCATTGGACAGGCCCAACTCGGCTCTGACCCAAAAAAAAAAAATTCAGACAGTTCAGCAGCCACATACAGCAACACAATGTCAAACATAAGACAACCAATGGACATGTCAACATCAAGAACAAGCTTCAACAAGTGGAACTAAGTTTTTTAAATGTAAATGCAAACGACAAGCTTCAAGAATTTGTGGAAGTGGAACCATCCGCAACATAGAATCAAGAATAGAAGTTTGAGAACAATTAGTAATCTTGATGGCAATACCTGGTATGCAAGAACATGAGGGTTATCAATTCCTCTAGATTTCAACTCCCCCATAATCAAACTAATGCATTCCTCCATCTGGTCTTTATATGGATCTCCTGCATCTTTCACATAACTAAGTGGCACCCCATGTGCACTAAAGAATATCATAACCTGCCATGTTACAATGAAAATCCAACGTGAAATGAGCATTAATCAACAATCAAAAGACTATTCACTTTGTAGATATGCATCAGTTAATTGTAAAGGAGAGGTAAAATATCAGCTGTTTCTGATTAATTCAGCTGATTCAACTTTATATTACAGTTTTAACAGGTTTTTTGGAAAATAAATTTACAATTAACTTTTCTCCCTTCCTTTAGGCAGCTCTCAGCTTTTGTCACTCATTTACATCAGTCTCCTAGTGATGAGATAGTGGTTAGGCCCCCAATCCCCACTTCCGGTTAATAATCCATCAAACAGGAGCAAGGCATATTTATGATACAGGTTAATATTCTTTACATACAAAAATGAAATCATTAGAAGCTCAGGTGGCAATAGATTGGACTAGTCACACAGGCATTGAAATTTGTCTTATAATGGGAGGTTGTAGTATTCAAGAAGATGCAAACAGGAAGAGTACCTCTTCAGGTTTGGAGAAACTTAATAGCCCTTTTTCAATCAGGTTAGCCATGGATTTGATGTAACCTTCACGATAATACCATGATTCTATAATAGAGACTGAAAGTGTTGCAAGATGTGGGTCTTCCCTGCAAGACATCTTAATTCATTAACATCTAGAACAAGATGAGTTACCTGGGATGAATGAATAACAAAGCTAACAAGAAAAGGAAAAGCTATTTACCTAAAAATGCTTTGAAGAAGTCGGATTGAAGAACCAGTTGTTGATATAGAATACTGAGGGTAAAGTGGCAGAACAACTAATCTAGTGATCTTGTCCTTCTTAATCTGTGGCATTATATTGGAATACATCAGTTCATGAAAACAATACATTCGTTTATAGTCCCAGTTGAAAATAGAATCTAAATTGATTCATATAGATAGATTCTGACATGACGCATTGCCCGCAATCTGAATTTTATCGGAAGTATAAATTCTTAAAGCTGCTACACACCTTCAAGATACCAACCCAACAGAAATCTCCTCACAGATTGACAAACGGTGATGTATATCCAACATAACTAATAATGAGAATAAAAGTCATACAAACCACAAGGGGCTGTTTTTTTGCACACCACAACATGATTATGGTTATCATAACTGAGGTTGCGTTAGACCAACTCCAAGTTGGTTTGCATGGTTTATGATAAATTGAGTTTTTATAACCATGATCATGGTTATGGTAGTCTAACAAAATCAGACAATAGTTTAAGAAACCACGGTTATCATAAATGAATTTATAAAATTAACCTATGCTAACTCTAACCACATTTTCCATCAACTGCAACCAGGCATGCCCTAAAATTGGACAGCGCCACATGCACATTAATGAAGAGGAAGAACTAAAGAAGTCCCAGACAAAATGAGGCCTAGAATCAGTAGATATTGTTTAACTTGCAAAACTGCAACCACATGCACATTCATGAAGAGAAAGCACTGAAAAAATCCCGGGCAAAATCTGGCGTAGAACCAGTAGATACTATCGCATCTGTAACAAAATTAACTTGCAAAACTAACAATTAAGTCATGGGACCCACAGCATGCAGGAACAAGCAGAGAGCCAAAAGTAAAGACTGTTCCTAGTTCAAACAAGAATAAATGCCAATAATGAAAGAAATGTGCTTCAACCAATCAATACAGGGTAGTACTAAGCATTTCTATTTAATTAATTAACAGAAACAATGATGAAAAAGGATTCCAAAATCATCTGAAGGACCTGGTGAACAGCTTCCTCTGTGAAAGGATACCAGTATCGCATTCCAATGTACATGTTGGCAGAAATTTTCTTTGCTTGCAAGGCCATTTTCAAAGCATGTGCCTGCATAAGAAAATTATTATTCAGGTTCAACTCAATGGCATATGGTTCAAATATTTTATTTTAAGAACACATAATTGCTACATATTTTGATCAATGACCAGAAAAGAGAACATCGACCACCATTTTCCTGCAATCAGCAAAAATGAAAATTTCCAATTGAAAATATGCCGAGAAGTTATCAAGGAACACAAAAGAAGGAAATAGAAGAAAACCAAGGAAAATCCTTCAGTGGGCATCATCAAATATATTACACAAAATATACCAAAAAACATTGAAACATTCAAGACCTGCAATGGCAACCAATGGATGCTTCTATTTCATGTATTGTCAGCGTGTTAAGTGCAGATAGGAGGAAAAATAATGTACCTGCTTAATACATATTACACATTAACATGATTCATGTTGGAGACAAGAAGAAATTGTACCTGTTCATTAGTTATTCTACGCAAAGGTGATCCACCCCCTATGGCAGCATAACCCTCTTTACTTTTTGGAGCTCTAAAAACTGAGATAAGTGTAGCCAAAGGTCGCTGAAGAAAGCGAAACAACCTTGGAAGTCGTATTATGTCCTGTTATAAGGAAGAAGAAAAATCCATGACTGCAGAGTCATGATGCAATGGTACATGAAAAATGCCTAAAAGCTCCACTATCAAAATGGAAATGTCTGAATTCTTAGAGCTTCATCATAGCTGCTGCATTATCTTCTCAACTCCCAGCATGTAGTATATTTCACAAAGGAAACATCTACTGTTATGGATTGAGAAAAGCATTGAAAGACTATGGACAGCAACTACAAAATCCAAATTCTTGGTCAGAAGAATTGTCCAAAAACCATAAGAAAATAGTTGGCCATCTATTATAAACTTTCTGAAGATTATGAGTATTATGAGGATGAACATAGGGATACATATTTGTGAGTGAGTTTGTAAGGGAGACATGGCATGGCTTTAACAGCTGTCTTGTGGCTAACAAATGTTCACTGCAAAACTTGACAGTAAGGGTTTGGCATTAAAATAACTACTAATACGGATATAAGTCATCAAAGTCCTATTTTCAAAAAGAAGTTAAAAAGGCATCAGGAATATTACAAGGACAGGCCACATACTGGATCAGCAAACAAATTGAAGAGAAATGGTTGAACATCCTGGAGAGTTTCAGGACCTCCAAGGTTCAGTAGCAATACTCCAATCTTCTCTTGTGAAACACTGGAAGAAACTCCCAGAGAAGTCTCACCAAATGCACATTCTTCAGCAGAGCAAAATGCTTTCCCATCTAACTTTCTTTTCTGAACTGGAACATGCAGAAATTGTCTTTTGGAACTTCCACATGTATAGACCAACTGAGGGGAGAGTGCAAACCTCTCTGTGTCAGTTGATGTTTCTGAGAAATTGCTGGAGGCAGACACATGATTTGCTGTGAAACGATGACATGTCCTGAAAATGAAAAGGTAAATTAACGAAGCTATGGACATGTATCATAGCACCAGTAAAAAAATAATAATTATAAAGGAAAATGCATAAATTGGTAAATGAAGTTCCTTACAAGGCTGGAGGAGAAACAGGAGCCCTAATGGAAACAAGATAGGAGAGGAGTGAGGAATATGTTCTAGTTTATGATTCAATTTTTCTCTGGGGAGTGGGAGCAGAATGAGTAGTGGGAATGCCATTGGGAGCGGTAACCATAACAAAATGTCTAAATCCTGCTTCCATGTGAAGATCTATTGCATTAATCTCTTTATTGGTTTAACAAGCCAACATATATAGATGAAATTCAACACTAAATAAACCCTTCCCTCAATTACCCCAATGTTGTGGCTATCTGGGGGCACATGGTTGCCTACCTTCAGGAGGAATCTCACACTTGAGGAGACAGACCAGCTGGAGTGTCTCCTGTCAGCTCTACAGTATAGACCGGTGGACAGCAGGGCTGACAAGTGAGTGTGGAGATGGAAGAAGGAGGGAGAGTTCTCAGTCAGGTTTCTTTACAATCTTAGTTCAGATGGGGGAGTGCACCATTATTACACTCCGCGAATTTGGTTCCAAAGAACCCACTCAAGGTGAAGCTGTTAATATGGCGGATCTCTCATGGCCGGTTACCCACTTGTGACAGGATGCATCCTTCATTAAGGGTATAGGTACCTTGTCCTGCCTATGCGGGGAAGAGGAAGAAGATCTAAACCACCTTTTCATAGGATGCCCCTTTCCTAAGGAGGTGTGGACTAGGATGGAAGATAGAATACACCACTCCTTGGGGCAGTTTGAGAGTGTGCACCATCTCCTCCTCAATTGGCACAAGAGGTGGATCCTAAAGGGGGACAAAGTCATATGGTGGCTCATCCTTCATGCGACTTTATGGGCGTTGTGGAGCGAAAGAAATAGCAGAATCTTCAAAAGGGAAGCGAGAGTGGAGGATCGTATTGTTTCTTTTGTTTGTGAAAAAGTGCGGGATTGAGCTAAGCATATTTGTAAAGTGGAGTCTCATAACTCCTCACTTTTCCTTTTGTTGGGAGGATAGTTAGGGACAGACCTTGGTGCGGTGGTTGATGTATAGGGGTTTTTTTGGGAGCTGAAAGATTGTACTTGTAAATCCCTTTCCTTGAATAATTAATACAATTTGTGGTACTATTCACTTCTCAAAAAAAAATTACCCCAATGTTGTGGACATATATTGCTCTAGAAAGTAGACATGTAAACAGATCGGATACGGAGTGGATAGTGTGATATCCGCATTTGTATCCGATTAAGAATCGAATTATCCGACATCTGATTAAATTATCCGTCAGATACTTTATGCGGATAATTATCTGATCAAACGAATTCGAATTCGGTTCGAATTTCAAACAGATAATTGCCAGGCTTATTTGAAGGTGAATCGTGTGGGAGCGCCGTGAGTTGTTTTCTCAAACAAAAAAAAGAGTGGAGGTTGTTTTTGTATTTTGGGAGAGGTTATCAAAAAATTGAACTTCATCCTAAAAAATAGGAGAGGACTTATCAAATGAGTATAAGTGGAGTTCTTATTTCTAAATTTTATTTTGAGACAAAAAAGAGATAAAAAGAGCAACCAAACAACAAATTAGGATTTGAGTTACTTATACATAGAATATGTGGATCCTTAGATATTAATCTAAGGGTTCATATTCGGTCGAATAATATCCAACATGGATACCCCAAAATCCTAATTCGTACCCGATTAATAATCGGATTATCCAATATCCGATTAAATTATCCGTCGGATACTTTATTCGGATAATTATCTGATCAAACGAATTCGAATTCGGTTCGATTTTTAAACGGATAATTGCCAGGCCTACTGAAAAGGATAACACTTCTCAGACAACGATACAAGACTAATTGTTGCATATCTCTTTCTTTCCATCTAAAGATGGCTGTCATCAAGCTACCACAAGAAGAAGAAGTCCATGACATCATATCTTGTTTTCGTAACTTCTTCATTACTCTCTTACCAACCTATATGATCATGCTAATTACTAAATAACTAATAAACTATGCATGTATCCTGGGAGTACTGAAGAAGCTGATAACTAGTAGACAGCAAGCTTTGTACTGCACATCCCAAGGATATGGCTAGGACTAGGGCACAAACTTCAAATAAACTAACAAACTGGAAACATGGGAAAATTAAACTGACACTTGGTTGCAAAAGATTAATTAATATATTAAAATGCTTCAAATTTATTCGTCCACAAATGATCAATTGATGGTACTAACTAAATTGTTATTCATGATGACTATGTCCATGTAACTCTTTCATAAATATGATAGCATTACGGCATAAGCCAAGATGCAAGGCACCCTTTTGACATAGTAATATGCACACATAGATAGCATTGCAAGGAAAATAGCACAACTTCCATCAGAAGGATTTCAAGATGTAAAGGAGATGGGCGAAGCACACACTGGATGAAGTATAAAGGGAACTGACACGGGCAAGCTGTAAGTCATAGATCAGACCAAAACTGTGCACGACCATATAACCCGCCCCGTAAAAACCAAAATGCATACCAGTAATACTGAAACGAATGGAATTACAAGGATCGACATTCACATAGAGACAGGAGCAATCTAGCAAAAACTACCTGGCAGGCCGTGCGCAAGAAAGCTGCTTAGGTAGCGGTCTGCACTTGCCCACAGTGGGGCAGACAAGCTGCTGATTCGTGTCCAGCACCTGCTTATACTGCAGACAGCCATGCTGGGATGCCATCCCAATCGCTGAAACAACTAACAAGAAAACACACGCCCGCAATCAGTCCCATCAATCCAAGAGGACTCAACCATGCAGACAATTCAAGCCCCCCACCCCCGCAATCAGTCCGATCAATCCAAGAGGACTCAAACATGCAGACAATTCAAGCCCCCCACCCCCTCAATCAGTCCCATCAATCCATGAGGACTCAAACATGCAGACAATTCAAAGAGTTGTTGGAGTCGACACCAAAAACAGATCGGAATAGATCATACAAAACGCCAGCAGAAAGAAAGCCAGATCGCCATCACAAAAATCCGCCAGCCAGCCACGTAACCAAAAACCTTAACACCACCATCGCGATCCAGATTCACATACGAAATCAATAAGTATACGTCTATGCAGATCAACCAAGAGAATGGTAAGGTAATGGAGACGTCCGCGCAAAACGCGCAGAACGTGCATCCGGCCCCCAACCCCGCTCCCAAGACAAGCGATCAAAACCCTAAAAACACAACTGTGTAACGAACGGCTACGCGGCGCGTCAAACCGCAGATGGCGGGAGGGGGGACAAGGAGAACTTTACCTTACCGGGTCGATCCTTCGTACGCCCGGGGGAACGAAGAAGTGGAGGGACGGAGGCGTGCAGATGCAGGGGGAGCAGGGAAGCAGAGGTCTCAGAAGACCGGCGATCTGCTGGTGTGGAGCCGCTGCACCCCCCAGACCGGGTGTCGTGTTGTACCCGCCGGCCGTCGCTGGACTCGACTGCTGGAGGACGGCTTCTCTCACCGAATTCTATTCCTTTTAAAGGGGACTTCCCGAAAACTCGGACACTTTCCGCAACCTGCAACGATACGGTGTAAACAACGTCGTCCTCTGCCAATAGAGGAAAGGCAATACACACCAGATTGTTCTTCATCGGGTTACGTGGCAGTTTACGACTTGTTGACGTATCAGGTATGTCAAGTGGATGATGCGGATATCTAAAACAACCCGTCTCCGCCAGTGGAGGGAGGCAGGTAGGTCGCATAGCGTGATTTTCCTCATATAACCCCTCCCGGACAACTATTGTCAAAAAGCACCGCGGTTGGATACGGGAGGGGCCACGTCGTAAGTTTCCACCTACTCTCACGCGTCAAGTCCTATGACTTGGCAAGTCCGGGGACCACCATCGTCCCCCCCGATTTCAGAAGCTTCCATTCGGGCCCCACCATGGCGGACTGCTTCCTTCCTAGTAGAAGCGAGCGGCATCATCCAGGTCTCCCGTATAAGCAAAATGATTCAAATAAACGGATTAGTTTCTAAAGTGCCATATTTTCGTCATAATTATATTTGTTAAAAATATTCTGTCACCTGATTATATTTCAAGAAAACTTTCAAGTCAGCTCTGAAACCTCTGCTTCCCTGCTCAAATCTAGGGACTCGTTTGGTTGAAATAATTATCCAGAGATTCTAATCATTAAAATTTCTTGTATAATCACATCTCAATTAAATAATTTTAAATTATCTCGACTTTTATGTGAGATGAATTTTTTAAAAGAGAGAGAAAAATACTCCATGAGAGATGCTAAATAATCTACAAAAATTTCTCTCGTGAAATTTTAAGATAGATTTCGAGATCTAAAATTTCTGACACTACGACATTTATCTTATGCAGAGATTCTTTAAAAAAATCTACCTAAATAATCCCAATCAAAGGGGCCCTAATGATCAGAAATCAGGTGCCCCTACTAGATTCCGTCCACACAGAGGTAACGACCTATAGTAGAACAGTGTTTTAAAAAGAATAGAATTTGGTGAGAGAAGTTGTCCTCCTCCAGTCTAGTCTAGCGTGACAGGTACAACACCACACCGGGTCTAGCGGGTGCAGCGGCTCCACACCAGCAGAGCGCCATCCCTTGGTCTTCTGAGACCTCTGATTCCCTACTCCCCCTGCATCTGGACGCCTCTATCCCCCCACTCCTTCGTTCCCCCTGGCGTTCGAAGGATCGACCAGTAACATAAGGTTCTCCTGGTTCCCCATCGCTCATCTTGGGAGTATGGTTCGTCGACTCGGTGCGACCTTGACTGAGTCGAGCGTACCGCATCGGATCCATAAGAAATCAGTCCATGATCCGTCAATTTAGACCGAGACACCTCCTCCTTCGCACTTTGTACTATAGCAACAACAGCAGGGACCGGAAGGAGAGGAGGGGAAGAGAGAGGAGCAAAGAGGGGGAGAGCGGGATAGGGAGGGGGGCATGGAAGGGGAGTTGCTCGTTGGAGAGGGAGAAGGGTGGGGGGTTGAGAGAGCCAGAGGGGGTGTGGGGGAGGGGGAGAGCGGGGCAGGGAGGGGAAGGGAGCAAGGAAGGGGAGTTACTTGTTGGGCCTGAGAGACCCAGAGGGGGAGAAGAGCTGAAATGATTTTGATCGAATCGATCCGAGTTACATACGATGTATCGTATTGGATCAGAGAAATTTAAACCTCGGGTCATGATCTTTGCTTGGGAGCGGGGTTGGAGACTTGATGCGCGTTCTTCGCGTTTTACGCGGAGGTCTCCATTACCTTGCCATTCTCTTAGTTGATTTGCATATATGGACGTATGCTTCTTATTGATTTCGTATGTGAATCTGTATCGCGATGGTGGTGTTAAGGTTTTTGGTTACGTGGGTGGCTGGCAGATTTTTGTGATGGTGATCATAATGATCTATTGCGATCCGTTTTTTTTTTTTTTGTTGCGGGGTTGAATTGTCTGCATGTTCGAGCCCTATCGCAGATTGTTGGGACTGATTCGAGTCCTCAGGTGTATATATAGATAATTTTTCTACTTTCCTTGTACCCCAAAACCAGACATTAGAAAAGAATCCTTTAACAACTACACTAACGAGAAGAGAAGATATTGGCGCATCAGAGAGAGTTGGCACATCGAACGAATAGAGTTGAACTCGTTCTTTTAAAAAATCGACTCATTTTTTTAAATCATTTTAGATAATCGAATGATGATATAATTTACACTCAAAGTTAATAAAATTTAAGAATCACTTTAATTTTTTAAATAAAAATTTAAAGATATTACACACTCAAAAATATGCAACACACCCTAAATGGTGGGTCATTGGCCGTGAGCCGAGGATGGCCGGGCCACGCCACCTCGGACCACACTGATGGATGACCCCTTTCCGGCTGCTCACCTTTGGGCCAGTTTGGTTTGGGCTTTGTTCACGCCCAAACCCCTGGTACATAGCCAGCGAACCCTTAAATACAGCTAGTGCCGCGAGTCCACCACTGGCCCCGCCGCCCTCCTCCGTCGGCGGCTGCCCTCCTGCCGCGTCACCGTCCGCTGCTTACCTCCCACGGCCCTCCTATGGCGCCGCCGGCCTTACCAAGAGCCGCCGCCCGCGCCGCCGCAGCTGGCTGACTCGCCCACGGCTCCACCTCCCGCCGCGCTGCCCTCCTCCGTCGCCGCAACGGCTGGGTGCTGTCCGCCCCGCCTCTGTGTCGCCCTCTTCGTCTGGCCACGGCTCCATCTCCAGCGGCTGTTGCTGCGAGCTCCATCTCCCACAGCGCTGCTCACCTCCTCCCGTCCGTCGGTATAACATTTTTTATGCTGTTTAACCCTCGGTTTCTATGTGTAAATTGTTGAGCCTTTTCTGCTTTTTTACTTTCCCCCCCTTTTAATTAGCTTACAATAACAGATTTGTTCGAATGAGGCGTAGCTGACAGTATGTTTTGGGCATGTTGTCGATTATATTTATTAGCCTGTTTGATTTTTCTTGTTTTGAGCTTGTGCTGGTTTGGTTATTGAAGAGAACAATAAGTTGTTTTCTTTAAAAAAATGGTGACTTCCAGCTAATTCAGGACATTAGTGTGACGCTGGTTTCATTATCTTTTAGGCATGACGTTGACTCTATTGGCATGTTTGCAGTAATAATGATATGTTTTCTTATGTTTTCATTTTAGACTATGTTAGTATGACGAAGGTAAGTAAACTTATCCAATTTGTGACAATATATCGTTATATTAATATCATCTGTAATCCATATTTTTAGGTCCGTATAATTGATATATGAATGTATAATGCAACATATGTATTCCATAACGAACTTTTCAATAGTGCATTTTTTTATCATATCTTTGACTGTCTTTTTGAAAATTTAAGCCGAATTATACTTGTGCATATCTTTGCCACTACATAGGAAATGAATAGCCCTTGTAGTCGAGGTAACTTGCTTGCTTTTACTTTTTTAGTTCTTGTTTCCTCTAGATGAATGGATAATATTTTTTTTGATGGGCAAAGCATTTAGGTGATAAGCCAATCAGAGATTTTCATTTTACTTTTTAGGATTAATAAAGTGTTCTCTTCATCTTGTACTTTTCCCATTGGAGTTCTTCATATACTTCTCTAGAAGCGATGATTTATTCAAATATCTCTCATTCGCATGATGGTTAACCGAATGGCAATTGGAAGGGTGGAAAAAGACCACATAAGTATACTAGAGCTGGATCCATTTGAAAAACCAATCCAAAAGACCACGCAAGTTTATTTTTTACATAGTATATTAAAAGGGATCATTTTGATTATGATTATCATTGGAGGTGAGGATGATATAATGTGTTAGAATGAGTGATTTATATGCATCACATTACAACACACGGTGATTTCTTAATCATGTGGCATACCTTCAGGCGTTCTGTCCCACCTGAGTTCTCTTTTTGATTTTTTACTTTCCCCTTCTAGACAGGGAACCATGAAAGCAGGTCGAAAAAATCTAAAGAGAGTATCACATGGGGAAGAAGGATTTTCTCTTCAAGATGGCCAGAGTATTATGCAAGTCATTTCTCTCAGAGGCTCCAATATTATTGAGGTCACCATCTTCTTCATTAAGTTCCATTCTGAGCATATTTCCATTTTTTTTAAAAAAGAGCATACTTCTATTTTGAACAAATGTTTGTGTATTTGTTTTTTGCATTGCGAGGATAAACTAAATGGTGCTGATAAACCTTGGGGATTGTTGGCACCAGTAATCCTCAGGAAGCCTGGTGTCATTGAGTCATTTCAACCTTAGGCTAGTTGGACCCAGATGGCTAATTTGGACATAATGTCTACTACCCCAAGCGAGGTTTGATAATTAGGAATCTAATGATTTTGTGACAATATCTCGTCATTTTTTTTTGAAAGTGACAATGTCTTGTCATGGCTCACCCTTTTGATTTTCTTATGAGCACCTCAAACAGTGGAAAATCTCCTTAGGGAAAAAACAACTTAATGGACATCTTGAGAAGTGATCTTCAATTCAAGTTAGCACATCTTGAGTGAACTGTGGAGACCTGAATTATTAAGCATTCATCCATGAAATTAGAACTGGAATTTTAAGGGCCCATAATTTTTTCTCTTCACCATTTTTATGATTTTACCACATGGATACTTGCTGGATGCATTGCCTTGAGCAGTCTCTTTATCTTTCTGTTAGGTTGTGGATGCTGAAGGTGTAAAATCTCTGGCTTTATTCCCAGCTAAATTTCAGAAGAGCCTGTGGATAAAACGAGGTTTGTTTGAGCAACTGTTCTGAGCAAGTAGTACACCCCCTCCCCCCACAACCCCTAAAATGCTAATACTAATAATAATAATAATAATCAGATTCTGAAGTGGCTATGTGCAGGTAGTTTTGTTGTGGTAGATGCAAATGGAAGGAAGGAGGCACTCGATTCAGGGAACAAAGTGGCATGTATGGTCTCACAGGTCCTCTTTCATGAGCAAGTTCGTGTACTTCAAAAGTGTTCACAGTGGTGCGTTTGTGACTATAATATCATGACTGCATTTTGACTTATAAATACATGATAATCTTTTTCCTTATTTTCTGGGGAAGAGTTGGAGGAGGGGAAGTGAGAAGATCCAAGGGCTTCCTTTATGTACAATAACAGGTTGATAAAAACCCCATTCTGTGTTCACTCACACTGGGTGGGTTCGGTAAATATTGATCTTTGCTTCCTAAGGGAGCATGCTGGCTAACTGCATCAATGTTGGAGCACAAGGAAGTGGAAATAGTTAGAATTTCAGTCCCATATCCCCAGCCAGGTTGGCTTTGATGTATCCTAACTATAGTATTTTCTTCACATGTTCCAAACCAGAATGCAGATATACAGTCTTCTCTTCATATACTTAGGGTGGATTTGGTTCAGTGTTTCCATTTCGGATTATATGAAAAGTTGCTTTTCTGACATTGTTGCAGGTGGTACAGATTTTGCAGAATGCAAAATCTCATTTGGGCGTGTATGCCTGAGGTAAAGTGTACAATTCCTTTATTACTAAAATGGCCCTGGTTTGAATTAGGGGCAGTCTGCTTTTGGCGGGAACAATGGTCATTTAGTCTTTGAAAGCCACAAAAGCAGCCAGGAAACGGGCTGTGAACTGCTTTTGGTGAAAAGTAGGGGAGGGAAGATGCTGAGTCCTCTTTCTCTCTCTCCCCCCCCCCCCCCCCAAAAAAAAAAAAAAAAAATCTATCTTGCACGGAAGTCGAGGCAAGATGGCACACTTGGATGGGAGTACAGCTTTTTGGGATTTCCAATGATTGATAATCCCATAATCTATAGCCCAACGCTGAACCAAACACGCCATTAGAGTTCGAGATCAAATCTGTAATCCATAAAATGTGTGAAGAGCAAGGAGCAGAGTGTCAGCAACCTGCAATAAACATGCCCCTGATATACAACGCCCAATGGATCTTGTTCACCGTTGCCCATGGGTGGATGAGACAAACTCACCTAATTCCTTACTTCACTTAACAACAGATAGAATGACCGCCAGACATGTAATCATTCCTTGGGGTTCATGGGAAAATTGACAGGGTGGGAAGGGGGGAAACTTGTAGCGAGTACAGTACAACTACTATAGTTTTCTTTCTTCATATTGTTTCTTCCAATGTGCCTTTGTGTTCAACTTCTATTCTCTTAGATAACTTCTGTACAATAAGTTCATGAACTCAAATAATGAGGTTTGTTTTTGATGAAGGATTATGGATGATATTTCTGCAATGCATATAAATCACATATCCTTACTTTCTTATCTAAGTTCATAATTTTACTTGCTTGGCTACATTCAAAGATCAAGCTTGTTTCTGTGTCCTTGTCCAAACAAAGGTTTCAATGAAGTTAACCGAAATTTTCTATATCCTTTGACTGGGTCGTATGACAATCCTTGTAAGTTCTGAATATGAGTTCTCACATACTCTTGAGGAATTGCCGTCCTTGACAAAATTTGGACCATACAACAGCATAGCCTTCAGATCATTTTTGTGTGCTGCCTGGCTATTTTGAATGCACCAGTGTTAAATACTCTTGACTTTTTGGGTCATTGCAGGCCAGCGACCTTCAGAACAACAATTGTGGATGATTCATGCAGCTACGAGAAAAAACCACCGCCGCAATGCAATGCCATGTCCGATTCTGATGAAGACGATGGGCTCCCTCCATTAGAAGCCAACTTGAATAGGAGCAGACCCGTTGAATTGTATTCAGACTCTGACACTGACTCAGATGCAAACACAGATCATGGTGAATGTCCTGGTTGAATGGAGAAATGAAAGCACCGATCACTCAAGGAAGAAAATTGAGTGAACTAGTTTATTCAGGGACCATGTGATTAGGCAGGTGCTGTTGGAAGGCCACTTTTTTTTTGGTCTGAACTTTATGTTCGGGTTATCTTTGATTAGCAACTCCTAAACATGCAAGATAAGATTATAGGTGTTAGAAACTGAAAAGCCCAAAAGCCATCTTTTAACTCAAAAGTTAAAAGATGTGGAAAAAGATCTATCCATTTGATGGAGCATTTTTGCCATTTCCTTCGTAGTGACCCCTTTGCCGTGCTTTGTCATGTCGACAACGTTGAGATATATTCAGATAACAGCATAGTTGTCACACTGCCTAGGCAACCAAATGTTCTTATGGATGGAGCCAAGGGGTCAGTACATGTTGCTGCTTTCCCAAGAAAAATGAGCAAGGTGCGCTAACTCCTAAGCAAGTTAGGCATCTGTTTAGGCAAGCAAGGTACTCACCTAGTTGAGCTGGGCAGGCCAAGGCACCTTACCTGGATTCCTTGGGCTTCTTGGCCCAGGAATATGATCTATAACACGATCTGTTTTAAGTGGGTCATGGTAAAATCCGTCCCTTTTCTACAAATCCAAACCAAAGCTCAAGCTCTCTCTCTCTCTCTCTCTCTCTCTCTCACACACACACACACACACACACACACACACACACACACACACACACACACACACACAAACATTTTAATATTAAAATCTATATTTGTCATATATTTTATTCTTAATTGTACATTTAGAATATATATATTCTTAAATTTTGAAAGAGACTTCAAGTTGTCCTATGGACAATGTCTATGTGGATGTCTTATTGCCTGGGACAACTATGAAAAGTAAACTGAGTTGTGTTTAGTGAACACCTCGATTAATTACACGTTCAGGATAAATTAATTTTTTTAAAAAAATTAGGATGTGAGATTCACATCTTTCTAATTTATTGTATAGGACACATATTTATTTGATGGTTTAAAAAAATTAAAATAAAAAATAATAATTTAAGAAAAACTACAACCAATGTTTTTCATTGAATTTGATTTTATTTTTTAAAAATTTTTAGACTGTCAGACGAGGGTGTCTTATATGACAAGTTAACGGGGTGTGACTCACGTCATAAAAAATTTAAAAATAAAAAAAATAATTTACTTGGTACATATCATTAGTGAGTAATTGGTCTAAAGTGTGAACGAAACATTTTTAAAAGTTGTCGACGATGCAACAGTTTGCTTCAGTTCATTTTTAAATGATATTTGTGCACATGAAAACAGTGCAATCTTCTTGTGTCAACATTTTAAATGATGTGTGCAAATGCAAGAATGATAACTCTGTGATTTTTGTTATAACGGTGATTTATATGCAAAAATCTCAAAGTGTTGTTTTACGATATTCTGTAACATTTTACATCAAGCTAGACAATCTCAAAGTGTTGATTTATATGCAAAAATCTCTAACCCGTCACACACACACACGCGCACAGAGAGAGAGAGAGAGAGATGATCAAAAAGTCGGGAGGACAATTCAACCAGTATGATTCAGGCCACACAACACTCAAAACTTAGATTCCTGGAGATCCATGAGTCCATGACTCAAATAATGAGAGAATGTTGAATGAAATGAATGATCCTAAAGGCGTCCCCTACGAACAGGCAGATAGGAAAGATAGAGCAGAGGCTGAAGGAAGGGCAATTTATATACACACTCGCGAACACCTCCCGAATAGCATCTATACATCATGTTGCCCAACCAGCCTGGCATAGTGTTGCTCTACCAGTACATGCTTTAACTTGTGGGCTCTGTAAGCGAGAGAAAAAAAAAGAGAAGGGCATATGACGTTTCATGCACTGCAGTGCACATTATGACAACGTCAAAAATGTTCCATTCACCGCACATGATGTTCCAAACTGAAAGAACAAATACTCTTGAACTTCATCCGCCGCATATTACCAGCAATGAAGATCCCCGTCAACTAAAGATTCAGCACCAAATGCTGCTCCAATCATCTCCTTGTACTACTAAGTTCTATAACCACTTATGAAACCTTTTTTATCTTGATATATTTTGTCCGGATAACAGTCGGTCCGTCTGTTTACATGTCAGGTGGTGTAGCAATGTACAACAAATAAGGGGCTAACCATTCGTAAGTCTTCCCTCTGGCTGGTTTCATAGGTACTACCACACCTAAAATGAACGGTGATGAAAGATGAAGGGAAGGTGTAAAGGACATTTCTCAGCAACTTGTATTGGTATATCGTGTGGGGTATATAGGCATGTATCTTGCTGTAGAAACTATGCCGTGGCAGTAGGTTCTGCACTCCATGAAAAAGTTGTGCTACATGATTTGTTCCCATGTCTGCTCCTTAAATCTGAAGAACTATGAGTATCGTGATGTGCAGCGCCTGCCTGATGACTTCTCATTTCGTTAAGCACATGTGCATCATCATGCATTGCAAAGGGTGTCCTGTCAAGAAGACAATGTGTTGAGACAACTGGGTGATACAAAAGGGCAATAGAAACATATTAACACGAATTCTTTATGGAAGGTGAATATATATTAACATGACTGCATATGGAAGTAAAAGCTGAGAATCTCATTGTGCTTAAATGAAGAATGTTTTTATTCCCTTCTCCAATTGGTGTTTTACATTTGAGGTTGAGTCTACCTAATAAACCAACAGATAAAGTTCATTCTTCATTCTTAAGTGCATATCACCCTCTGAAAAGCCGTATGTACAAGGAAAATCCTGATTACTTGGTTCTTCAAACCGCTGGTTGAATAACTTGCTTTTTCTTCATGGGCATACCATGATCACAAGTTCTCATTTAGGAAAACACCTTGTTTTTTCTACATGATACAGCCTTTGCCGTCATGCATACAGGTGACTGGATGACAGTATCAGAGGCATGTTCAACGTGGTAAAACTATGTTTGGTGCACCTTATATTAATGATTCATAGGGCAGATGTGTAAACTTCACCTCTCCTGCACCCTCTAAATCCTCATCTCCTGCTCATTTTTCAATGATTAACCCTACAGATATCCACTATCCAGTATACATTGTTTTGTTTGACCCAAGGTTTGCCGTCTGGATCGTCCAGGCTGCGACCGACACGGCCAGCATGTGGCACACCCACGGTAGGCCACACCTAGTTGCCAGCGGCCTGGCGGAGGTGGTAGTGGGGACGGCGACGGCTGGGGGGAGCTGGGGACGGCGGTGGCTTGAGCAGGGGAAGAAGAAGAAGATGGCGGGGATGTCAATTCAAATAGGGGGACGACGGCGACGGCTCGAGCCGAGGATGGCGTTGGTAGTGGCGGGGACGGCAGCAGCTGGGGGGAGCCGGGGACGGCGGCGGCTCGAGTAGGGGAAGAAGAAGAAGATGGCAGAGATGCCAGCTCGAGCAGGGGATGGTGGCAGTGGCGGCGGCTTGAGATGGGGACAGCGGAGGCGGTTGCGGGGACGACAACGGTTGGGGGAAGCCTAGGTGGGTCCGCCGGGGTGGGGGGAGAGGGGGCCACTGGGGAGGGGGAGGTGGCTAGGGTTCCCAAAGAGAAGGATTGGGGAGGGGGGTGGGGGGGGGAAGTGTCTGATTGGGTGTGAGGTTATTTTATAAATAATTCCCTAAAACATGAGTTTCTTTCATTTGAGACTTCAAAAAAAAATCTTCTTGGTACAGTACGGTACCATACTGTACCTCAAAAAAACCGGCACAGGATGCCGGATCGATTTGTCGAACCTTGGTTTGACTCCACTCCTGATCCTCTATCTTAACCACCCGTTGAAGCCAAAAAATTGATATAAAAAAAGCGGAGAAAGAAAAATGACACCAAAAAATATATATATAGAGGCAGGCCACCCCCACTCCCTCAATTGGGGGGTTTGGACCGGATCCAAACCCCAATTGGAGGTTTGGACCGGATCCACCCCTCAATTGGGGGGACCGGATCTGGCCCCTGAATCCCTCATTTGGCTGATTTGGCCCGGTTAAAGCCCCCAAATGGGGTACTTGGACAGGTTAAGAGCCCTGGAGAGCCATGGTTGGACCGCAACATGTAACTGCCCCTGGGCTCTATACATACCCTCCAGTGGGACCCAGGGCAGAACACAGAACACATAGAGATCGTAGAGAGGAGAGCGTCGAGGTCTAGTGCTTGTGCTGGTGCTTTTGAAGGCCCGTCCTTTGGGTTGTGTTCGTACTTGTGTTGTGTTGTGCTTGTGCTGTGAGGGTATGTCATAAAAAAGTTCTCTTGGCCCATGTACAGCACAATATACATGTGATTCATGTGATTTATGTATCTCTTTGGGAAAAATACTATCATCCCCCCTAAACTTCTAGGTTTTGTAAAAAGGCCCTTATGAGCCTTATAATTATGTAAAAGCCTGAAATACATCCGGGAAATGTGTACAAGCTATGATCATCTATTGAAAGAGTCTTGTAAAACTCAAGAATTTGTCGATAAAAATCAACACCAAGTGGTGCAGTCATAGCAGATTAAACAACAGAGGCAACAAATTTTACACCATCAACCTCTTGCCCCTTGCAATTCCTTACAGCAGAGACACAAAACTTGTAGAAATTCTCTTCCCACGTATACTAAGTACCAAACTATGGGTTGGGTGAGCAGTGGAAAGGCCATCTATAGGGGTTGGCCCCCTTCTTTCCCTCATTGAGGAGTTTTGGACCGGATCCACCCCCAACTGGGGAGTTTGGACCTGATCCAACCCCCAACTAGGGGGTTTGGACCGGATCCAACCTCCAATTGGAGGATTTTTAGACCGGATCAACCCTCAATTGGAGGATTTTTAGATTGGATCAACCCCCAATTGGGGGGTTTGGACCGGATCCAACCCCCAATTGGGGGATTTGGACCGGTTAGACCCCATACTCCCTCATTTGGCTGATTTGGTCTGTTTAAAGCCCCCAAGTGGGGCATTTGGCCCAGTTACAACCCCCAAGTGGAGTACTTAGACCATTTAAGTAGAGAGGGGACGCTCTCTGTTAGCTCTGCTTGTGCCATCATCTTAGACCGAGGGGTGCGTCACGACCTTGCCCCACAGGTCTGGAGGCCGAGGAGTCCGTTAAAGATGAAGCTCCAGACTTGGAGGATCTCCCACGGCCGGCTTCCCACTCGAGACAGGCTTCTTCACTTTGTCTCGAGTATTCAATCGACTTGCTGTTTGTGTGGTCAGGAGGACGAGACCCTCGACCATCTTTTTGTAGGATGTTCCTACTCGCGTATGGTGTGGGAGGGGATAGCTACGAGAGCCCATTGTGTTCCTAGTCATCATAGAGACGTGTGGCACTTTATCGGGTCTTGGGGCAGGAGGTGGCCCATCAGAGGTGACAACATTGTGTGGTGGCTGATTCTATATGCCACTTTATGGCCTTTGTGGGGTGAAAGGAACAATAGGATCTTTAGGAGGGAGGCTAGAGCTAAGAATTCTAGCGTATCTTTTAATTGTGCGGGGGTGAGGGAATGGCCAGAGTTACTGTGTAATGTGAATTCTCTCAACTCCCCACTTTTTGTTTTGCTTGAGGGTTAGTCTGTCCTACACTGTCTTGGTGTGGTCTGTTGTACAGGGATTTTTGGGAGTTCACTGACTACACTTGTACATCCCCTATTTTGATTTTATACAATTAGTGGTACTATTCACTTTAAAAAAAACAATGACCAAATATCATATACATGTAGACAGAGGTGTGCATATTTCAGTAGTTTTGCATTATCACATGGTATTCCATATCCAAAATTTCTGACTGGCAATAGAATGAGAATAGACAGGCAAAAGACCAGTACATTCAATATTCAATCTAAGTTTTAACATGGAGAAGCAAGTTACCCATTGAAGTCAAAATGCACTAAATGCCTATCTTCTGAAATCTCAATCTCAACTGTGGCATGAGAACGCGTCTGCTTTCCATGGAAAAAGAGAGAAGATTGAGATGCATATACAATATGCATTTGAACATCAAAACAAACAATAGATTCAACAGTTTATACAACATTCATGATTCTCAAACTACCACTCCCATCATCATCATCCAGGATTGTTTCGTTTTACCAAATCATCATTAACTAAGCCAACTGATTCTAGCAATTCATAATGCAAGCATCAGGGACAAAAGTAACTTTACAAACATTCAATTGCTGATGTGTGTATAACATGATGCATAGCCTGCTTAGAACAGTACAGACAGTAAAAATAAACAAGGTCAAGGGCAACTATGTTCATCTCAACAAAAAGAATAAACCTTTCAAGCGCATTGCATATGGGAACCATCTGTTGAACCCATCTATTTTCTTGAATCAATCAGGAAAAATAAAATTCCGATTAATCCTATGATGGTCACAAAACGACACAAAGTCCGTGCCATTACAATACCAAGTCAAACATATGTCCCAGGAAAATTCCTTCGGGTATTCGGAACAACAAAAAATACCCACGCATCAGGCGAATTTTGCAAGAAACAAATTCTTTGCAACTCGCAAGGTATACGAGACTAACCGGGAAGAAATCCTAGAAGACTGAAGCCTCTCCACGCAACATGCAGCGCAAGAAGCGGAGTACACCAAAATACAAAAACACGAGGAGTCATTTTCTCCTCTAAATGTGGCCCAAAGCACAAAAAAACCCATGGAAAAATACCAAAATGGCATTTTTATAGGGGGCAGCCCCCTTTCTCCCTCTTAGGTGGACCGGATAGGTCCCCGTAGGGACCTACTCAGTTAGATCCTTGGAGGACCTATCCAGTTCCGGGAGGCCCTCCGAGACCTATCCGGTCCCATTTTCCATTTTTGGGGACCTATTGGGTCCCAGTTGGCCTCCTGAGAGAGCCTATCCAGTCTGGGTATGTCCTAAAAGGAATAACTGCCCCCGACCTCAATAAATAGGCCACATGGGCCCCATTTGTCACAGACTGGATCCCCGGAGCTTGGACTCTCGTGAAGACTTGGAGATTTCTCCACTTGTGCATTTGTTTTAGGAAAGAGGGTATATTGCATATATGCCCTCGCTTTTGTATATATACCCTCGGGTTGATGTGTATGTAATTTCTTTCCGTAAATCTCTTAGGAAAAATTATGTAATTTTATGAATAAATCAGAAATTACAGAAAGATCCCTGAATTTACGAGAAAACTCTTGCAATGTTTTGTGATTAAAAAAATATCCTATAATCTCCAGAAATTGTAGATATGTCCTGCATTTTTGTAAAAAAGTCTTGTAAATCTACAAATTGCTGAAAAGTCATGTATTTTATAATTGAGTCATATAAAGTCCTGTAACTGTAAAAATACCCTTTTTCATGTATATGTTTAGGGGTTACAAAAGTACCTTGTACCTTTTTGAATTGTGTAAAGGTCCATTCAAAGACTTGAGTAATTTCACAATGCACCCTCGCTCCATCAAAAGGTAAAAAAAGTACATGCTGACCTACACCTCCCTTGATGCAATATATGTCGACCTAACCCTTCTCTTAGGGATGCCAGGTGTTGCTAGTACGAGTGTACTCCCGATATCATAACTAATATCGTAAAGGTGTTTGATTATCTCTAGCAGTTAATCAAAGGTGTTTGGACTTTAAGCTGATGTAAATAAACACCGACCACAGTCGATGGGGAATTGTCTAGCACCCAAACCCAAAAATCGTCTAATAAAAGAATGTGCGAAATTTTTATTTAATGTACATCTTACATATACTGTACATTACTATGCACATCATGCATTGACCTCTTTATATGAGACCCCTTCCCTATTTTTTTTCCTCTTTTAAAATTCCGTGTGTGTCCACCATCAAAATGGGAAGTTGATGACCAAGGACTTAGTATCTGGTAGGTGACTTCAGTTATCTACCATTCCTTCACCTTAGAATTTTAAACGGGCAAACAAGCTTCTGAACCCAACTATAAAAATCATCTAAACAGAATTATGCATCAGTCATGAAATGATAGCTTTTGTATATTGCTTTAATCTAGCAGTCAATCAAGTGTAAGACCTAACCCTGTCCATCTGGAGGGTTCTTAAGACCATTAAATATTATGCAATGGACCTAAACTAAAATTAATCCATGAATTTTATCTCATGATAGATTTGTTAGATAAACCAATTTGTAGTGACTATGTTAATAGATAATAGTTTTGTTAAAAGAGAAAGTAGCCTAGCGCTGTTCAGACTTCAGGCGGGCTTTGTGTTTTACACCACAGACCAGCTAGAACCATTGCAACAGGATGACAACTTTCCGCTGCTATATGTTCTAGCATGCAAAATTTCAAGAAGAGGCAGCTAGAAATGAAGGGAACTTTACAAAGTGAAGACATATGCTCCAAAGTTCACAAATCGTGAAATAGGCTTGAAAATGAGCATGGTTGTCAGTTGAAAATGCTATACTTTATGAGTTTATCTTAAAAAGAAGACATAATAAATAACACAGAAGCGGATAAAATTTTCTCCAATCTATCAATCTCCTTTAAGAGCAGTAGAACATTATAACAAAATATACATTGACAATGATGAAGCTTATTTTCGAACATGGCAAAACAAACAATGTCAATAGAGAAAAGGCCAATTAGTTCATTTCATTTAACATCAATGTAGCTCGTACAAGAAAAACAAAGCCATCATCAATGCATCGAGTTGATAGCCATTCAGATATTGAGAATATTCCAAGAATATTGCCTAGAACACTGATTGAAATGGTGATAGGCAGAACGACATGAATTGGGAGGCAGAGGGCCACTCTCAACAACTGCAGTCCCACACTCTCACCCCCTCTTCCAATGCGGGTACAGGATTATGTGTGTCCGAGCACATGCGAACGAATGTATATAGAGGAGAAATAATCCTCTGTTACTTGGTAACATGGACGTCTTCTTTAATCCAAATATTATGGACCATTAAATTAAATCAAAGTACCACTTTCAAAAAAATCAAAGTATTCAACAGTCCATCTTCACTTGGTGGAGAAACTGCCTGGTTTAGACAGGAGAATACCCTTGATGCTGATTGCTGAGCAGATCCAAACACTGGGAAGCACCCCTCAACAAGGGCATGGTGCCCAACATTGCCCCACCTATCCTAACTCCCCACCTCTCTGCCACTCACCCACCATCTGTAAATTTGTAGTTTGAAGACGCCACAAGATTGGGGAACAACCACCAATGTTAGATTTTATTTGAACTGTTCTGTCGTGTACCTGTGTGAGAAAACCATTAAACCGGTGGTATCATGAAATTTTCCTGTTACTTAGTAATAAGAAAATGCGTCCCAAAGTGTGTAGAGAGAGAGAGAAATAGAGAGGATCGCTCCTATATGGACAGGCCATTCTGTAATGGCCCCACCACGTAACTGTTAGAAATTGAAGTACCTGTAGAGATGGACAAACAACAGAGGAGGAAGAAGAAAGGGGGAGAAAAAGATCAAGGCACAAGAACTCCAAGATTTACGTGGTTCGGAGGCGAGGGCGCACGATGACGTCTTCGGGCTCCACACTCTAACAGTAACAGCATAATCCCCCAATCAAAACCAAATGACTAACTTAAAAGGGGAGAGAAAATAACACACATGTTACCTGATAACAGAAGGGATTTCTGTTACCAATTCTTTTGGGGCCATGAGATTTAAACTGACAGTCCCCTGCAAGCTATCACTAGGTGGCAGAGACCACGAGCACACACCTGACAGTTGGGCCATCAGATCATCCCCCATTAATGAGACATCTGCCTAGGGCCAAGCACAGCCAGCCTAACCTTCTGACAGCACCTCTCTTACCCCTCATGAATTTGTGGCATCGAAGATGCCATGGCACATGGATACCCCAAATTACTCAGGCATGCACAAAAGTTGCGGATATTTTCTTGTCAGTTAGATTGTATGTTTAAGAGACTGGACAGCAGAAAGAAAGGTTAACAAGGACGTTACCGATTGCCTAACAACTGTAAAGGTTCACAAGTATGCTTTTCTTGCTGTTGGATCACTTGGTAACAGAGAAACTTGCTGTTTGTTTCTGAAAGTGGATGGTACCACATCATTTATAAAAGTTAAGAATTTACAAGTGAGAAGGGAGTACTCCCAAAAACTCCCCCCTACCCTTGAAACAAGGGTAATAACAGAATTACATTCGTCCACTCTGCAAAAAGTCTCCCCAACTTTTCACAAAAGGAAAATTAAATCCAAGCACTTAGGCGGATCATGGGCTTCTCTTCTAAAGATTCTGACAGACCTCTGCCTCCAAATGATCCAAAAGGTTACATGCAGGATGAGCCACCACAATTGGCAATCAATCTTAGTGTCCCACTGCACTGGCCAATTTCTGATGAAGTCTTCCACCGGGCCTACAACAGGTTTGGTGCACCTAAACTTAGTGAAGATGAGTTGCCAAACTTCGGTAGCAAAGTCACAGTCAAGAAATAAATGGTCCAGAGATTCCTCCTCCTTTCCACACATGCTGCACATAGTATCCACCCCAACCATGAACCTGCGGGACAAGGATATCCTCCACATGAGCACCTTCACCTTAAGGGTCCAGTTATCTGGTAACAAGAAAGTATTTCTCTAATAGATATATAGGACAGAGGGACAAAGAAAGAAGATAAGGAGAAATGGTAACTTTGCGCCACATCAAAGTCTTAACTACGGTTTTGCTTAAAGAAATTAATACAAGTAGACAGCATCAACTTCCATGGAAATTAATCCATGCTCTTCAAAGATATACAGATTTCAGCAATTCAACAAGATACAAGATACATAGAAAAACCCGCTTGTTGTGTTTTCATCCCATATTGAAAATCCATGGGAGTCTTTTCTCTATACATGTGGTTGATTACCTCAACTCAACGCCTAGGTCTTGGGTTAGAGTTTGTGCCTCTAATGTGATATCAGAGCCAAGTTTACCCATTGCAACCGTATGTGGACACTTGGCCCTACTTGTGATGCATCCCAAACTGGATGGTTCGGCGCGAAGGGCAGCCTTGTGGTTTAGTCCCATATCAAAAATCCATGATAATCTTTCCTCTACACATATGGTTGATTCTCTCAACTCAACGCCTAGGTTTTGGATTAGATTTTAGGCCTCCAGCATGGTATTAGAGCCTCATTTACCCATTGGATCTATATGTGGACACTTGGCCCTACCTGTGATGCTCCCCAAACAGGTTGGTTTAGCGTGAGGGGGGGTTGCGGTTTAGTCTTATATCAGAAATCCATGGGAGTCTTTCCTCTGTACATGTGGTTGATTCCCTCAACTCAACACCAAGGTTTTGGGTTAGAGTTTGGGTCTCTAACACCTCTTTTAGGTGGAATGGTCCACCATTGAAAATTTGAAGAGAAAGAGACATGAGACATAGTTTATGGAAAGAAGAAATGAAAAGGGAAAAGGTTTTGCACTTCACACAATTTAAGCACTTAGGACACATGGCTGTCAAAATCATCACATACATCCTTATTCTATTAAGTATCTCAAAATATAACTACAGGTTTGCCATAGCCCTTGACTAATATTTGGACAAACACCCCAACATGCACAATCATATCGTGGCAACCCAATGACCAGACATCATCTCTGCCAGATAATGAATGAAAAATCTATAATTGTGCATATCATTGCTGGAAAATCATAGGCTTGTATTTCTGTTGAAGCATAAATAAATAGCAAAAGAGAAAAGGAAAAAGAAAAAGAAAAATGTACCTGCACCAGTATAAATGGCAAGGTAATCCCTTCGGCAGGTACATTTTCAGGCTTGTGAAATTGTTCATTGCGGAGCATCAAACTCTTCAGACCTACAAACTGGTTAATGGATTTTGGTGGGAGCGGATTTCACCATACATATCAGATACAAAGGACAGACAAAAGCATGGCAACTGAAAAATAGAAGGAACATAACAAAAAACAACTGGCCTGATACAATTGCAAAACAAAATAAAATATCAGGTGCCAGACAACAGAGGAAAGAAAAAGTAATCATACTTGTTCTTCTAATTCTTGCAAGTATTTAAGTTTTTGTTGGATCCTGGTCAATAAGTTTGTGCGTTCTTCCTGAAAGAACAGAGTTGATTTTGTTTCATAATGAAGAATCGGGATTAAAAAGGTATTAATGAAGCCTTGGCTTTTAAAGATGAAATGCTTCATACCACGAGTTCCCCCCATTCTCGTCTAAGATTGGGAAATCCAACCCATCTGATCTCTTTCTTATCTCTAGCAATAATACCAATTGCCAGAAGAACATTAAATGCATCATATACCCTCCGCCGAATATTTTTCTCATCATACTGTCAATAGGGGGACCAAAGCAGATTGTAATTCATGTTAGAATTTGGAAGAACAAAACTCAGTAAATCATAATTCAAAATTAGAATGTTCAGCGTGTCAAAATGATTGTATGAATTCAACCAGTGTAAGGCTGCCATTCTTGCTGTCTGAGGAAAATTCCACTATTATTTCATCGGCAACCTACAAAAGCAGGCCTATTTAGTTCCGATTATCAAAATGATGAACTCAAGAGCATGATGAACAAATAAAACACGCTTCCAGAACAAAATCAACAAGATCTGCAAGCTTGAAATGGCATCACATCCATAACTCAGTGATCAAGGAGAAGCAATAATTTAGTGCAATATAGCAATACAGAATTGGATGTAAACAATCTGTGATGATGTATCACTTATGCTATCCTAGATACGTTATCTCCAGCACAAGATTGACAACTTCAGAAACTTCAAAAGGGAAGATATTATAATAATAACATAAACGCTCTCAAAGAAAAGAGAAACATACAGAAAGGAAAGGAAAAAAAACCTATTATTTGGAGCAACTGGTCTTAGAAAATACTATTCGAAACAAGAAGTTGAAAGAAGTATAAAGGCAAGCACTTTAAAATTCCTGCAAGGAGCATTGCATAAATATTTAGTTCAAAAATTACTGGAAACTCATCCAAGAGAAACAATAAAAAGAGGTGCTGAAAGGCAGATAGACAAATAAGTAGCTCCACTTTCCGAGTGTAGTTTTTACCCTAGTCAACTTGCCATAGGTGTCAAGGGGGTCGCCTAGGCGCCGCCTAGCCTACGCGACCGGGAGCTAATCTAGGCCTAAAGTGATGGGGCACCCTATGTTATCAAAGGCGATGGAGGCAGCCAGAAATTGCCTTCCCTCCGCCTCAATCACCTCAATCCGGCCTAGTGAGCCCGGCCCACCTCCGCACCGGCCCATCTCCACGTGCCCCGGCCCGTTTGATTTTTTGTTTAAATTTGTTTGGATTTGTTGTTAATTTTTTTTATTTTAGGAATGAATGAATTTAGAAACTATGCATGTTTTGTGATATTTAGACATATATTTATATTTTTGAATTATATATAATATTTTAATAAAATATCAGATCAAATGCCTAGGTCATCGCCTAGGCGTTTGAGGCATGAGGCGACCCGTTGATTGCCTCGGTTGCCTCTCACCTCTGACTATATAGGGGGCAACTTTATTGGGCCCAAAAGGAAGCCCAAGGCACCCGCTAAGGTAGGCCAGGTGGTCCAAGGCGCCCGCCTAGGTGCCTTGGGCCATTTGGCTCAATCGTCTAGCTGGGCAGTGGGCCCTAAACCCAAGCTCGGCCATCTAGCTTGGTTCAAGGTGCCTGCTTGGGTGCCTCACTGCCTTGGGCTGCTTGGCCTAAGTATAACCTATAATACCCCCCCCCTTTTTTTTTGGGGGGGGGGGGCAGGAGGCTCCCCCCCCTAGCAACCCCCTGGCAAGGGTGGGCTCTACCCTCTCGCAACCTAACCGTGCAGGTCGATCCACAATGCGAGGCTAGGTCATAGGTAGATCAAACTCCAAAAACTCCTCTAACTCCTCCCTCCCTCTCTCTCTCTCTCTCTCTCTCTGCCCCCTCTCCTCTCTCTCAATTTTTAATATTAAAATCTAAAATTCTTTCATGTACCTTATTCTAGTTTTATTTGTTTTCTCTCTTCCCTTCCAGCTTTGCTCTTTTGCCCCTTCTCCTCTCCTTTTCACCTACATCATCTTTTTTCTTTACTTTAGTGTTAGTCAGAGCCCCACTAATATTCACATGTTAGAAATAATAGGCACATACTCTCTCACTCCCCCCTCTCTCTCTCTTATAAACTTGCCACCTAGGCTCCGCTCTACCTAAGCACTTAGGCACCTAGGGGACCCAAGCTTGCCTTGGGTCACCTTGTCACATTGGCAACTATGCATCTTGCACACTACCACTTGGCAAGCGGCACACACTACAAAAAATCAACATTAATTGCACACCAGCCCTATGAACTTTGTAAATGGGTTGCAGCCATTGAGAGTAATGAGCCATCATTTTATTATATACCCTAGTATTCCTCTCAATTACAGAAAAGGCACATCCAATAATCACGGTCATTTTTTACTCAACAAACAAAAGATGTATCCATGGTAGCATTCTTAATCAAACCCTGTGATGATAAAGGACGTTCAAAATCACTTGTCCAAACACAAAATTCATAACATGAAAATGCTTATTCCACACTCTTATCCACAAAATGAAAAAGATGACTTACAACAAAAGAACTAACAATACCACAGGCAACTTGGAATTGATAATACTGTCATGAAATTTGTAACTAAAGAATAAATTCTATGAGAAAGTGATGATGAGGTAGTACCTCACTGTATGTTGTCCTTCCCTTGGCTTCAATTTTCTTACAAACTGAAAAGATGATCAAGTGGCTGAGCTTTGGTTTGATTTAATTTTACATTACTAAGCATGTTCCAGTATCATAAAACACACAATCATTAATAGTAGCAACATCAATATTTTCAAGTGCAGATAGGGTGTTTGGGAGCGTTTTTTTCTTAAAGACTATTTCTCTCTTAAAAAATAAGACACGTTAATCTTTAACTTAATTTTTAAAATTGATAAAAATCAATCTCAACTGTTTGACAAAAATGTCACACTCCGACCCTATGAGAAACACATCCGGAGGTCGAGCCGCATCGTCGCCGGCAAATTCCCGAGATCACTCGGGATCTCGCGGGAGAGACGATTGTGGGAAAGGTTCAGGGTCCCCGACAGCGACTTGAGATCGCTGAGATCCAGAGGGATCGGACCGGTGAAGCCATTGGAGGACAGGTCGAGCTGCATGAGGCTCCACATCCGTGGCCAGATTCCGGCGGGCAACACACCGGAGAACCGATTACCGGAGAGGACGAGCCTCTGCAACTGGTGGCAGCTGCCCAGCTCGGTCAGGATCGCGCCGGACAAGGCATTCCCGGAGAGGTCAAGGTTCTGCAGGCTCGGGAGGTTACAGAGCGACGTCGGGAACCGGCCGGAGAGGTTGTTGGAGTGGAGGTAGAGCGAGTGGAGGGAGGCAGCACCGGACAGCTGCGGCGGAATGGGGCCGGAGAGGAGGTTGCTGTGGAGATTGAGGCGGCGGAGGAAGACGAGGGACCCAAGCTCGGAGGGGACGTAGCCAGAGAGGCGCTTCCCGAGTACAGAGTTCGCGTCCTCTTCCATTACGCCTCCGTTCCACCACCGCAGCGTGCCGGCGCCGGCACTTCCGGCGGCGAGTGCGAAGGGCGAAGCTCCCAAGGACCGGTTCACCACCTCGAGAAACCCCGTGAAGGGGAACTGGGGGAGCTGCTGCTTCTTCACGGACTCGGACGTCCGGCCAGTAGGCGTTGGAGGCGGGGGAGGGGGGCCGGAGCAGCGGGGGAGGGGCGCCGCAGGGGAGGGGGAGGTGGGTTGCGCAGGGGAGGGGGACGCCGGCCGCTGGGGAGGGGGACGGAGCCGCGGGGGAGTCCAGGTTGCACATGGGAGAGAAGGGGAGACCCGTGGGCGTTTCTAAACAAAAATTTGGTGCAGATTTATTTTTTTTAAGAAAATTTACACGGGATGATATATTCTCCTTAAAATTTAGAAAAGAAATATCAAATAAGATTAAAACGACTTTTACTCTCTTTTTTAAATTTGAGAGAAAAAAGAGATAAAAAGGAACAACCAAACGCCCCATTAGTGTGATAAGACAAGCTCCTCAGACATCATTCAGTGAACCTCAATAGGAAACCAGAGAACTTTTGAAAATAATGGACAAGCAAATATGCTTATTGTACAATTAAAATATCAATTGTTGCAAAATTGGGACAATATATTCATATACTCTCACCTACGACACTGAATTGGCGTAGCCCTCGACCAACAATTCTTGCAACTGTTTTCTTCTTTTCTGCACTGTGAGGAGGGAGAAAAAAAAGGTCCAGAAGCAGTAAATATACACAGCATCCTCTACAGTCCACAGAACAACTCCAGCAAGAAATTAACATACATATCATCTATTAGATTCCACAAAAGAACATTGAATTGAAGTAAATAGGTCAGCTCCAGCAGTACAAAGTAATGCCCCAGCTCACCGTTCGGTAGCTTCTTGCTTATCATCTTCATAAATACATGAAGTGTCTAGTCTCAACAGAAAATCACGAGCAATGGAGGATACAGGTTGATCGCCACCAGTTGAAGAATTGCCAGCTCTTTGATTGCCATGTGACTGATCGTGACCAACAGGTGAATCCTCTTGACTTTTGGCCATAGGCATCACAGTTGACGCAATCAGCTCCTATGGCATGGTACACAACAGAGACATCCTTTAGTCCAGCATCATCCAACACCATTAGCACGCAATAATCTGAAAGTATGCTGGCTTCTAGACAACTAGGTGACTGTCGGTGCAAAAGATGGATGGGTTTTTCTATTACGGGCAAAAGTCTCTGCGGCGCAGCTAACCCAGTAATTGATGATCTTTAATGAAGCGACTGCAAGGGGAAGAAAAGAGAAATTTCAGTGGAATAATGGAGGGGAAAAAAAACAAGAAAAAACAGCAGTCTTCATACAGGACTGAAGCATGGGAAGAAATCTGGATAAACAATAAAAAAAGAAAAATGGAGGCGGCTTCAGCATGCAAGTCCATTTTGTTTTTCAAACGGAACACGATCATGGGGAACGACATTATTGATGATTAATAAAGAAAGGGAAACACGTCGAAGAAAACATTTTCTTCTTGTGTATAGTGATGATAACAGCCTTGAGAAAAACGCAAATATGCTCCGAGTTCCCGCCTGGTAGAATCAAACGTAGAGAACTTAGAAGCTCGAATATGACATATAAAGAAAAAAAAACAGATAAAAAGAAACATTTTCGGGAACGTTCTTCCCGTGGCGCGCAATCCAAAGCAACCAAACAAAGAACCCAGACGATATCATCGGTGGCTAGCGTTGAGATGGGACGAAACCCCAAACCCCTCTTTCCCCCCAACCTCAACAAAAACGAGGTAGAACAAAAAGAAAAAAAGAGAAAAACTTGCCCGATTTGGAACAAGTCCGAGGAAACCGTGAACGAAGGGGGTCAAAAAAGTGAAGGCCTTGTCGAGCTTAGAGCCCCCGGCGTTGCTCTCCTCCTCGTAGAAGGAGTGCAGCGAGAGAGAGAGAGAGAGCGCGGGAACAACAGCGAACCAAAAAAAAGGCGTTGGAAGTCGCTTCTGCGGACGTGTTGGGCCTCGCCAGCCAGCCCTTTGAGAAAGCCCAAAACGGCGAGTCCGAGTAACGGACGACAGGCCCAAATCGCTGCCAATTGCCTCGCCAAAGCCCATCCCCGTTTTTCAGGTTGCGGTTGGGATCGCAAATTTTAAAAAAAAAAGACGACTATGAAATAATTTCAGAATAATATGTTTACTTGCGAGTTTAGAATCCAGTCGCTAGTTTCTTTCATTCGATATAGAAGCCAGCTAAACAAGATCACCGCAAGTCCCAACTTTTAAAAGGACCATTTTTAAGATATTTAGCTTTCGATTCCGTATTTTTTTATTGAAAACAAAAATCAAGTAAGAAAGATGTTATATGGGCCAAAAGAACTTTGAAATCTAACAATTTGGATTACTCTGAGCATTAAAAAATATTATATTTAATGCCTTCCGACATCCTACAATGCCCAAACCACTCCCAATGAAATATTAAGTGTAATAACTCTAATTATTTATATGATATCTTAGTCATGGTTCGCCGACTCGATTTTGACTCGTCCGACTCGGACGTACCGTACCGGATCAGGAAAGAAACGAGTCAGGCCGACTCGTGCCGACTCGAGTCGAGTCACAAAGAAAACTAGTGTATTTTAGGTGTACCGTACCAGATCAAGGAAGAACCGATCTCATACGGATCACCGAGTCGGCGAACCATGATCCTAGTGTCCACGCATATGCTGTAGTAAGTAAAGAGATCGCTGACAAATAAAAAAAAGAAATTATAGAGATCATCTCTCATTCACTCACAAGTCTCTCACAATTCGAAATACGTTAAAGCAATAGTCCTGCTATCGAATTTGAACCTTATATTCCAAAATGAATCTGTAGTTAAGCTCAACTTAAAGACAGTTGATGCAATTTTCACATCGGACGCTACCATTTTTAACATGAAATACATGTTCAGTGCTACTCATTCTCAGACTTCATTCTGGAATTTAATAATTTTCGATCTAATTATTTTGAAGAGGAATACTCCATCATGAAAATATTTACATGATCTTTCATTTTCTAATTAAAAAGCTGACCATATTATGTCGGAGGAAGAATGAAGTTAGAACAAAGAGATTGATTGATGTGACGATAACAACGCAAATTCGCCTTCTAATAGGGACATTTTATCAATCACCGAGGAAAGTGATGAATCTAAATCGAATTGACTTCGAGTTGCATCACAAATCAAGCCCACTTTTATGACCTCGTTTTCGTTTGAATCTTTTCACCGTAGAAAACTCCAATCAGTCAATTGCCATAATTTTGATGCAGGGCTTTTTTCTTGGAAAATGCAACACTTGTGCATTTCTTCTGTATATAATAAATAATTCATTTATTGGGTGGCGATGCAGAGAGCTGACCCGCGGTGTAGGCTTGAACGCAAGGGGTCAGGTCCTTTCAGTCCTCATCGGGCGATCGATAGCGGGGGCTGAAGTAGCAGAATTACGCAAGCATGTGCCAAGAGAACAATCAATGGTATGATCTGCCATCCAATTCACTCCCATCCAAAAGCTGAAATCTAGGCAGTCAATAACCTTCTCTACAGGATTTAAATGTGCAACACTGCAATATACAACATAAAACACTTAAAAAAAACATGAAAACATAATTTCGCCAGGTCAAAGAGCACCTCATAGATCAGTTGTGGTGATTGATCATTGACACTGAGGCCTCTAGACGTCACTGATTTTACTTGTTTTTCGAAACATCTCTTAGTCACATCGAAAATGAAAACCGGCAAAAAAATTTATCTTATAGAGAAGGAAAATTGAATTAAAAATAGCTAATAAGCGGAGTGGCATCAACAAAACTTGATAACAACATAGAACCATTTTCACAACCCAGAATGGATAATAAAGGAACTACGATTTTCTTGCCCGACCCTAAGATTCATAACCATTGAAAGGGGATACAAGCTAACGAGATGACATGCTAATCAAAAGTTCCAAAGCCAAGTGAACAGGAAGCCGCTTCTTAGGTGTTTGTGGCCCTCGTATAAATCTGCTGTGCCGCATGTGCAGAAACCATCCGGATGGATCCCCTGGCCATCAGGTCCTTGATTGCCTTTCGCGCCAAAGAACCGCTGATCTGAAACCAGTCGGGGGAAAAATGGCTGTTTAATGGGCTAGCTCCACAGAAGTATAGAAAACCGCAAGCATATCATCAAGGAGGTACATGTATTTCACCATTATCAACTTAAGACAGCCGTTTCAACTCCCATATGCATAGGTAGAGTGAATTTAATCAAGAAAAGTCATCCAGCAGGTAACTCTTGATTAAATTCTGGAAAGGTCAACAACAACAATAGAAATAAATAGTTCGAGAGCCGCAAACAGTTTTACTCATCCACATGATAATGATCCTTATGAATCTTATGATATGGACAAGACCAATCAATAATAATAATAAACAGATGAATCAAACTCGATATAACTTCCAACCAGTAGCTACTTTATCACAATGACATCAACATCGCCAGTGTATATACTCCCTGAATTCAAACCAATAAGCCTCATTTGGAGGGTTTCATATGCCACAACCATGCCCAGTATGCTAACAATCACTTAGCATGAAACTTTTTTTCGGTAGGTACCTTTTTCTTTTCTTTTCTTTTATTACGGGGAGGGGAGAACCTGGGACCTCCCCCTTTCCAAGGGAGAGGGTGCCCACTCGACCACGGGCAGGGGACCACTTAGCATGAAACTTCTATGGTACTAACTCAAAAGACCATTTCCCCGGTAACCTCACTAAGGAAAAATCAATAATTTTGAAAAGAAACAATGTGAAGTATGATATGTATAGATTTAGCTGGATTTCAAATTGATGCTAACGGAGTAAATTTGAAGGATAGGGCATGCTCCAGCGTATTACAAAACGGTTAAAAAGGAATAATAAATCTGACTTTTGGATGCACATGAAAATGGATTACACAAGATCTAGACTAACTAGTTGCCTTCAGAAACACAAATCCTTGGCCAGCAAAGGCCACTAAACGGGCAGTTACATGACAAAGTCATACAACAAATCACAGATAGGTATCATTGGCAAAAATGAGTAGAATAAAATAGCACACTTCTTCACACAGGAAGCATTAGTTAATACATAAAGGTAGGCCAGTATTGCAGATCCCTGGGGAGGGAGCCAAAGACAAAGACCAGCAGCTAAAGTGAAGTCAACCAAAGTTTTTGACAAGCAAATGCTTAGAAGCACTTACTATCTCTTGAGCTACCTTAAATTAGCAACTTAACAGTTGAAATATATTACATATCGATACCATCTTAATCTGTTGCTTAGTTATAATCATGTCTAGTACATGTGACTTTTAAATACTATGTAATAATCTCATTTCACTTTCTAAGGGACTTCCATCTGATCATCAACCCTAGTAAACATGGACAAGAACACTAGTGAACTCTACATGACAGTGTGATATTAAGTCATATGACTTGGAGAAACTAACGAGGTGAGGAAAGATCCTCCATTTATCTAAGCATACTTCAAGGTCCATGGGTGAGCAACATGATAGGCCTCACCCAACGAGAAGGATGACATCAAGGTATGATGTTGGTTCCTTGTTTTCAGGACAATTATGGAGCACATTCCATTGTTTCTATTTAGTCCTCCATCTTCAAGCAGTTGCACTGTCATATCCTTTCACAGTCCGACTTCAGCCTTTTGAATGAGCCACTTAATGCTAGTGCTACCTTTTAAAGCAATGCAGCAAACATATACCAACCATGTCTCCTTCAGTACCCATAGAAAGCTCATACATGAGAAGGAAGACCATAAGCAAGTAGAGTTGAAGATCTGAAAACCTATACTATACTATTAAAGGTTCATTACTTGCTCCATGAATGCAATTTTTTTTCTCCTCCCTTCATTCCGTATCCTTTATCACATCAATCTTGACACCACATACATGCTTTTCAAAGTGCCCATGAAACAATTAGTCTAGGTACTTATCATGAATTTTATCCCCTCAAATACCATGAATATGCAACACAATCCTACAATTATACATGCGATGCACAATGTTAGATTGCCAGTGGCATGGCAGACTATTATAAATGTAAAACAACAATGTCCAGATAATAGAACATGTACATTAAGTATAGAAACGACATTACCAAAGAGAAAACAAATCAATATCATGCAATCAGATTATAATTCTCCAAAAGATACAGCACTGTAGACATAACACTCCGTCAAATTGTCACTATTCTCCACTAAAATCTACAACAAACCAAAGTCATTCGCCATATGTTTAAGAAAATCCATATGGAGAGTGAATAACATACTACACCATGTCCTTTCCACCTTTGAATTTTTCGACAACAGGGTTGATCCATATCCTCAATAAGCTCAGATATAAAAGAAGAGATGAGCCAGAAAAAGAAAAACATCGTCATGGAAACGGAACACCTGTCCCGGCGAAAGCAGTAGTAGCAAATTTACTCAAACAAAAGGAGGCAATAATAAGAAGCTAGCGCCAGATTATATACCCTCAATCTCTCGGACAACACGGACGGGGTGATCTGCTTGAATTTGGGGACCTCAGAGAGCATCTTGTCGTAGCTCGCCTGATCGAACAGCACGGCGTTGTTCACCTTCTCCTTCTGCTTTCCCTTGCTCCACTTCTGCACTCACAAAACACCCCAAAGGTCCACAATCAGAGCCCCATTCACCAAAACGTACACAACATCCCCCAAATCAGTAACATAGGATCAGCACCTTCTTCTTCTGCTTCCCACCACCCGACTTGGCGGGCTTCGAGGACGGGGGAGGTGCCTTCTCCTTCTTCGGCGCCTGCAAAAGCAGAAAGGAGCATCTGAGAACCCGATCAAAGATCCCACTAATCATCACTGTAAACAGCACGAGGAAGGCGGAGCTACCATGTCTCTCCCGGCTAGGGTTTTTCCTCTCCTTCCGAATCTAGTGCTTCTGGCAGTGTGGCGGCGGGAGGAGGAAAGGAACACGGCTTGGGACACCGAAGAGATGAAATAGGAGCGTTGGCGATAGGGTTCCCTCTGATACGCGCGTGAATCGAAACGGATCTGAATGATTTAACCGTCTGATGAGTGGAGCCCGTGCTTTCTCTCTCTGACGGGCTCAGCGGACGGAGTGGACGTTGACGCGTGTCTATATCTGGTCCGTTTTTCACAAAGAAATGGAACAGCGCATCATGAGGGTCCAGCTAATGCTTGTAAACTATACCAACCGTCGGATCAACTTATATGGGACTGGTATATTTACCTGTATTCCCCTAAATGGGACTGATATTATCACGTGTAACTCCATATTAAGGAATGTCGTCTCAATTTATCCCTCATGCTCCAACATCGCCGAAGTGAACATAATATTATGTAAAATTTGTAAAATATTAAATCTTTAAAAAGTATAAAAATTAATATATAAAAGCACTATTTTAAAATCCGGCCCGGATCGGTCGGTCCAATCGATTAACCCGCGATCTAGTCCCAAAATCGGATTAGAATAGTGCCTAAACCGTTTTAGATCTAAAATCCAGTTAAACCCAGTCAACCCGGTGAAACTCGGTCGACCCGTTAAAATTCGTTTGACCCAATCGGGTCCAACTCTTAGGAATATTTTTTATTTGTTTAATTTTTATTTTTTAATTTAAAATAAAAAAATATAAAAGATGTGAAGTCTTCTAACTCCTCTTTTTAAAGTTACATACGTATAATCTTTTTGAGACAACTTTCTAATTTTTGGAAGTTGAAAGGGTTTGAGAAGAAGATAAAAATTTAGATGAACAAAAAATTTAACTTTACACAATATGAAACTTGTGTCTCATGAGATGTTAATTGTAATTGATAAATGGTCATATGTTATGTTTATTTAATATGAATTTTATTCTTTTTTAGATTATCTTAGTGATTGTTTAACGTATTTATTTTAATTTTTACAATATATGTTTAAGTGCTTGTTTCATATTTCTAACTCAAGATATCTTAAATTTTTATGATAATTTATAATATTATTATAAATGATTATAGTATTACGGGTCACAGGTCAACTCGAATGGTTAAATCATTGACCCGTGATCCATTAACTTAACCGGATCAAACTTCGAGTCGAGTTTTAAAACATTGTACAAAAGTATAAGAGCATTTACGACATTATATTAATTATGTGAGAAACTTAAATAAAATAAATAATTAGGTTTTTATAATATACTTAAAATTAAATTAAAAAATAGGTAACGACAAAAGTATAAATGATAAAACTAAGTTATTATAGGATAAATGTGACAATTGAAAATTATAAGGTGTCGTCGGGTTGAGAACATGTACGATTTTAAGGTAATGCATGCAATTATCCCCCCCCCCCCCCCCCGCCCCCCCCCCCCCCCCCCCCCCCCCCCCCCACAAAAAAAAAACATAAAAAATCTATCCACGATAATTTGCGGCGTCAAATCTGGGGTTTGGATGCATAGCTTCTCATCTTCACCGTTTGATCAGGAACAAGCGGTTGGCATGCTCCCATCACATCCTTACCGTGCAGCTATGTGGTTATTGCCTTCCAATGGTTGGATTTCATCTATCACCGGCGCGCCCCGTAATTTTGGTTCTGATGGGAGGGCAGTTTGGGGACTACGAAGAAAAGAGCAGCCAACCACTACCAGACCGAGTTCCCCCCAGTCGGTCTGGGTTCTGTTTTCTTCCTCCCGCACGTACGCTCTTCTGTCCTCTTCTTCCTTTCCGTTGAGATTGTGAGCTGTGATCGGAGGAGGGCGCCATGGCGGCGGCGGCGGCGGGGAGGATGGCTAGCCGGTACGTGCTGAGGCGGTTCTCGAACGGCGGGAAGGTCCTGAGCGAGGAGGAGAAGGCGGCGGAGAACATCTACATCAAGGTCCGCTCCATTCCCACCCCTTCCTCGTACTACTTCTTTAGCCGCTTCAGCTCGGCTCGTTGTTGGATCTTTTCTACCCTTTGATTTTTTGTTAGATTTGATTTTTTGAGGGTTATCGGGCTGCCAGAGTTGGAGATTCCTAATTTTCTTCGCTATGTTCGCATATTGTATGTGGATGTCTTCATAGACCGGCCTCGATATCCTCTTTCCTGCATTGAGGAGTAGGTTTCCCTGGATTTGGAATTTTGTGGGGTGTGTTGCATGCGAATCATCTCTGTGGTGATTTAGGCCTGCACCTTTTGGATGGCGCGGGTTCGTTCTCAACAAGTACTGCAGTATGAAAGTGGAGAACTGTTACTGACATAGATTAACCTGATGAGGTCGGACCATCGGAGTTGTTACCAAGTTGTCTCTGCACGACTATTTCACTGCAAGGTGCTGCTGAGCGCATGTCAATTTGTCGTGGATATTTGCTGTGCAGATGCTGTTTGAGATAATTTCTTGCTCCAGTAAAACGAGTGAATGAAATCAGAATACCGTTTCATTTAAGCATATGAAATGTATCGCACATTTGATGCCTGTAGGTTATTTAGAGTTATATGAATCGATTACTCGTTAAGCATCAACGTTTCCTAACATCTTGGATTTTTTATGCATAAAAACCATTATTAGAACAAAACTTGCATACTCTTGCATTTGAATTATCATATATATATCATTAAGAATGCCAATGATATACAAAAGATCAATTTCTATGTGCAGAAAGACTACTTGGATGCGTGTAAAATGGCCTTATTGTGGCTTTTTTGCACGTCATTGGTATTCTTATGATATATGTGAAAATTTGAATGCAAGAGTGATAAATATGCAGTTTTCATTTTAACATTTATTTATATGGAAAAAAGGCCCTAGCGTCTTTAACTTGTTAGCAAATATGCAAAGTCTCAATTTATTTTGCTTTGCTTGGCTGAAAAATCAACACTTGGTTCATTGTCTTTTCTCATATAAGTAAGCTTTTCCTTCATTGTCACATGATAAAGTACCGAGAGTTTGTTAAGCATGAATATTTTGACATACCCAACAGAACTAATTGCTTGAGCACTATTGAGGAAAATGCCGCATTGATTATGTTCAGTGGATTGATGTATTTGGATGTAGATAAATAATTGACGGCCCGAACGAATGGAGCTATGGTGTATATTAAGTTTTCTTGTTGTCTAATAAATTGATCATCTTGCTTCATTCTTGTAAAAACCAATCCCCCATCAGAATTCTATGATATTCATAGGGGGATCATGTGGTGGGGACACCGGGTCCACTACTGGGCCCACTACTCGGAGCTGACGCCGCATTGCCCCGGCACCGAGCTTATGGCTCGGAGGAGATCCTTCTTGAAGACTCGGCCTACGGCTATGGTGTTATACTACGTATCGAGTATGTGTGTATGTATACATGTATCTCTACATGTATTTTTCTTTTCGTTTTATTAGGCTAGTCTAAGTCAAATAAACACATGTGTAATTTTTATATTTTATTTGGTTAAAACCCACAAGTCAAATATTGGTTGGTGGGTTGTCTTGTTAGGCTAAGGGCATAAATAAAATTAGTAGAAGTTAGAGGGTCTTGTTGTTATAGCTTTCCTCCTATATAAAGGAAGGCAATGCTTGTTACGTATAATGAACCATATGAATGAAAGATTGAGTTTAAGGAGCTTTTGCCCCTTTGTTCTTCTCCCTTCCCTCATTTCTCATTTTTGTGAGATTCGAGTGTCGCCCGGTGTGAGACCGTCCGGCGTGAGGCCGAGCTGCTTGAGGTAGCAACCTATCCGTCCCGTCCGTGTCCTGGAGCTGCCGACGATCCGTCTTCCACGTCGCCGCCGCGTCAAATTGGTATCAGAGCCTAACACGGCGCCTCCCCCGACGTCCCCGACGTCTCTCTCTTTCTATCTCTAAATTATTAGAAGTGAAAAAAAAAGAAAAGAAAAGAAAAAAAGAGAGAAACTCACGGTTGAGAGAAAGGAGTGGAAAAAAAAAATTTGAAAAAAAAATCATATTCTCTCACTCCTTTTTTTCTCTCTGTTCATCTTTCTCTCCCTCTCAGTTGTCTCTCTCAACGCAAAGCAGAAGAAAGAGGTGAAAAAAAAATTTTGAAAAAAAAAAAGGAAACCCCCCTGCGTTCTGTTCTCTCTCTCGGTTCGAAGAAAAGTTTAAAAGAAAAAAAAAATTTTTTTCCTTCTCTGTTCGCAGGGGCCGGGCATCGTCGCCCGTGCCCCTTTCAAAAACTCCCCTGGCCGCAACGGCCAGGGCCCCTCCGCCACCGCGCGACGCCGCCGGGCCCGCCCCGGCGCCCCGCGCCCAGCCAGGGCCCGCCCGAGCCCGCGCACCCGCGAGCGCGCCCGCCCGCACCGCACGGCTCGCCAGGCCGCGCCCGCACCGGCCCGCCCGCGCCCGAGCGCGCCCCCGCCTGCGCGCGCCCCGCCGCCGTCCGGCACGCGCCCTGCGCGCCCGACCCCTGCGCGCCGGCCACGCGCCCGGCCACGCGCCCGGCCCCGTGCCCGCCGCGCACCCGGCCGCACCGAGCCCGCGCCATCGGGCCCTGCACCTGCGCCCACGGCCGCTGCCGCCTCGCCGCTTGCGCCCGCAGGCACCCCCGCGCCCGCCCGGCCAGGCTGCCACCGGTTCGCCCCCGCGTACGGACCAACGCCCGCCGGTGCTGGCTTCTCCCCCCCCCTTCCCCCGTGTTGACCACCTCCTTTGGTGACTTTTAGTCACAGGCGAGAGACACACGCAGAAGAAGATTGGGGTAAGGTCAAAAAAGAAGAAGAAGAGAGATATTAAAAAAAAAAGTTGATTAATATATATTAGATATATTATATTATATATATATTTATATCTATATCTATACCCCTTGATTAAATTGGTAATTGTGGCATCCGAGTCCACAACTGCGGATCGATCGGCGTCTAAGTCGTCCGGTCGCCGACACACAGTCCGTAATTTACGGAGTGTCAGTGCCCAAGAGTCTCCCTGCGCGGAGAATTTAGACTGATTTGTTCCCCTGCGCGGAAAATTTAAGCGATTTGTAATAATTCAATCCTCCCTGCGTGGAGTGAATGCTTTGTAACCGCTCAAACTTCGTCGACACCGTGCGGGCCCGCACGTCCCCGCTCGCCCTCGTCTCCGGTCGGAGCTAGACTTTTCAGTCAGCTAGGTACGTGCTCCAAACTTGCTCATTTAGTATCTTTTCAATTGCCGCGCGACGAAGTAAGAGAGGGCCCGATCCATGCAGCCAGTCTTCTGAGTGCATCGCTGTGGACGGTGAGAGAGTGCTTGCTTGCACCTATCCTTTAGGCCCTAGACTGTCACATTAGGGCACCCTAACTGTCAGGAGGTAGTTCCACAAACTACTTCGCCTACGGGCGAGCAACTTCCCCTGACCGGTCCCTTCAAATTGGCCCTTTGCCAATTAGCCAACAAAATTTGGGTCATAGCTTGCTAATTATCGGTCCCAGGACTGCATCATCTAGGTCCAAGGTCGTGCATGCCACGTTGGTCTAGGAATTCATCTGGCCGTCTAGAGCGCCCTTCAACACTACAACCAACGATGGATCAGAAGAGCGTGAGTGCTATGTTGGCTCAGCTCGAGCATAACCTTCTGACCCATTTTGAAGAATCCATAGGCCAACTACGAGCAGAGCTAGATGAGAGGATCCGAGTCTTAGAGGATCGACTAAAGGGAGAGGAAGGACGAGTGAATGGTCACGGCAATCCCGTAGCCAATTCTAGGGAGGATAGAGAGCAAGCCCGCCCGAATCAGGCTCCCCAAGGTAGAGAACAAGAGGATCGTACACCTCGAAGGAGGGACTACGATGATGAGGAGATCATCCTACGGAACGTCAAAATTGACGCTCCCAGTTTCGATGGGTCCCTCACACCAGCCAAATACCTTGAGTGGGAGGCCGGGATGGATCAATATTTTGATTGGCATCACCGCATGGCCCCTGCCACTAGGGTGAGGTTTGCCAAAATGAAACTCTTGGGTCAAGCCAAGACCTACTGGTGTAATGTGGAGAATCTCCTAGCCAGGAGACGAGAGGAACCCATAAACACATGGGAAGAAATGAAGGAGAAACTGAGGGAGAAATACCTGCCACCCTCCTACCATCAGCGTCTTCTAGACCAGTGGCAGAAACTCACCCAAGATGGAAAGTCCGTGGACGAGTACATCGCCAAATTCGATGACTTCTTCCTTCGGAGCCAAGTCATGGAAGACGCCTCTGTAACTCTCTCTCGATTTAGGGCTGGTCTACACGAGAGCATCCAACGGGAGCTTTTCTTGCGAGAGGTCAACACCCTCGAGCACGCCTACCAGGTTGCCCGAGATGTTGAGCGATTTCAAAGAGTGGCCCCACCTCGGGTTCCCACCTACCGCCAACCTGAGTCTCGGAACCCCATGGTCCGTTACACCGAGAGAGTTGGCCCCTCCACTTCTTATGCCCCTGCGGCTACCCCGCTACGGGTCGTTGCCCCTACCGTTCCTTTCACAAGGAACCCCTTACCTGCACCCGCTGCATTGCCCAGGCTGGAGTATACTCCACCGATTGATAAAAGGGATGACAAAGGAAAGGGACCCGCCCCTGGCACTTCCCAACCAGCCCCCATCTCAGGAGTCCGTTGCTTTAGGTGCCACAACCTAGGGCACATTGCCACCAACTGCCCCACCCGAGCCTTGGTCATCGCCGACCCTCAGCCTATGGAGCCTCCACCTCAGGAAGGAGAAGACACTGAGAGATATATGGCCGATCCTGACCTCATAGCCCAGTTTGAGGAAATGGATGCAGGGTTTGATGAAACGCATGTCGAATACATGCAAGTGGGAGATATTGCCGAGAGCTCTAGCCAGGGTAGACTAGGTGTAGTTCGCTGCATCTTAACACACCCCCAGGAGGACGACTGGCGTCGAAGCTCCATCTTCCAAACCTACATCATGGTGAAAACCCAACCCTGCAAGGTGATCTTTGACAATGGGAGTTGTATCAATACGGTCTCTTCAGACTTTGTCTCCCGTCTAGGTCTACCTACACACCCTCATCCTAGGCCCTACAACGTGGCGTGGGTTGACGACACTTCGATCCCAGTCACCACTACATGTGTCATTCCCATACAATTTCAGTCCTACCAAGGACAGATTTTGTGCGATGTAGTGCCTATGAAGGTCGGAAGCATCATCCTAGGACGACCGTGGATCTATGATGTAGACCTCACAACTTTCGGTCGATCCAACCAATGTTCCTTCTCCCACAATGGGAAGAAGATCCAGTTGTACCCGACACCCCCAAAGGTGACCTCGGGTAAGAGTCCCACTTCTACTCCGGGTAAGAGCTCCACCTCCTCCACCCCCACCGGGACTCCCAAGGTTCCGGAGAGTCCCCAAACTCCCAATGAAGGGAAACTTCTCATTCCCTATTCCCCTACACCTATCACGCCCGTTCCTAAGGCCCCCAAGGTTAGTCATGACCCTGTTAGGCGCCTTAGCTTCATAGGTGTCCGTGAGCTGACTAGAGAGGTTGCCGAGGGTGCCCCTGTTTGGGCTGTTGTCATCACCATCACACCTGAGGAGTCCCGAGTCTCAGTTCCACTCGAAGTCCAGACAGTCTTGCAGGACTTCGAAGATATTTTCCCCGAGGACTTGCCCTCTAAACTCCCACCCATGCGTGATGTACAACACGCTATCGACCTTGTCCCCGGGTCCACCCTCCCCAACCTCCCCCATTACCGGTTGAACCCCAGGGAGCATGCTGAGCTCCAAAGGATTGTCGAAGACCTTATCCAAAAGGGTTTCCTCAGGGTGAGCAAGAGCCCGTGTGCTGTCCCTGCTTTGCTCACACCCAAGAAAGATGGTACCTGGCGAATGTGTGTTGACAGCCGCGCCATCAACAAGATCACTGTCAAGTATAGGTTTCCCATTCCTCGCCTAGATGACATGCTTGACATGATGAGTGGGGCCACCATCTTTTCCAAGATTGACTTGAAAAGTGGCTACCACCAGGTCCGAATCCGCCCAGGGGATGAGTGGAAGACGGCCTTCAAAACAAAAGAAGGTCTGTATGAATGGCTCGTCATGCCGTTCGGGCTATCCAATGCCCCCAGCACGTTCATGAGACTTATGACAGAAGCCCTTCGTCCCCTTATTGGTCGCTTTGTTGTCGTCTACTTTGACGACATTCTCATCTATAGCCACAACCCTCAGGACCACATCCATCATTTGAGGGAAGTCTGCCAAACTTTGAGGAGAGAAACCCTGTATGTCAACCTTGGGAAATGTGAATTCATGACCGACCGGGTTAGTTTCCTCGGATTTGTGGTTTCGAGTCACGGAGTATCTGTGGACCAATCCAAGGTCCAAGCTATGGTCGACTGGCCTGAGCCCCAAAACGTCCACGACGTTCGAAGTTTTCATGGGCTAGCCACCTTTTACAGACGCTTCATAAAGAGTTTTAGCACCATTATGGCACCCATTACAGACTGCATCTGTAAAGGGAATTTTGAGTGGACCCAAGCCGCCTCACATGCTTTTCTTGCCATAAAGGAGCTTATGACCAAAGCCCCTGTCCTCCGCCTGCCAGACTTTTCCAAACTCTTCGAGATATCCTGTGATGCATCGGGCGTAGGAATAGGAGGAGTACTTAGCCAGGAAAGCCACCCTGTGGCTTATTTCAGTGAGAAGCTTTCTGATGCAAAGCTTCGATACTCCACATATGATAAGGAGTTCTATGCCGTGGTCCAAGCCCTCAAACACTGGAGACACTATCTCTTACCTCAAGAGTTTGTCTTATATTCGGACCACGAGGCTCTGAAATTCCTTAGCTCTCAGAAGAGCTTAAACCCAAGGCATGGTCGGTGGGTAGAATTTCTCCAGTCTTTCACATTTGTCCTAAAACATAAGGCTGGAAAAGAAAATAAGGTGGCCGACGCCTTGAGTCGAAGGGTCTCCCTTCTTTCCACTGTTCGGGTAGAGGTCACTGGATTCGACCGCATGAAGGAGCTCTATGGAGAGTGTCCTGATTTTGGCCCTGCACACTCTGCCTTATCTGCTGGACCCTCGGCAGCCTTTTCTGACTATCTACTCCAGGATGGTTTTCTATTTCGAGGGCAGCAACTCTGTGTCCCGAGAACTTCTGTTCGGGACTTTTTGATTTGGGAAATACATGCTGGAGGTCTTGCTGGTCACTTTGGCCGCAACAAGACCATCCATTCTGTGGAGGAGCATTTTTATTGGCCTGGCCTGAAGAAGGATGTGGCCAAGATTGTAGCCCAGTGTCGGACATGCACTATGGCCAAACAGGTCAAACAAAACACTGGTCTCTACACTCCTCTCCCCATTCCTGATAGACCTTGGGTTGACATCAGCATGGACTTCATCCTTGGTCTACCTCGTACCGCTCATAAACATGACTCCATCTTTGTGGTAGTTGATCGGTTCTGTAAGATGGCCCACTTCATTGCATGTTCCAAAACATCTGATGCATCTAGAGTAGCCCACTTATTCTTCAATGAAGTCGTCCGTCTGCATGGTCTTCCCCAAACCATAGTGTCTGACCGGGATGTCCGGTTCACTAGTTATTTCTGGAAGACACTTTGGCACCTCGTTGGCACTAAGCTGAAATTTTCCACTGCCTATCACCCTCAAACTGATGGGCAAACCGAGGTCGTCAATAGAAGTTTAGGGAATCTCTTGAGGTGTCTCGTAGGGGATCATTCTGGCACTTGGGACCTTCTTTTGCCCAGGGCCGAGTTTGCATATAATAGCTCGGTCAATAGGTCCATCGGTATGAGTCCATTTGAGGTTGTGCATGGATACAAACCTAGGAAACCTGTGGATCTCATTCCCCTTCCCCTCGAGTCTAGATCGTCCAAGTCAGCTGAGGAGTTTGCACAGCATGTCCAAAGTCTGCACGAGTCAATTAGCAAGCAAATAAACCTCAGTAATGAGACTTATAAAAAATTGGCTGATTCGCATAGGCGTCACCATGAATTTCAAGAAGGTGACTTGGTTATGGTACGGGTCCGACCCGAACGACTCCCCTCGGGAGCCGTTAAAAAGTTACAAGCCCGTAGTGATGGACCCTTCCCAATTCTACGGAAGATTGGCTCCAATGCTTATGTTGTGGACTTACCTCCCGCATATGGGATTAGCTCGACCTTTAATGTGGCAGACCTAGTGGCCTACAAGGAACCCACAGCGATTCCTAGTGACCCTTTCGAGCCTTCTCCTCCTATTGAGAGTGAGCCCACCCCTGTGCGTCCCACAGCCTCGAGAGTACCGCGCGAGCACATTGAGAGGATACTGGATGAGCAGGTGACCACTACACGGAGCAGGATGTACCAGCGCTACCTTGTCCGCTGGCGGGACCGTCCACCTTCTGATGATTCCTGGATCAGCCGGGAAGATCTCCAGCGCCTCGATCCAGATCTGCTGGAGCACTACCACAGCAGTGTCCCCCCTTACTCGACGGAGTCGAGTTCCAGCCGCCCCGGGAGGGTTGGTGGGGACACCGGGTCCACTACTGGGCCCACTACTCGGAGCCGACGCCGCATTGCCCCGGCACCGAGCTTATGGCTCGGAGGAGATCCTTCTTGAAGACTCGGCCTACGGCTATGGTGTTATACTACGTATCGAGTATGTGTGTATGTATACATGTATCTCTACATGTATTTTTCTTTTCGTTTTATTAGGCTAGTCTAAGTCAAATAAACACATGTGTAATTTTTATATTTTATTTGGTTAAAACCCACAAGTCAAATATTGGTTGGTGGGTTGTCTTGTTAGGCTAAGGGCATAAATAAAATTAGTAGAAGTTAGAGGGTCTTGTTGTTATAGCTTTCCTCCTATATAAAGGAAGGCAATGCTTGTTACGTATAATGAACCATATGAATGAAAGATTGAGTTTAAGGAGCTTTTGCCCCTTTGTTCTTCTCCCTTCCCTCATTTCTCATTTTTGTGAGATTCGAGTGTCGCCCGGTGTGAGACCGTCCGGCGTGAGGCCGAGCTGCGTGAGGTAGCAACCTATCCGTCCCGTCCGTGTCCTGGAGCTGCCGACGATCCGTCTTCCACGTCGCCGCCGCGTCATCATGGTTGTTGCAGTATGCAGTATCACTATATCATTTCAGAATGAGTACTCCAGTACATGGTGACAAGTTGTTAATGTATTTGTAGAGAGTCTACAGATCTGTTGTATACTGATAAATGAGCCCTTGATTGCCAGTATGATGCCAATTACCAAGGGAAGGGGTTGAATACATAAAGTTCAAACATTCTCACTGGGTAATGCATATGTGACTGTAACTCTTCTTTTAAGAGAAAACCCATTTATTATCCCTAAGCTCCCTTTCCCTGTTGGCCAAAAAGAACCTTTCATTGGGTGGGAGAGATTATATGAGTGCCCAAATAATTCTTTCTTCAAACGGTGACACATTTACTAACCTTTAAATTGCTGTTACTAAATGTATTCATATGTTCCTGTAGTGATCAGTCAGGAAGGTATGCCTATTGATTTGTTTCTACATTTTCCCCCACAATGAGTGGTATTGTCAAAAATAAGCTAGGTCCTCTATTTGTCTGAATTTTGTTTGAATTTTCCATTGATCTTGTTTACTAAAGCACTTGTGTGATGTTTAATTTTTTTAAGGTTTTTTTTCCATTTATACTCTTAGAAATCCAATCGCAGAAGATGACTATACTAGAAATGCAGTTACTTGTGTAACTTTAGTATCCCCAAAAAAATGTGAATCTTTGCTTTTCGGAGGTGGCTCAATTAAGTGCTGTTTCACTCAGTCAAGGAGATCAATTCATGTGACCATAATACCCTTATAGGAGTCAAAGCAACCAAGTTAGCCACTGAAGAGGAAGACAATACACTATTGGATGTTCTTGTTATTTCCACCCGTGGTAAGTGCTAATCTAATTGTGATGATATTAAGAGGATGTCAGTTAATTTGTGATTGAGTGAGAGAGTGGGCTGAGCTCCTTTGTCATGTGAATTCCCAGAACTCCTCCCTTTTTGTTCTTTTGAGAGGTTAGTTTGGATCTTTCTGGTTGTGTGGTGTGTGGGCCTTTGTTTTGGGTGTTTTTTGGGGTTCTTTGACTGCACTTGACTATACTTGTACAATTTTTTCATTTAATACGACAGTGGTATCACCCACTTTTCAAAAAAAAAAAAGAGAGGATGTCAGTTAGAGCAAGGTCTGGTATGCTCATTTTTAATGTGAGAAGGGTGTATAGGCCATTGCATTGCTTTCATGGTTATTTTTTTCGATTGAACTCCTAAATCTATACCTGTGGACGAAGGTCAATTTATGATGCATGCATATCCTGCTTTCTTGATTTATTATGAAAAAATGGGATTCTACTTCTTATGCAAAAGAATAGCATTCTGATTGTACAAAAATGTGCTTCTTAGCTAAACTCACATCACTTGTTTACAATTTCAGTTGTATATATCTTAGTGGAGTTACAATTTAGCATACTTTCATATTGTTGTTTGTGGAGCATCTGAGGAATTCATTCATTCAACTGTTCCAACAGAAACTTGAGCAAGAGAAGCTGGAGAAGCTTGCAAGAAAGGTATGGTGGCACCAAATTTCCTGCTAAAATTGCTCCTTGATATATAACATGTTCTATTGGCCGAAGCAAAAGCACCGTGATGGGGGGGGGAGTCTAGAAAGTTTAAGTAATAGGCATCTAGGAAAAACCAGTCATCCAGTGAAATTTTTATCCTGAGCATGAGATCCATTTTCTTCAGTGGAAATCATTGTTTGGATTATTTAACCTCTGGGGAGTTCAGACGACATCATCTCTTCTATTAGGTTCCTTTCTGGATTATCAGCTAACCATAGAAAAATTGATTCATGAATATGGGTTTTGTGTAACAAAGACCTGTCTCTTCAAGTCTTTGGTCACATGACAGTTTTACACAGAGTAACCAGTAGGATTTTGTAGCTAATTTGTCCTTTTTTTTAATCCATGAGAACATGGAGGAGGGATTCTCCCTTCATGTTACATAAGGCATGTGTTTAGGTTGTTAGAACATCAGATTTCTTATCGATCTGAGTGGAAAGCTTGGTGCGATGAGAGTATTCAGAATGATGAACATTATTATATTTCAGGGTGTCAAGCCAGGAGAACAGCCTCCAGCGGCCACAGGAACATCAGCAACTGATGCTAAACCAAGTGGCCAACCAGGATCCTCCACTACTGATACCGCCTCTGATAAGAGCAGAAACTATGGTGTGTTAGCTGGTGCCTTTGCCGCGGTTGCTGCCCTTGGCTGGTACTTCAGTTCAAGGAGCCATAAGCCAGAGGAAGTGCAAAAGTAGATCTACTTATCAGAGAGGACTGCGACTCTGGTCCTGTCTGCTCTTACGTTTTTTTTGCACCTTGATCAGGAGTTCCGAAGCTGATTGGGACCATTGGATGGTTTTGGTCACTTTGTTTTCATCCTTTGACACTGTGTTAACTTCAAAGTAAACATCTCTGCTATTTCCTTTTGGTTACTTAATAATATCAGAAAACAATGCACATCTGTCAAACTCCTTTGCATTTTTAACACTGATACAGCAGCTGTGATGGTTAAGTTCACGAAGGAAGCTTCGAGGAGCAGAAGTGTGGGTCCTCTCCGCTGGTACATGGTATCCAAAAGTGGGCCTTAATGGCAATGCAGATGGATTAAGGGCGTATTTGGCACTCTAACAGAGTGGATTGTGAAATAAGTTTTCAATCATTGGAAGGCTATACGTGAGAGACAAACATATTAATGTTCAAAAATTTTATATTCTATTTTAAAAGTGGATTCTTCAAATGAGAGAGAGAGAGAGAGGAATAATAAGGTATTTTCTCTCTCAAATTTAAAAATTCTTTTTGATGAGATTTTAAAAAGAAAAAACGAATTCTAATCGTTGGAGTGGAATGTACATGTTTTATAATTTTTCAAATCAAAATTTACCTCTTCTTACGCATATTCTCGGACGCACCTATATATTTGAGATGGTTTACAACTGTTTCACGGGCCTGATGACTTTGCCATAATTGTGGAGTCTTTAGGTTGAATTGGGATGTTTTGTTGTCAATCGTGATGGATTAGTGGGATATCCACTAAAATCTTGCGGAATATTAAAAAGTATGCCACTAATAACAGGTTGGTTGAGTCTGTCATATTGACGTCGGAGTTCGGATGCATTATTTCCATTTTTTATACCCTGATTATAGGTTATAATTGAAATGATGATGTAATAACGTGGAGAAGTCAGCGATATTTTTTATATGGTAAGTTGTTATTACCACATCGAGCGCTCCCGCTCCATTGGGTCCTGATGGAAAAAAAATGGGATTTTTTCACAACTATTGTTTGAATAAAAATAATATAAATTTATCATTCTTGAATTTGACTTTGCGGACATGTTATTAAAAAATATTGATATTGCACAAAAATACTACATAGTAGCCTTTCTACGCATGTTCAAGTGGTATTTTTACACGTAGAAATAGTGCAAAAAAGAATGGCCTTTTTACATAAGGTTACGTGATTTTTTATTCAATATTATCATTTTTAATAAATATATATGTAAATATAAATATAAAAATATAATATATATAATTTTACATATAGAAATAATGCATTTATAGTTTTTATTTTAACCATATTTTTATACGCAGAACCCCCTTTATTTTTTCATTACCTTTTAGCTGCAGTTTCAAAGAATATCATGTGAATATTTCCTATCTTTCGTATCAAATTATCAAGAAGAGGGACCCCTCGATAGGCAACAATATGACGTGTTCTTGTTTGTGGCAACATGAGTGCATGACATCTCGAAATTTTAATAAAAACTCTGCAATTTTGAGACTACGAGTTGTGGAGCTTAAAGTTTGACGTACTATTTGTACCGATCTTTTACTAACAATTTGATATTGTTACCTATCGAAGTGAAAAATGATACTTCGTGTATATATATATATATATATTCTCGTATCGATTGTATTGATATTTTATCAATATAATATGACATAATTTAATATTATTACGTATTAAATTAAAAAAATAGTAAGTGTATATATTATATATGTAATAATTTAAGAAACTCTTAACTCGATTGATTAGATGATGTACACTTTATATTTACAAGATAAGATGTCACGGAATGATGCATTTTGAACCGATGGCCTCACTTTTAAATATACGATTTTTAAATAATTCATTTATAAATTTTTTGATATATAATAAAATATATAATATTTAAATAATATAACAATATATCAATTACGTATTACATATTCATCGTATCACTGACTGATACGATATGATGCGTACCATACATATCGTATCATACCGATTTGTGAAATAATTCGCACCACAAGAGTTAAAAACAAATGCATTAGTCTTGATGGTATAACTGCAAAAACCCTTTGTCCGGTAGACTCCCTCTGGGATCCCCCGTTCAGTCTCGGACCTCCGCAGCCCTCTCTCTGTACGACCTGCGCGCAGAGAGGCGAGAGGGCAAGGGGATCGAGGACGAACGAGGAACGAAGATGTATCATCCATCGAGAGGAGGCGTTCGAGGCGGCCGTGATCGTAAGCTTCTCTTCCCCCTCTCCCTCGATTTCTTATGCAGGTTTCCCATCGGTCTCCGCCCCGTATTTCAGGGTTTTCTTGAAGAGCCGCCCGTTAGATCCCTCTGCCATGATGGATTATGTCGTCTCCCATTGGCCCGGCACTTGAATTTATTGTTTTCTTAACCTTGGATGATTCGTCGGCTTGTGCAGTTTCGGAGATGTCCCATCCAAGTTGGTCGTCCCTAGGTTTTGTTCATTCGGCCACAATTGGTCCTTCCCGGCGTTTCGGATACTCCCACAGACCCTTCTTTTGTTCGCCCCCTTTTTGCTGTTATTGGGTATTGTTTGAATTGCTCACGACGAGGGAGCTGGGGGCATCATGGGGAACATGGGTCCTCGGCGAGTCGGCGTTAAAGTAGGATTTCGCATTTGGCCCCTTTTACTTCTTACCCAACTCTAAAATGAATGCTGCATGTGATCTAATAGGCTGTTCATGTAATATCATCCACCGTTTGGTTGATGGAGTTTTGCCATTTGTTTAGTGGCAATAATTATTGCCGTACAATGGTGAAATCCAGGGATTCTAACATTTCCTGTCCTTAAAACTAGTGAATTATCTGTGGTTTTTTTTAAGTCAGCAATCATTTGATTTAGTTGGTACCACCCACTTTCAAAAAAAATCATTTGATTTAGTTAGAGTAAAGCACATGAAAACGAAACAAGAACTGTTTGCACAGTCTGTTTTTCGTTTACGATATCTTTTTATGGAAAATTAAAGCATGGAAATTGGTTGCCACATTGGTTGACAGCGGCTCAAGGACTCTGAGTTCCTCTGTTTTCCATAAAACCAAAGCCCGGATTGTGAGGCAGTCCTGGAAAACGGAACGAAGAGAGGATGGTTCAATGTCTTGCACCATAGCACGTGGCTTTTTGTTGATTGATGGATGTCATGAACCTTTTGGATTAACTGCCTATCCACTCTTATGGAAATCCAGAGGAGGTTTCTTGATCTGAAATTTGTTATTTTGAGGATTGACAAGATAAAAAAAAGAGTTATCTCTCAAGCACTCTCTTCGTTCCCTTTTGAGTGCACATTATATGGCTCTGATGATCTCCAGGGATTGTGAAAAAAGAGTCAAACATTGAAATACCGTCATCGGCAGTTTGAGCCTTAACCTATCAATTTGGGGTTGGCTAGATCCAATGAAGGTTCCAAAAATTTGGGAAAGTTCTCTAGTCGGAATAATTCGCTGTTTCTGGAAGTTTATTGATCCAGTAGGAAAAACTATGATATTCTTTGATGAAGGCTAACGTATGTGGTTGTCTGACAAGCTCAATTAGTTTGATGAGTTGATGGCAACATTTGTGACAAGTGAAAACATTCTGCAGCTTACTTTCTCATGTGATTGACCAAATTCAGGAAGGTCCACTTTATTCTCTCCTGCTTGTAGATCTCATATATATGTCCTGAAGCGATGGAAAAAAAAAGGCACATGGGAGAGTAAAAAATAATTATTTGTGAGGAGATTTGCGCCCATGTGTTGGTGCTTATATAGCCATGAAACAAGTGTGCATATCAGTGGGAGGGGCTTGTGCAACTTGTGCTTATGTATATATGTGGCGCCCCGCCCTTCCCGGGGTGGCACTCGGTGCCCGGTCGGAGCGGCGACAACCACCTTACATTCTTCAATCACTGTGGACCTGGGTGTCTGCAAGGCACTCAAGGCCATACCATCTAGAGTTCTAATAAGACATCCATACCATTTCTATTTATGACAAACACACATAATTCACATCACATAATCCATTGCATAATTTTGAACCCTAAAATTTGATTACATCAAGAACCGTAACATATAACCTACTTACTAGAAAAATCTCCCAGGATCATTATCAGACTTATCTGAACCACATTGCTTTTAGTTCTGTTTACAAACAACCCTCAAATACATAATGAAATTTAAAACCTGAAAGTCTCCTATGCGGCTGTAGGAAGCTCCCAAAGCTCTTTCTCCGACCTCCCACTCGACGAATTATCAAACACACTTCCTAAGTCTCTGAAAAATGTTACATTGTAGGTGTGAGTCCTAAGACTCAGTAGGCATTAGAACCAACTGCATGTTTAATGTGTAATAACTTTTACAAATCAGATCATAATACTCAGTTAATCACTAGTTCTCACAGATTCTAGACATATATCATAATTTCAAGGAATGAAGTAACAGAACAGAACAATGTTCAATTATGTGAGCAATCTTTTCTTATTCAACCACTTTATCTGTAATCCAGTTTAAACTTTCAGCCTGGCTTGCCAATCAATTCAATAATCATCCAGATTCATCTGGATTCAGTCAGTCATTCAAATAGTTGCAGGTGCAAGCCTTTTAAAACAATTTTACCGTAAGTGCCTTATCTTATTAGGGTCAGTTTCAATTCAATCAATTTTGATTACATGTAAGATTATTTAAAAACCGGACATGTATCCAAACCACAACATAGGGCCAGTCAGTACCGGGGCGCCATACGATAGGCATCCAAATAAAAGGCCTACACGCTGGGAGCCGACGGTCCTCATCTACGCATAAGATGGCGCAACTGGTGCCTAGCAGTCATTCTATTTGTCCTTAGACTTAGGCTAATCCGCAGTGGACACTTGTCACGGACTGCCCAAAAATTCCCTTACGGTGGCACTGTCCATGTACTTAGTTACATATCAATCATTTTATGCACTTTCATATCTGAACAATTTTTAATAAAACTGAAGAAATAGCTTAGAGATACATAGCCTACGGTTGATGGTCAATTTGATAAACAAAATATTCAGATCACATAGTTAACAGTTTCAGATGCAGTTCATGGGATTCTAACCATGCAAGATCTCTTTAGTGTCACAATCAATTCTTAGCCCTTTTAGTGTATGAAAATAGCATTAAACTAACTATATAGAAGAGTAGCATACATTCAGTTCGTCATTTGCCTACCTGCAGAGAGAGATCCTCAACCCTTGCTGGTTCCCTGATCTCAAGCTTTTGCTACCTCTCAGACTGCTCCTAGGGGGTTTCCCTCACGTTGGGAATGACCTTCTTCTAGCTCTTCTTCCTTTTGCTCTCTCCTTTTCTTCCGCTGCTCCTCTTTCCCTCCTCTCTGGTTCTTGGGACGTTCTGGGCAGACGAAAGGGGTAACGAGAGGGACAACCCAAGCTTAAATAGACAGTCCCAAATCTGGCCAATGGAGAATTATTTAATTTATTTTTATCCAAGATATTTGCTACATGCCCCAACTGCTACCACTTGACATACCCCCACCTTACTCTGCTGTCCTCTGGTGTACATCGTTGTCTTATCTTATTGACTTCTGACTTACCCTCTATCTAATCTTATTGACTTCTGGCATACAACACTCAAATAAGTGCTCAGATTTTTAATTTCTTAGGTTTAAGTCAATTCTCCTACGTTAACCACATGTTAACTCATGCAATATAGCTCTTTACTCTATTGAGTGGCCAAACTGTAATTTTACTCACTACCTAATTTTATTTTTTTTCATTTTTGACCTAGTAAATGACATAATTAGTAAACATACTTAACACGAGATTTGATGAAAATTTGAGTATCTTTCCAACGAGTCTAACATCGACTCGATCTGATGTTTCTGCGAATAATTAGGCTTAATAAGGCCAATTTCGTAGTTTACATAAATTTTTAATCTTATTATAGCAACTAATTATCGTTTAAGTGTAATATAGGCGCAAGGAAACAAAGTTAAACATCACTTAGTCGCATGATTATTCACTTAGGCACAATTAAAAGGGCTAAAATCCACATAGGCACAGTTACATAGGAGATTTAAGTTCATATAGTCGACTATCTTCAAAGCTAAGGTCACTTAGTCGCCTATCTCAATCAATTATCTTCACTTAGACGATAACATAGTCACAGGGATATCTCCTATCTCAGTGCCTATCTTCAAAATGTCAGTTATCTCAGTGCCTATCTTCAAAATATCGGCTATCTCAGCGCCTATCTTCAAAACATCAGCTATCTCAGTGTCTATCTTCAAAACATCAGCTATCTCTGCGCCTATCTTCAAAACATAAATTATCTCAACGCCTATCTTCAAAGCAACAGTTATCACGACGTCTATCTTCAACTTAGCCAATTATCTTAAGTCTAACTTCTTGTCCAAGGTCACATATCGTTATTTAACATTTTTGACTTACTAAATGACAGAATATCAAAAAGTGTTTAACACAAAAGTTGTAGATAATCGAGTTATCTTTCCAATGAGCTCAATTTCATCTTGTTTGGACATTCATATCCAGAGTTATGTCATAAATAACGGACTACTGTCTTCAAACTACGAATTTCTCTTAATGGGCTTAAGTTCACTAAATGGGTCACCCTAATGGGCTCTTAGCATAGCTAGTCCAATTTACTAATAGGTCTCTTGAAATCGGGGTGTTACAATATACATTAGGCATTTGCATGTTGAACATCCCATTTTTTATGTGGGGCCTTTGCCTTGTATCTTCCGGGAAATGTTGCAATATTAGCCCACAGTCATTGATTAAGTTGGAAAAAATTGCATCCTTTGGTTGAAAGAAAAGGTTGTTGTAATTTGTTTAGGAATGGGACATCATTGTGGGGGGATTATGCTGACTTTAGTCATGTATCTGGTTTATGCATGCTTCACTTCTTTACTTTCTTAAAGAGTGATATCTAGAGGACACTTGCATTGCTTGATGGCTCATGTATGTGAAGTGTTTCCTGTTCAGCCATGATGATTGATATAAACCAGACTCTTACGTGTAAGATCTAAGTTGGTGACACAAAATAATCTGTCTTTTGGAGATGAATTTGTCTGACATGTGTTTCTTTTGTTGCACAGAATTCAAGTGGGAAGATGTCAAAGTTGATAAGCATCGAGAAAACTACCTTGGCCATAGTATCATGGCTCCTGTTGGTAGATGGCAGAAAGGTATTCTCTATAGCTCCTGTTAGTTTCAGAATTCTAATAAGTTCATTTTGCTGCCCAAAATTACCAGAACATCTTGCATTTATGTTGTTGGATTATGTGTTGAATACCTATACTTTTGTTATTAAGTTGTCATTTTAGGAGCAAAGATTTTACTTATTTTTACTTGTGGTAGTTTTTATGCATGGTGAAGCAATTGTTTATGATGATACTGGGATTTCATGGCCATCAAAAGGCCATTTTATGTAACTGATAATGCTGTTATCTATCTGAACTCTGGAATGTTAATCAGTATGCTTTATTTTGAAAATTGTAGGATCATAGTTTGCCATCTTGTTGAATCAAAAGAGAATGAAAAGGAGCAAAAGGCCTCATTGTTGGGTAAAGTAAGAACCCAATGTGAGCCACTGAGCCTTGATCACAATGTTGATAAAGTAATAACTAGGCGGCGGGTCTTGACCAATTGGGACATGGGGTGCAGCAAGTATTACTGGCCAAACATGGTGAACCTCTGTTGATCAAAATCTACAAACTCCGCACCTCCTGGTTTTGTTTGAGGGGACACAGCTTATTTCAACCTTCCCAAATTGCTAACTCCCAAGTGAGAGCCAAGAAGTGCTCCAGATCTTGAGTGTTAACTTGCATGGAAAATTTATGTTTATACCATGGGAATCAGGTCCATTATTGATGAAAAAAGATCCTATCTTTCCTTTTCCAACTTTCTCACTTCTTCTGTTGATTTGGGTCTCCCTTATCTCACCACTAGAATGCCAACAGTGGAGTGGGGAGAGAGGAACACCTGGGCCACTCACTGTTGGAGTGGGGCTATGTCCAATGGTGGGATGTGTCAACGAGAACTCCAAAAATCTGACAAGTCTTTTCAGAAAAAAATTATTTCCTCATTGGAAGTTCAATTTTCACCTGGTGGGGTGGAGTCTAGTGGACTATGGTGGATTTCTCCCTGAGGAGACTTCAAAAAGCTCCGCTAACTTTGTCCAATCATCGAGAGTCTACTTTTCTAACTGAGGGTCAATGTTAGGCTTTTACGCAAGGAAGGTGAATATGAAAAGAATCAAACTCTCCACTTCACCACGGAGAGTTAAATGTTCCATTAGTGAAGGCTTGAATGCCAATGGTGGCATCCAACCCCACCATTGGAGTTCCAAAATGCCAACAGCGCCATCTCAACCGCACCATTGGAGTTCCAAAATTCCAATGATGGGTTGAGCATCTTGGACTTTAACACATTTGTGGAGACACCACCCCTTCATTTAATTCATGGATCCATAAAAAAGAATAGATATATGTACACACACACACACACACACACACACACACACACACACACACACATGTATAAATTATAGTGATGAGTAAACTATCCTTCAAAACCCACTAGGGAGAGTATGCATGGAGCCTGTGTATTGTGCCATGCCACATCACACTATATCAAATCCAATGAATCTTTTTGTTTCAATTTTCGTTTTTAGTATTGGTGTGCTACTTATCTATAGGGCATCATTTGTAGACAGAAATCTTGGTTATCTTTTTGTAGTGATGTAATTAATATTAATTCGCGGGTCAGTGGGTTAGATCCAAACTTATGAAGAATTAGGAAATGGCTTTAAATTGGGTGCAATAAAGTATTACTAAAATAAATAGTGAATGCCCAAAATGCCATAGACTTGAATTTTAAAATGAATTCTTAAAATAAAGCGAAAGATATGTTCCTATACACCTATATGAGTCTGAACAAGTTTTATATTGCATCAATCGGGGCTCAATCCTTTATTGGGATGAATGGTGAAATTTTATGTAGGTGAGGGTGGGAATTGGCAGATCACTTGATGATGACATTTTGTTGATCTTTTTATACTAGGTTTACTTTTTTTTTCCTTCCATGTCATTTCCTAGAGCATGTGATATCATGTTCTTTGAGAGGCAGCCTGTGTCTAGTGAAGGTCATATGGTCAATTTAAGCATATTTACCTGCCTAGTCCAGCTGTGGTTTGTCGTTAATGGCATGCTTAGATGTTGACACTTGACTGTGAAGGCTTATTGTTTTCGTTAACATGAACGTGCACGCACGCGCACACTCTCTCTCTCTCATGTGTTAAGGTTGGATCGATGAATGAATTGCTTGTATTTTGGTAATTGACGACTTCAGTTATATTGCATTGAATTGCCTTTGTAGGGAAGGATCTGCACTGGTACACAAGGGATAAGAAATCCGAGGGTGCAGAGGCTGATGCACTCAAAGACGAGATCAGGAGGATCAAGGAGCAGGAAGAACAAGCTATGCGTGAAGCACTGGGCTTGGCCCCAAAGCGTGTCGCTCGACCTCAGGGCAACCGATTGGACAAGCATGAATATGCAGACCTTGTAAAGAGAGGGTCTACTGCTGAGGACCTGGGTGCAGGCCATGCTGAGGCAGCACAAGTTCAAGGCCTCGGCTTATACAAGTAAGATAAATCAAGCATAAGAAAGTCTCACATCACTTTAAATCCTTGTTGTTGAAGTGTTCGACCCGCGTCGGCTGTAATAATAGCAGGGTTCGTCGACTCGATGATCCGTGCCGGATCGGATCTTCTCTGATCCGGTACGGTACATCTCCCCTCTCTCAAAAACACTCTCTCTCTCACTGTGACTCGACCCGACTCGGCCTGACTCGGGGTGATCTGTATCATATCGAGTTTTTTCAAATACGGTACGGCACGCCCGAGTCAACCCAAGTCGGACCGAGTCGGCAGCCGAGTTGGCAAACCATGAATAATAGTGTCATCCAGTTGACTTAAAAACTTAAACTGGGCTAGCAAACAAACAATTGGGTATGACAAAGTTGGTGGTTCCATCTTTCTTTTGTGGCCACAGAGGGCATCGCACTTGGGCAGAGTCAAGCTCTTCTCCAAACAGTCCGAGGGAGGCGCCGTCGGACACGGAGGGGAACGAGGCTCCACCCCGGATGCCAGACACACAAGTCGCCGCCACGGAGGTGGTCTCCGACGGGGAAGATCACGGGACCGGCCGGAAGAAGAGGGAGAGGCGGCGTGAGAAGGAGAAGAAACGAGAGAAGCGCTCCCACGAATCTGCCAACAATAAACGGAGGCGTGGGAGCGAAGATGGGGGGAAGCGGCGTCACGGTTCCGACTGAACAAACCTTGGTTATCATCAAGACCATGCTCTCTTGTTCATGATTTTACCGGATTAGAATTGTAAGCGAGCCAACTCTGCGGCAGGAGAGTACGTTTATGTTTTCTGTAGTACCTAACATAATCGTGAGGAATTTGAAACCCAGAAATCTGGCTTCCCCCGCCGTTTGGCACTGTGCTGCTGTAAGAAGCTGCGGGGGGGTGGATGGCTGGCTTCGATCGAGTGCGAGGAGGAGCGTCGTCACCGCGGTGCTTGCTTTGCCTTTCACACGTCGGGGCCAGAACAGAACAGAACGAAGGGGTTGGTTCATGACCAACCCTGTTGTCATGTGGCATGCGTCAAAGTCAAAAATAACATGTTTCATCGTGTTTTTTTGTCGGCTTCCGCCGCCGGGTGTGTCGTGTCATCATCCATCTCGTGTCGTGCGTTTCTTCCAAAACATGGAAATCTTCTGCACAGCGATGTTTTCCATCTGTTTTAAAACTGTGATGACAACGCATTTCTTCACCATGTCATGGTTTACGTGTAGACACGTGTGGAGGAAGGAATGCCGAGACGAATCTGGCACCATGTGTTTATTTTGGTGCAAAAAAATGGGGCCTCCTTCGTGGCACTTCCCCTGTGTGTGTGTGCACCCCCGCCCCCCATCCCCCTTCCGACCCCAACCCACCATAACATAGGATTCTTTGACAAGATTTGACGAACTTTATTGGAGTGAAAGTTCGTGATCTAGATGGGTATTAATGGAATCAAGGTCGTAGACCGAAAAAAAAAATCAATACGTTGATGCCAAATTCGTGGCCTTTCAAACTAGTTAGTAGTTACCATCAAGGTTTGTCGACTTGGTGATGTATCAGATCGGAATTGCTCTGATTCGATACGGTACGTCTGACTCTGTCGTCTCTCGTCTCACCCGACATATCTTTTTTCTGTCATTCCGACGTCCTCACCCCAACGGTGATTTTTTCCCTCACCGGTGCCCCCTCCACCTTGGTAGTCCACTCTGGCACCCTTGCCTCACCCTTAACAATCCTCCGCTGCAGTTGTCAATGTCTCTTTTGATCGGATCATCGTCGTCACCGTCGGATCTCATCTATCACCACTGGATCTTTGTTGCCACCATCGGATCTTCGTCGGCATAGAAGGTCACAAAGAAGAGTAGAGAGGGAGGGAGGAGCGACTCAGTCCGAGTTATCTGAATCATGTCTCGGATTTTTGTGGATCCAAGTAGATCTGACCGAGTCACCCCGACTCAGACAGAGTCGGCAAACCATGGTTACCATTTTGAAGCGCACCCGTCATCGTGTGGGCGCAGTGCACCTGCACGCTCCATCGTGGGTGATGCCCTCACAACTGCCCTTCACCCCAACGGCCGGTCACGGTCACGAGCTGCCTCGCGACGGCGCATCCCACCACTTGTTTAAATTGGGCTACAAGCTCGTCTTTGCCCAACAATAACATTGCTAGTCGTTGGAGTCGAGAGAGAAGAGGGAAATCTAGAGAGAGAGAGAGAGAGAGAGAGTAGGGTCTTGGGAGGTGCCATATTCCTCAGCTCAACCAAGGAAACATATATATATATATATATATATATATATATATATATATATATATATGTATATAGTGGGCTTCACATCTGCATTGGAGCCATGAGTCGACAGAGTCTGATATACAGCTTTGTTGCGAAGGGGACGGTTGTGCTTGCAGAGCACACGTCATTCTCTGGGAATTTCAGCACCGTGGCTGTCCAGTGCCTGCAGAAGCTGCCATCGAGCAGCAGCAACGAGTTCACCTACGCATGTGATGGCCATACTTTTAACTTCCTTGTGGACTCTGGATTTGGTATCAACCTCACCTTTTTAAACTTCTTGATGATTGCACATAGATAGGTTGCTCCTCATATATCCACTCTGCTGCGACTGTCTTCCATCACGTACATCTTAATTTCTCTCCCTGCCTTGCCTCTAGTTTTTCTTGTTGTAGCCGATGAAGCAGCTGGGAGATGTGCACCTTTTGTGTTTCTAGAGCGAGTCAAGGACGATTTTATGCAGCGTTATGGAGATGGCATCGATGCAGCTGGAGGCACTCATCCTCTTGCCGATCCTGACGGTGATGACGATGATCTATTTGGAGACAGGTTCAGTGTCGCATACAATCTTGACAGGGAATTTGGGTATGTAGAATTCATATTTGTGTAATTTCGTCCTGGGGGTGAGTGATATCGATTTAGGTGGCCATTTGGTCATACATACTCATTCAAACTTTAATTTCCTTGGAGCAGGCCGAGGCTGAAGGAGCACATGAACTACTGCATAAATCACCCGGAGGAGATGGGCAAGCTAACCCAGTTAAGGGCTCAGATTACGGAGGTCAAAGAAATAACAATGGAGAACATTGAGAAGGTGCACATTTTCCTTTGTAATTCCTTTCACGGAAGTACATCCAATGGTCTCTGATCGAAGATGATAAAACTTAAATGGATTTGTATTCTCCTTGTTTGTTCTCAGTTAATGTAAACAGACTTTAATTAGCCCTGTAGTACTCTTTTTATCTCCAAGGAGAAAGCACCTGGTCTATGCCTTGCTGTTTGGCTTACATTCTTCAAATAGAGGTCTTCTTCTGTGTTTTCTCTTCGTCTTCAGTGATCTGAAACTCTCCACTCATGTCCTCCTACTCGGAACCGCTTATGCATATATACTTCTTTCTCTCTGCAATTTACACCCGGAAAAAGTTAATTTATATATGATAGAAAAATCATCATGGAGGCTATCCACATCTACAGTACGTAGTTGAATAATTAATGTGGTTTAGCATAACTTTCTTGTTGCCATAAACATCTGGATATGAAGATACAGATTAGGTGCAGTGGCACTCGAGAGACTTCAGAGTGTTGTGTTAGAAGAAATTGTAGCTTCAATGGCCTTGCCTACGATTTATGACCAGTACCATGGCTCTTTTCACATCTTCATGATCCTGCCATGATTACAAATGGATAGCTGAAAAGTGTCCAATGTCGTTTTTTCTTTTCTGGGCATGAAGTTTTCTTCTATATCCTTCACGCTAACCATCATCAGCTATTCAAAGCCAAATCATGTAGTGGGGTGTTTCTACATGCATGTACACCATATGCATATTCACCAGCGAACTGCATGCTTTCAATCAGAATATTTTGTCCATCTCAAAAGATATCCAGTACCATATATACTTGTGTAGGGAACCACTTTTGCCTTGATACACTGCTTGACAGATGCATCAAAAAGGGTGAGTAGCAAGGTTTTGATACATCAGTAACTGTCAATCACAAAAAATAATCTCAAGTTTTCATGTGATTCCTGTGCGGTCAACATGGTTTTATCTTCCAGTGAACAGCTAAAGCTGCCCTCTATGCTGACATGAGCTCATCTATTAGGTTCTAGATCGTGGTGAGAAGATAGAACTTTTAGTGGATAAGACTGAGCTCTTACAACTCCAGGTACTTGTCCTTTTTCTTCAGGGTTAATTTCATATATAACCTCCTCCGTTTCTTCAGGAGATTGTTAATGAGATTTCTGTTCGTCAATTTCTAGGCGGACAGCTTCCAGAAGCAGGGCAGACAGCTTCGGAAGAAAATGTGGCTGCAAAATCTTCGACTCAAGTTAATCGTGGCAGGGGGTTGCTTCGTGCTTGTTATCATCTTGTGGTTTATCACCTGTCAGGGTTGTTTCGAGAGGTGAGATCGAGGAGAACGCGAAACAACCCTCGGGTTTCTTCTGGTCAGAGAATGGCATCTTTTCCGTATATCTGACGAGACTTCTACATATGATATGAGCCCGAACCACTACTGAACTGAGAGAGATTTCTTGCTATTCATATGATGCTTTTGGAAGGAGGAGGGGGGTGATTTGATTTCTTTGTTGTATATGCGATGAAGTTATTGAGTCATCCAACTTAAAATTTAAAGGCAGACAGTGAAGCAGATTCTACCAGTTTTGTGTATATTTTGTTTGTTTTATCCCTTAGCAAATGTGTGGGACTATTCTAATGCGCTGTGTCATATATGCACAAGCCTGCTTATGTTTTCTCGCATGAACAGATGCAAACGATATATTTGATCTTAAAATATAACTTAACATGAAAACTCACAGGAATCTGGCTCATTTGGGACAACTAGGAAGGAATGGCATGGGAGTCGCACATGAGAAATCACAGGGATCAGAGCAGAGCACACAAGCATGGACAAGCCATGCACTGCTCTCAACACCCCAGGACTACCATCAAACGCAGAGTTCAGATAAATTGCAGAGCTAAAGCAGCATCTCTCTCTCTCTCTCTGTGTGTGTGTGTGTGTGTGACTAGCTGCGAAAGAACCCAGTCACCACCACCAAGCTTGCACCAGTTCAATTCTCGAACTTATGTGGTCCATGATGCCGTTGCCTTTTGATTTCTCAGCGAGAATAGACACTCGAACGAGGGACGACTGACCATTCACTTTCTTCACTCCTTTCTTGGAACCGAAGTTACATGTTTGCCGCAGGGTGGTCCTCTCAGAATTCACCTCAGGACCAGCTTCCCAGCTACCAGAGGTAGTCCTTGATCCACCGCTTCCATTGCCAGCACTTGTGAGAAGCTCACATGTTTGTTCGTCAGAAGAACGATCAGTTATTTCAGATGTAGCCTTTTCCCGAGAGTTTCGACAACCGCCATCCAGTCTGGAGTAACCCTTGGGAAAATTGCAGGTAGTCTCTAATAAAAGAGTTTCATCTGGGACAGAAACATGTTCTATCTCTTCTTCCTTGGGATTGGGAGAGTGCAGATGGACACAAGGACTGTGATGCCCATTCTCCTCCATAGGCTCTGAGTGAGAAGCTGGGGCTTCCTCCGAGACGGACTCATGTCTTTCCCTGAGTGTTTTTAGGATCAGGGTTTTGAGGAAGTTCATCACTTGCACAGCATGCATCAATGCTATCAGAGGATCCGTCATCTGCTAATAAAAAATCCATGAATTCCCAGTTCATGCCATTGGTTAATTACATTGGAAAATATGAATATAAATTTTGTTTTTTCAACAGCTAGCACGAGCAACATCCCCGTGCTAAGTTATTGGGAGAGGTGGTCACCATGTCTGACAAAAAAGAAAGAAGAAGAAGAAAGCATGCATGGGAATTCTTTTTTTTTTTTTGAGTTTTTACCTGAGTCATGTTTGGAGCAAACACCATTGCCACATTATGGGCATTCATTTTGTTGTGTTGTTCCTCTTGAACAACATCAGCCATAAGATTGACAGCCCAACCCAGTAGTGCAGCCTCCGTTGTTGGTAGAACCTCCACAAGTTGAGCACATTCCTCTTCTGTCTGGAATTGCATTACTTGCTCAGGGGTGAGAGAATCCAAGATTCCAGTTGGAAGTTCTCTAAACCAAGCCTACAAAAGTAGCATCAGGATATGAAGCTCAGTCACTGTGTGCAACAAATAAACTTGAACAGCTTTTGTCTCATTTACATAGAGAAATAAATTGAAAAAAAAAATGAAGCCACAACCCATAACGTGCTATGGAAGAACAACGGTTTGATTCCATGTTGATATCTTAGTTATTCTAAGGAGAACGGGGAAAATCTAAAATCTAGGAAAGCAATTTCCAGGGCAGAAGGTTGCTAAAATAAAGAAAGGGTTAGGCAAATTAAGCTTTTTTATGATTGAAATGAAGTACACTCTTGAGTAAGAATGAAAATCGCAAACAAAAAGTGAGGAAAATATGACTTGAACAGACATGCAACTTACATCATATGTGGAGACCATGCATGAACATAATTTTAATTATAACTCGTTAACTAACGGCGCAGCTTTCTGCTTTCAGAGTAGTTAGCTTCTTCAAAACCAAGCACGCAGTAAAATGATGTCACTGCCTGTTCAGTCAAAGACAACAAACAAACAATGCAAGCTTTCTTTTTCTGAGTTTATGTTATAGCGCATTGTGCATGCTGCCCGTTGTACTGAATGAAGCTTTGACCTTATGCAGATAGCACGTATATAGAGTACGTACAGGTAGGCAGATACCTTGATCAAACCTGCCAAACAGTGTACATCAATACTATCAGGGATTGTTCCTCTGTTCAGCTGGTCCCTAACATGATCCTCTTGGCTGTTTTCTGCGTTGATTCTGAATATGCCTTCCGCCTGTATGTTTAATCGTTCCAGTCGAGCAGTGAGCACATCTTAGAATCAAAACAGACAGCGAAGGAAAGAAATTCAGGCATGCAGCCCAGATTAAAAGTATCAAATAAACACACCCGAAGGCCACCTTGCGCATACAAGTGTCTTTGCATTAGTAGGAGTATGGTAGGTATGCTATTCCCTCTGGAGTCATAGGAACACTGCATAGATTCAATGGAAACTCCAAATACGTTTGCACTGTAGAGGAGAATCAAGTCAAAGATCCGTCACAATTTTCCTTCTTAAAAGTTCGTAATCAAAGAAACTACGCCTGAAAAATCATTTTGTGGGCAAATCAAAAATACATTTTAACAGAGTAAAAGAATTGATCAGTTAAATCGATTACCCATTGTAACCAAAGGAATGGAGTGTTATGTACTGTGATTCTCTAGACCATGTATATGTAACTTGAACAGAGTTATTAAACTTTGTGCCACTACATTTATATCCCTGAGTTTGCCTGTCAACTTTTAGTCGCGACTACTTGAGCCACTAAATCGCATGCACAAGATCTCCAAGAACAAGATCACGATATCTCAAATCAGAGCAAAGAACATTAATGGAACTACTTTGTTTCAGGAAAGGCATGAATTGGGAGAATGGATGATCACACAAGACCTCGCACTTGGTGCCCTTCTCGGGACCTCCGGCTCCAACTCCACCGGCAACCCCAGGAACCCACGGAACCGGTCGAAGGTGACGTGGGCGACGTGCCGAACGTTGGTCGGCCGTCCGATTTCCATGTTCGGCCGCTGGCAAGCCACAGTTGGTCCTTCTCTTCCTCCACCTCCCACCACCTCCGCTCCTCTCCACTCGTCCCCTTCCCACCTTCCTTCACATCTGGGAGGGTCTGTGCTTAAAAGGGTGCGGGCACGGGGAGGAGACATGAGTGATTGTGCAGGAAAGGGAGCAGCTTGGGGAGGAAGGGAGGTGAGGTGTGGGGCGGGCTGTGGAGCACTTGCACCGCTGTCTTGGCCGGAGCAGCCGAGGCGGGTGCATGGAAAGAGTTGAAGGTGTGTAGGCTTTTAGAGTTAATGGAGGCCAACTCTGACTGCTCGAGTGGGGATGGTAGCTAGGGGTGCTGGAGTTGGATTGAAGGAAGGGTTTCGTTCCTAGTGGAAAGTGGGAATCATGTACACTTGGGGAACCTCTCTAGCGCCAAGTTTGGCGTCCTCTTCTTCTGTTCCCGGCTGGCTATGGTGTCGGAAGAAGCAAACACTGGTCAGACGAGAGAGAGAGAGAGAGAGAGAGAGAGAGAGAGAGAGAGAGAGAGAGAGAGGGAGAGAGAGAGGCTTCTGTATGCAAAAAAATGTCACCGAAAGTAGGATACTAGATTGTTGAAATGTAGAGAGAGTGAGAGAGAGGCTTTCGCATTCAAACAAATGTCGCCATAAGTGGAATCGATTCCAGGAATGTGGAATGCATGGCAGCGTTGGCCGACTCTTTTATCATACCATGAAGATTTTGGATCAGTCTGAATTGATTGAGTTTGGCATTGAGTTAACTTAAGTTTTTAGGGCCGCTTTGATAGCGGGGTTGTCGGGTGGATGGCGCAACCGGGGAGACAGAAATCCCCAGTGGACTATGTCTCCCCCTCACACATATTGTGCTAACCGTGCCCGATTAACAAAGCGGCTCTTAAAGAATAAATCAAACAACTCAACCCGAGTCAACATAAGCAGATCTAAGTTGTATCTACTCACACGGTGTCAGACCGAGTAACTCAGCCAACCCTAACTCAAAGGGAAAGAGAGTTTCTTTGGGACTACTGTGGAGTAGCGGTGCTGAAGTTATGAGTGGTGGTGGTGGTGGTCTCCGTTGGGGGTGGGAGACGCCTCATCTCAAGTGGGTATGCGAATGTTTGAGATTCCGAACGAATATTTCATTGTAAAGATGTATCAATATCAGATGTACCCACAATAACCTGTCCCATAATCTGTTTAATTATAGCACAGAGTTGAAGCAAAATTGCAAGATGCTTCATTGCCCGTTCCACTGATTTTCTTGCACGGTGTTGCCTTCTTTAAGATATATATATATATATATATATATATATATATATATATATATATATATATATCTCTCTCTCTCTCTCTCTCTCTCTCTCTCACACACACACACACACACACACACACACACACACACGCACACAGGGCATTCAGCTTCACAATAATCATTTGAATAAAATGAAACTATTAAAATAAATGCGGAAAAAGTTATCCCTTACGTAAGAGATAAGTTCTCAAGAACCTCGGAATTGTACTCTCCGGGTTAGAAAGGAATCATAAATGTTTTGATAAAAAGGAGTTTGTCCTCTCAGTGTTTGGCTCTCTTTGCTAGCTTGTTATCATTTACACTGACGGGCTCTCGTATACAATATTTCGTGAATATTTTCTTCGGCCATTCCTAGTTAAGTCTTGATTAACATTCAAGAATTTCACAACTCCTTTCTGCCTGGTTCTAGTCCCCCCCCCCCTCTTCAAGAAAATCCCGTGAGTGAAATTGTTGGAGCTAGAATTTTGTCCATTCTCATAAGTTGGTTCATAAACAAATACTATTATTAATAGTTATTGAATTTGACTCCTATCAGGATTATCTTAGGATTGGTGACGTATTTATGACTTATTTTTGACGTGAATAAAATCCTATTCATAATTATCAGGACTTTCATATCAAGTAAGTCTTAATATATTTTACATGATGTCATACTTAAGTTCGATATTCTCAAAGTTGGGAACATAGTTCATCACTTAAAATTGGACACAACAATGATATGACTAACAAGATGACAAACAATGACACTCTAAGATTCCTCATCCTCATGTTACATTCGTTAGACACCCGATTTTATATCCACTCTGTTGACAAGACTCTCCTTTGTTTTGTGAGCGTAATGGGCTCGGCTGCCATATTAACTCACCAGAGAGTTCTACGTGCAAAATACGGTTGGTTCCATCGTATCTACCGAAATCTACCCATCGAAAGAGCAAATTTGTAAAGTAAATAATCTTGATATCTATGAGGAATAGAGATGACACGAACCTTTATATGGAGCTTTTGGAACTCTCCGGGAATTGACCGCCTATGACAAACAGCCTACGTATTTATTAAACAGAAGGAAAACAACAACTGACATCAATGACTAGCTCTAGGAATCACTTGAAACTAAGGCAGGATCATCAGAAGCATGCATCCCAACAAATGACAACGAACCTAATGATATTTAGGGTCATTCTCGTGCACGTGGACCGGCGTAGAAATTGACAGCAACTCTTCTCATCAAAAAATTGTTGGATTTAAAACAAGAAAGCATCTGATGACAAATTCAGCTAATCAGACACACTGATAGCATGGGGGCAAAGTGCTGCTAGATTTATTGCAGGTCGAGGTAGAAACAAAAAAGAAATTCTGACAGCAGCATATTTCATGCACTGCTGCTCTCAGCAAAGAAAGTTAATTCCAGGTGCATCGGCGTCGGAAGGAAAGAGGTGAGCACAAGTTGACAAATATCAAGGTGAACCAACAGTGATCCTGATGCTGTTCCACAGAGGGTAAACAAATCTCAAATGAAATTCCGTATGTCCAATGCCTTTGCATCGACCATCTGCTCATCCTTAAACTCCTCCCTGGAATGAGAGAACAAGATCAATTAGGTGCCAAACATCTCCAAAGGGGAACTGCTGTGCCCGTGAATGTTGGAAGTGACAGTTTTGATTAGCCCTGAGTGACCACGCCCTTGGTCATGAGGACCTGATTAGACAGGTATTTTTAACCCACAAGTGGAGTCATGTGGCAAAATTCGAACATTTGGTTGGAAAAACATAATTGTGTATTCGTTATCACCCACAGACGATCACTAACCATAAAAACCTATGAATTTGAGCATCAAGGCGATCAACACAACGTAACACAGACCTTTTCAACTGAGTCTCCATTGCTTCAACGGCATCCTTCTTTAGCTCCTGCAACTGTTCTTTTGCGATTTTAAGCTCCAGCTCGTCCTCATACTTGGGCAAATCTTCCTTGCGTATCCCAAGCCTGATTTAGAAATATTCATACCCAGAGCAACAGAGCATAAATAAGCACTTCAACTTCTGAAGACCATACAGAGATCAAATGAACATGATGATAACCGAATAAAAAGAAATCATATGTGAAATGATGCTCCTACTTATGGCAGCATGACATCACCAGGACAAAACATAAAATGTGAGGGATGTGTGTAAAGCATCTGTAAGAGGTTTAATAGGGCCAAAAGTGATGCAATCATAAAGATAACAAAAGGGCTATGATTCTTCATTGATAACTGACAATAATAATAATGGGAAGACCCAAGAAAGTTGTTTGAAATGTTGCAAAATGAATAATATTTTATGCTAATATGCATTTTTTAAAACTTACTTCTTGTTGATCTTATCAAATTCAGCCAGAAGAAGAGCCATTCCCTTCTTATCAGACCGCAAAAGTGGCTTCTTAATTTCCTTCTCCACTCTCTCCAAGGCATCCATCATCATGTCCTCAGCACCAAGGTCATCATTTAGCCCTCTCCTATAGCAGAAAATAGTTCACATGAGGTGAGGTCTCATTGAAGCTGGTATTGTGCATTTTCTTACCACATCATACAACGATCACACGTAAAAAGTGCAAGAGATTTATGCACAAATTGAGTAAAAAAGAAATGGAGACCTAGAGACAAATCCGACCTGTCCAAAGCATTGGAGATGATGCTTCAGACTCAACCTCACCACAATACCGACATCCATAAATAACTCTCATCTGTCCTCTTCTTCCGAAAGTAATTTAAGATCCTCACGTATCAAATTGGTAAATCTCCAAAAAAAATAAAAAAACAAATTGGCAAGCCTATATCCATGCCTTCTAGATATTTATTTTTCATATCCAAAAATCATCCTTAGATACTTTTCATGATCAATAATACACTTTGTGCCGGTGACATGCCACTTTTCACATTTTTATTATCAAATGTGTTAATTTCTGAGAAAGGAGAGGTTATATAAATACCAGTCCTGCATTCCAAATGACTACTAGGACGTCTTGCAGTCACTCAGGCCTTCAGCTTTATGCTACCAATATGGTTTTGAAACTTTGTAGTCCCTTATCGTTACCACTTATAGTATAACAGATTAAAAATCACTGTGACCAAAGAATTTGAAAGAAAATGTCATACCTGATTCTTATCTCTTTCAGAGTCAACAAATATGTCCGAGTATCAGGAATTCCTTGTGTTCGCTCCTGAATTGTATATTTTATTCTTTCAGATTCTGAGAATAAACCCGCTCTGCATGACATAAAGCAAGTAATGACAAGTGAGTGAAGCCATTCTTCAGCATGCATGCATGAGCAAAATAAATCATGATCAGTCATGATACAACTAATTTTTCAATATCAATAAATATTCCCACGTCATCTAGCTCAGCTGGACCTCCAAACAGCCTGTCTATATCTTTACTTGAATTATTATCAAATGAATGTAGCAATTGGTTAAAATAAATTTCTATAATTCTGAATGAAGGGTAAAGCACATACTACTTAAGAAGACCAAAACAGAAGTACAGATCTTAGATGTTGCTTTTCAAGACTTCAGTTTCCAGAAGGGTGCTGAATGATAATCCCGTCCAACTCATAATACCTATCTTGGCATTCTTGGGAACAAAATAACACATATGTTCAAGTAAAAGATTAGTGATCTGTGTGCCTTCTCAAACTGGGTGGCATTTGAATGAAACAGTATTAGCTGCCACATTCACTTGTTATCTCTTACTCTCTCCAGCTGCATGTAAGACTTTTATTTTGAATCTTTGACTGGTTTCGACCTATGTTTCCTGAGTATAAGTAGATGACTGTCTTGTACAGCGATCCTTTAAGCTCTTTGGAAATTTAAGATGAGACAGCAATATCTTATTATTGTTATCTGTACGGGTGCAGTATCATATCCAGTTTAGGATCAAAGTCGACAATCCTTTGACATTTTGGAATTTTTTAACTAGAGTAAATGATCATATTGCCAATACAAGACAGGCACAGGCTGGTACATGTAATCTTTGCCTTTTGAAGATCGAGGCAACAAAGAACCCATCCAGCATTGGGAGTGTCTATCGTGTGTACTCATTCCTCTGAGAATGAAGTACCTAGGTAACATAGTTTTGTCTGCTTTGAAGATAGAATTACTCATGCCAATTAGTAATACCCTGAAACTATTGAGTTATAAGAATCATCTATCTGATAGTAACATAAATCTTTACTTTAAAACCTTTGTGTATTTATCAAGAAACAGAAAGATCAGGGATAACGTTTCTAAAAACTGGTTGCCATTATTAGATATTCTATCTTCAATCATAGCTAAGATCACCATTGAAAGTCTGAGATGCATAGAAATGCTTCTATGATGACAGAATGGCTATATAAAAAAGCTAAAAAATCAATAATAAATTCTCCAGGCCCTGGTCTATGTGGTGAAAGGTACACATTTTCTTCTTATTTTTAATTCTTCTTTCTGTCAGTAAGAATGTATGTTACCATGCTTGCCAACTAGCCATAACTATGCAATTGTGAAGCTACATTGAGGTGATTTCTATCATCACTGCTATAGAAGCCTTTCCGCAGACTTCCAACAAAATCCTTTCAGTGTAGGGCACCAAATTAAAAAGGAGAATAAGAATCTGGCAAGATCGACTACAGATATATGCCTAAAAAAATCCAGACTAATGATAGTAATGATGGTCCTGATCATACATGGTTTCAATTCTTCAAAATTCATGCTTTATTTCAAATTAATGTATCAACTTGCCAGGGTATCATAGGGTTTTTCCTCATTCCTCGGGATTTCATAGAGCTTCTATCAAATAATATAATTCCACTAGACTATACAACTTAAAGTGCAAACAGAAATCATACTTTTCTCTTACAGTCTTCATAACCTTTGCGTACTGACTGACTGCTGCAGGATCATCTGGGTCAATAGTAATCTTTTCCTTCCGCAGTATTCCAAATGCTACCTCAAATTTCTTCTTAACATCCAAAAAGATGTTCTTCAGCATCTCTTCAAGATTTTTTACAAAAGAGTCACTGATGGCAATTGGATGGACACGCATGACCAAAATCTTAAAGTACTTGAATAAAACTTCAAAAACTTCGGGAACAAATGCCTATATTGACCATATATAAAAAGTTACAAACTGAAGATGATTCTATGGATCTTCAAAAGTTAATGTTAGGGAAGGAAAAAGAAGAAATGGACAACAAACATACTGTATTGACTGTATTCCATGTCAATGACAGAAACAAAAAAAGTTGAGTATTTTATTTCAGCTGTCTCATCATACACCAGTTGCAGAATGCAAACATTCATAGGGTGTTTGGTTGCAATTTTTTTGCTCTCTTTTCTCCTAAAATACAATTTAAGAATAGAGTCCCCACTCAAACACCTTGACAGGGTGTCTCCTATTTTTTTAGGATGGGATCCCATCCTTTATTAACTTTTACCAAATTAAAAATAAAACCCCACCCCCATTTTTTTTCCAAGAGAGACATGATTCAACTCCACCTCCCCTCTCATGCTCGTGTCCTCTCTTCCTCTTCACGGCGGCATTACTCCTTTATTCCTCTCCCTTTTCCCCTTTGTATCTTCCTGTTCCTTCTCTCCTCTCGACTGAGACTGTGCCCATGCCCTCCAGTCAGCACCTCCACTCCCTGGTCCATTGATGCCCTCCGACCTCCCTACTTCTCCCTCTTCTCTCACCAGCCTGCCCTGCCTCTCCTCCCTGGCCCCCTCCTGCCATCCGGCCAACTGCACCTCCCCTCCCATGCCCACTGGCCAGCCCATGCCTGCCAGTCAGCTGCGCCTCTCTACCCATGCCTGCAAGCCATCACACCGGCCAGCCCCGCATCCTCTCCCTGGCCAGCCTTGCCTCCCCCCACCCCCTCTTCTTCTCCCTGCTCTTCACTCAGAAGACGTAGAACACATGAGGTCTCTTCAGACTTTATTCCTCTGACCCCTGGTTCATATGTATCTGCATTTTGATAAACATTGTACGGTCTAATAGTTGCAAAAATACATACATTGTTTTTTCAGAAGCATATGCAAACTTATTAATACTGGCAGTGGAACTTCTCCTCTCTCTCTCTCTCTCTCTCGCCCATCCCTAGAGTGAGAAGCTCTGGGAAAGGGGATGTTTCGGGGAGCCCCCCCGGAGCACTTCCCCGGTGAGTACAGGGAATACCCCAGGGTTGCAACCCACCAGGGTACGCCCAGTGTTCGTAGGGGCTACGGGGGCTCTCTCGGATGAAAGCAGTGCTTCAGATGTGGTGGCCTTGACCACCTCATAGAGTCCTGTGAAGCTCCGACGAAGAGGGTTGGAAGTACTGTTTGCCCTGTTCTCTCCTTTGCGGATGTTGTGAGGAACGCCCCCAGGAGCAGGGGGGAGAAGTTTGGTGGAGGAGCTTGCGCGGAGGCAGGGTCTCCGCCGCCGGAGGTGGTGCAAGGTAAGCTGAGGTGGCTGAGCAGATGTCTCGGGGTGGATTTCATGAGGGGTTTGGAGTCCCGGCGGGCGTGAAGGCAGTGCTAGATGGAGGACCGAGCTCAGGGGTGGGTAGGGAGGTCGTCCAAACCGGCCTCAGGAGGTTCCTGGCAGTGGGCCTGACAGAAATGAGGCCGTAGCCTGGGCCTGGGAATGCGGTGGCGGACGGTTTGTTGCTCCGAGTATGCCGTTGGACCCTTCAGTCGGGGACCTTCCCCGACCCCAGGATGATCAGGCTCAGCGTCCGTTTTGTAGGCGTGCCCCTGCTCCTCTGCGACAAACAAGGTGTCTCCATGATGGCGCAGCAGTTTAGATAGCTTGAGCCAAGTACAGTGAGTCTGGCCGATGGGGGAGACCTCACGGTTTTGGAGGCTGTCGTATGGGTGAGCAGACCATAGGAGGTACCGGCGGTCGTTACCATTGAGCTCACTAGAGTTGTCTTCCCGGTGAGGGTGGAGGTTAGACCGGAACAGCAGTCTTCGAAGCCGGCAGAGAAGAGGGGGAACAGCCAGGGTGCCCCGTTAGGGCATCCCTGGGCCAGGCAAGAGGAAGAAGAAGATGGCAGGCCGGCAAGACATGGCGCAATCTCAGCCATTGATTTAAATTTTAAAAATTTGGGGCGTGCATGATTCGAAAAAGGGCCAGTTTCAGGGCCTGTGCAGGTCTCAACCCAACATAGGCGGGCGAATGGGTCGGATCCGTCTCATGGAGCGGTTGTTTTGGGAGCGGGTTGGGTCGACTTACCTGAATCCTCCCCAGCGCTTCGTTCCGGGTCTGCAGGAACCGGGAGCCCCCTTCTTCCCCGCCTGATAGGGGATCCTTGAGTCGCGGTGGGGTCACAGTGCTGCCTGGGTACAGGCGGGGATTCCGGATCCGGCTCCAGCCACGGCTGGCAGTCGGCGACGGCGAAGAAGGTGGCGGAGAGTCCAGCGGGGACTGGCGGCGAGCTCCGGCAGGTCTTGGAGGCGCCAGCTCTGCAGATTGGCCCAGAGGCCACTGGGGTGCCCTCGTCAACCCCTACCGGCGCGAGCAGCCGGGATCCCAGCGTCCATTGGCAGGGGAATGAGATAGCGCCGGAGGGCACTAGAGCGTAGTCCAAGCTGAGCAACTGGATACCAAGGATCACCATGAGGCTGATCTGCTGCAGATCTTGCAGCCGTTATGGCTTCCGTCCCGGGCCCTGGCTCCTCCTGCTCGAATCGGGTGGAGGTGAAGGGCTCTCGCTAGAAGCTATCAGCAGGCAGAATGAGGCTCAGTCACATGCTGATATGCAGAGTCAAAGATATAGGTCGCTGGACTGGAAGGAGGGATGGTCGCCAGGTGCAGAGGACGTCGCCCCAGACCCACCCGGGTCGGAGGACTGCAATTCCGAAGATGAACAGGCAGAGCAACTGAAGGCTGCCCAAGGAGAAGCTGAGGGAACTGATAGAAGAAGTAGAGAAGGTGACGGAGTCCAACGTGAGGGAGTTGATGGACAAGATGGGGTCTCTTTTGAGGGGATGGATAAGGACATCAGGGGGCTCTTCATCACCGTCCGACAGAGATGGCATGCCGCTTTGGCTAGGGCGGTAAAGGCAGAGAAGTCACAAAAGAGGGTTGTGAGAAAGAGGGTGGAGAGTGAGGACGGTAAGGAGCGGGAGGAGAGAGAGGGAAACACATCCTTATCCTTACGAAGATTCTTTCCTGAAACGTGCGGGGGTTAGGGGGAGAGAGAAGAGGATGGCAGTGAAGGAATTTGTTAGGAGATGCAAGATTGATATCTTGTGCCTCCAAGACACCAAGTATGAATGTGATGGGGTGGGGTTCATGAGGGAGATTGGGAGTGACAGACTCCTGAAGGAAGTGGCTTCCCCGACTGAGGGGAGGGCTTGGGGCATCATGATCCTTTGGAATCTGTACAAGGTGAAGTGGAGAAGGATAGGTAGGTTGGCTGGGGGACTTTCTCCCTCCATTTTCGCTGCTTGGATGCCTTCTCTTGGGACTTCTCCAAAATGTATGGCCCACAATCCACATAGGGGAAGAGCTCTTTGGGAGGAACTGCTCCTATATCATCGTGGCTCAAGCCGACCATGGTGTGTGGGGAGTGACTTTAATGTAGTGACGACAACTTCGGAGAGGACAGGAATGCACCCCCACGTGGGGAGGATAGAGGACTTCTATGACTTCATTGGAAAGACAGCCCTCATCGATATTGGATTGATGAATGTCCAGTTCACCTAGTCCAATTTGAGGACATCTCTGGCTTGCTCCAGGCTAGACAGATTTTTGGTGTCAGTGGATTGGGAGGATCATTTCCCTCATGTGCATACCTCATGTCTGCCTAGGTCTACGTCGGACCACAAACCCATCCTCTTGAAGACTAGTAGCAGCAGGGGGAGAAGTCACTTTTTCAGATTTGAGAGGTTTTGGTTCAAGGAGGAAGACTTCATAGACACTGTCAGGAAAGCTTACTGTACAAAGACATACAGGTTCATCCATGGCTACTTATCATAGGTTCTTCAAAGGTGGGGAGCAGACAAAACACTTTCTGGCAAGCTTGCAAAGGAAAGAATCCTTCAACAATTGGCAGAATTAGATGACTTTGAGAAGGTAGGTCTAATGGATGACTCCAATAGATTGTGTAGGGATATCTTGAGGACAGTATTTGAAGACATCCTCATTAAGGAGGAGATTTATTAGAAGCAAAGATCAAGGGAAAAGTGGATCAAAGAGGGAGATAGAAACACCAAGTAATTTCAAAGGATTGCTTCGGATAGGTGGAGAATCAACCATATTGCATCCATCAAAGTTGGCGAGTAGACTTTTCAGAGGGAGAAGGATATCAGGAGGAGAGTCAAGGAGTTTTATTCTAGGCTTTTCACATAGCTACGGCTGGACATGCCCAGCATTGCAGATGACCTTCTCCCTCACCTTTTCCCGGCGGAGCATGAGGCCCTCTCCAGCCCCTTCTTAGATGAAGAAATCAGACAGACAATATTCTCCCTTGCAAGTGACAAAGCCCCAGGTCCAAATGGTTTCCCTATGATTTTCTTCCATAAATGTTGGGACATTGTCAAGGAAGACCTTACTTAGGCTTTGGGGGAATTCCAAGAGGAATGGTTCTCATCCCTAAGAAGCAGGGTGCACAGGATTTTGGGGACTTTAGGCCTATTAGTTTGCTGAATAATACCTACAAAATTATTACCAAGCTGTTGACGAGAAGATTAGATAGGGTGATTGGCAAGGTGGTTAGTGGACAGTAGGGGGCTTTTATCAGAGGTGCACACATCCAAGCAAATTTCCTTGTGGCTCGTGAATGTCTGCATGCTATGAAGACCCAGAGGAAGAGAGGAGTGGTATTGAAGTTGGATTATGAGAAGACTTATAACAGTGTCAGCTGGAAATGTCTCCTACATACTTTAGCAAAGCTGGGTTTTGATCAGAGATTGATTGGGTGGACCTGGTCGTGCATTTCCTCGGCCTCCTTTTCAATTTTGGTGAACGGCCAGCCCACCCCTTACTTTCTTAGTGACAGAGAACTCCGCTAGGGGGGCCCACTGTCATCCCTACTTTTTGTTCTGGTTGCTCAGATTTTGAGCATGATGTGGATGAGGGCTGAGAAGGAGGCATTATTAGGGGTTTCCAGACTGGACATAGCAGTGCCAACATTAGCCATCTACAATATGTTGATGACACCATTCTATTCCTAATAGATGAAGAGAGACAGTTTGTTGATGATAGAGATCCTACAAGAGGTGACTGACTGGAAAGTGAACTACAGTAAAAGCACTATAGCAAGGATCAACATGGATAACAGGTCATTCAGAAGAGCAACATTCAAATGGGGTTGTTAGATAAAAGAAACAACGTTCATATTGGGTTGTTAAATAGAAGAGTTTCTTTTCTCCTACCTGAGCCTTCCTTTGTCCCGGGGAGGCCTACACTATAAAGACTGGTAAGTGATAGAAGTGATAGTGCAAAGACATTAAGCTAGGTTGGCTGGGTGGAAGGCGAAACTTCTCTCCTATGGAGGAAAAATGATCTTATGTAAATCGGTGCCAGATAGCCTTCCTATCTATTTCCTTTCTATTTTTATGAACCCTAAAACTGTGCCCAAACAACTAGAGTCCATTCAGGCCAGATTTTTCTTGCATGGCAACAAAGAGAATGGAAGAGAATATCCTGACATCTTCTGAGGTAGAGAATGCAACAACAAAGTAGTTGGAGGACTGAGGTTAAAGAAAATCAGAGACTTCAAGTTGACACTTCTTTCTAGGTGGCTGTGGAGGCTGGGAGAGGGAGGCAATGGGCTATGGCTACCTATTATTATTTTTTTGAAAGTGGGTGATACCACAATTGTATAAAATAAAAATCGGGATATACAAGTACAATAAAAAAAACTTCCAAAATAACCCTATACAAAGAGCCACACAATGCCCGCATGGAACACTCTAACCCCCCAGCAAACCAAAAAGAGAAGAGCTATGGCTACCTATTATCAGGCAGAGTTACCATAGCAGATCCAGAGAGTGGGATTTTACACCACCCTCCTTGTATAATGTCTCGTCGATCTGGAGGAGCATCATCTAGTGCAGTGAATTCATCAGATCCAATGTTCGAGTCTGGTTGAACAATGGACAAAGGAGTCTTTTTTGGAAAGACAAGTGGTGTGGAGACTTCACAATTAAGGAGGCCTTTCCAAGCCTCTTTGCTATTACGGCCAAGGATGACAATTTCGATTTCAGTTTCGGTTTCGGACCTGTCCGAAACCGAAACAGTTTCGATTTCGGCTTCGATTTCAATTTCGGCCCAAAATCAAATAAAATACTATTTTTTTGCCCTGCAATTGCGTCCGGTTTCGCCCGGTTAGTTTCAGATCGTCCAAGACCGAAACCGATACGTTTCGGCCCTACAATTGCTGTCCGGTTTCGGCCGGTTGGTTTCGGATCGTCCAAGACCGAAACCGATACGTTTCGGCCCTACAATTGTAGTCCGGTTTCGCCCGATTTCGACCGGTTAGTTTCGGATCGTCCAAGACCGAAACCAATACGTTTCGGCCGAAACATATCGATTTCGGCCGAAACTGCCATCCATGATTGCGGCTGCACCCTTGACTTTTATGGCACAATCTTTTGACAGTCAGGTACTTGGAAGGCACCTGCGCAGGTACCTCTACGAGGAATCTTGGGCAAGAAAAGATAGATCAACTAAGGAGCCTATTGTCTTTCCTTCTTCCCTTCAAGTTGGTGCTTAGCAGTACTGACATATGGGTGTGAAGATGAGAAAAGGAGGAAGTTTTCTCAGTCAAATCAGCATACTCACTTATTTCAGATGGGGGTGTGCGCCACCATTTTGCTCCTTATGTATGGGCCCTAAAACTCCGCTGAAGGTGAAGCTGTTGATATGGAGAATCTCACATGGTCAGCTTCCCACTTGTGATAGGATTGCACCTTTCTTTCAAAACACTGTCACACTGTGCTGCTTGTGTGGGGGAGGTGGACAAGGATCTCAATCATCTATTCACGGGTTGCTCCTTCTCCAAGGAGATTTGGACTAGGATCGGTCACAGGGTTACAGCAGTCCATGGGGTATTTTGACACGGTGCAACAACTCTTCATCAATTCGCACAAGAGGTGGTTCACGCTACTCTTTGGGTTTTGTGAGGCGAAAGGAACAGTAGGATTTCCAGAGTGGAAGATAGAGTGGAAGAAATGATTGTCACTTTTGTTTGTGAGAGTGTGTGAGTGGGCGAAGCATCTTTGTAAAGTGGAGTCCCAAAACTCCACTCTTTTCCTTTTGTTGGGGGATAGATAGGGCCCTAGCTTGGGGCATGCATATTTTGTATAGGGATTGTTTTGGGAGCTGAAATCTCTACACTTGTATATCCCTTAATCCTTTTCATTTAATACAATTTGTGGTACCATCTACTTTTCAAAAAAAATATGCAAACTTATCAATGCAGTTAATGATAACATCACATAAGAGAGTTAAAAGATGTGATTTGTAAAACAGGATTTTTGTAGGGCATCTTTCTCAGGGTCTGAAGGGTTCATGTCAAGTTATTCGAAATAAAAAATATGTCTGCCAAACTAACATGTCTGTATAACCTTTAAAAATTATGTTAATCTTGCCAAACAGGTAGGTAGTAATTTTATCACTTTTAAAAATTAACACAAAAAATGACAGAACATTTTTTTAGAGAGATAGTTTCCAAAAAAGTGCTCCCAAACACCCTATAAGTGAACATGTAATCCGGAAAAAAGTTGAGCTGACAGTATAAGTTGCAAGATGTCAATACTGAATTCTATGTTATAGCTAATGTGCTCATCATTCTTTCACTCAAATGATATCACATATCATGGAGATTGGAGACTAGTTATGTAATTGGGTTTTGGGGGCAATGTTCTTGCGGATTTGAGTTTGTTGATAATGCCTACCCATGTTGATAGGGATATCTTCCTGGGTCTGATTTATGAGTTTTGTACTTTGATATTTGCTTATTCTAATAAATGGCTTTTTGTTCACCTTCCAAAAAATGGGTTCTTACACATTGTATTGGTTGCTAGAGGATCATAAAATATGGAAATATACGCTTAGGTCCACAAAAGGATGTGCATTAGGATTATTCAAAACTATAGATGTTTGATTTTGCTATGAAATTATCATTTTTATGGCGAGTCCTAGATTAGTCCCTTTTGAGGTGGTCTTCTCCACATACCCACACTTTTCTTTTGTTCCATTGTTACATCTCTAATCTCACATTTCCACTTCCCTAACTTGTTAGACTTGTCATCCTAAAATATGTTGTCTATTAGATAGCCATTGGAAAGAAGAACGAATCACAGAAGAAGATTAGCTAAGTTGAACAGCCATGGATCAAAAGTGGAAGTGACCTCAACAAGAATATAAACCAGCACGCAAGAGTAACCAGCTTACCATCTCCTTTCAGAGGAGGCAGGTCAGATGGAGCAGCTTCTTTTGCATATGAACGGGCTGTCAAAGCATGATCACGTTGCATAATGACTTGACTGGCATACAACTAAATAGCAACCATACAAAGGCTCAGTGTTAAGTTTGCAACAATGAGATCAATGGCATATCCATAGCATAAATAGCATCTCAATCTCACAGTACAATCTTCACAAGCAAGCACCAACTCAAACTTGAACTTACATTCAAATTATGGTTATCTACCTTTATTGAAGTTGACTGCCAACCTAAAACTTGAGTTAATGGGTGGCGAGACCTACAACAACCATAGGCATGAAGCGGCTTGTGAATACCCAGTCTAAGGGTAAGCACCTTTCACCAATGGCTCCCTCATGACAAATCTCTAGGTGACATCATACAGCAAGCTCTGCTCCTTGAAACTATGACGTCAAACTTGGAAACCCAAAGAATTGACTGACTCTGATATCATATTACTGAAGCAAACCACTGATCCAGATCTAGCATTAGTAAATTAAGAAGCCTAGACTAATATAGGCATGGAGTGACATGAGAATACCCAGTATGGTACTCAATGGCTTTGGCCAACATCGACAATAGAAAATTCTGCCACCTTGAGGTAGACCATACTATTGAGTGGTGATTACTCTAAATATATAAACTAGGTGTATAGAAATGCACTTCCATATGCATATGCATATGCAATTATGCATACATAAACTCAACGTTGCAGGAATCCGTGCCAATAAAAGGTCACCCACTTTGCCTTAAAAGTCTTTTATGCAAGAGTGAAGCAAGTCAAGCAAGTAATCAGAAGTGTAAACTGCCAGCTGGTATTCCCAGTTTCATTTTTTGAATGGATGACTTTTCCACCTCATGAAGAAGGAACACATAAATCTTGTGCTCTCCAAGTTTTGAGGAAGTCTTACTTAAACAACTCCCTAACTCTGATGTTAATAGATGCATTATACGTGAAGATAACAGTGATGTACGGGTGGAGGTGCTATAGATCCCATATAGGTTGAGTCAAGGGACTCATAGGCTTATAAGGAAGGGATTCCCTGAAATGCCTTCAAAGAAGACAAAGCCATGAGGTGCCAAAGCAAGAGCAGGTAATATTTCATGTCATTTGTGGGATTCATTTCAACTGTTAATGGTTTGATGTCATCTGCAAGAACCCTTTGTGGCCATTAAGAGTCTGAGGGTTGAAATGATCTAGGAATTGCAGTGATATCGACCTACATCAGTTGTGAGTCATGAGAGTCTTGGGAATATAAGGAAGCATCAATCTTGTCAGACCGATACTTCATGAGCCATAGGGCCAACTCCCAACTGCAGCCTAACTTATGATACAATATCGACTTGATGACAAACAGATAGGTGAAGAAAGAAATTCCACTCTTGGATGTTGCCTAATAGAGACAAATCAGGTTTGGTCACCAAGAGAAAAGATGATTGAATGATCGAGGCGTTGATGTCCTGTAACCTTGCTTCATAGGGATCTAACACGATAACGATTTCCATGCACAGTAGTCTGCGAGCACTGCCAGTCCTGGATTATAACACAAGTTGAGAGCTCTTGCTTCATTTGAAATCATTTTTCATATATATTTGAAAGTGGATAGCACCACTGTTTATAAAAATAAAAATAAGAATGTACAAGTATGCGGGGAGTGCTCCCACACAACTCCCAAATACAAAAGATGGCAGACGACACTTTGCCCCGGGAGCAAAATAAAAGAGAAAAGCAATCCACCTAGCCACACTAAGCTGCCCCCCTACCATACTTGGTGGGAATTGTGCCGGATCGACCGATCTGGGGTCGATCCCGGCCAATCCGGTCCATGCATTGGGGCCGGGGGGATCGGGATCAGATCGACCTAACCCAAATCCAATTGGATCGGCCGATCTGGGCCGATCCGATCCAATCCTTACTTCCATGGTCGTTTCTAGTCATCTGCCCCCAAATAAGTTAATCAGCTCAAGACTACTGAATAACAAACCAAAATCCGCAAAGCAAAGATCTAACGCAATGTTTTACAGATTTCAGTCTGACATATGTCTTTTGCAGTTCACATGCACTCTACATTTTTATTAGTAACTGAAGTTTCAGAGGGACATTTCACTTCCAGTTAGGCATTTTAGTTGTATCAACTATCTACCAAACTCAGTGAGTAAATCATAGACATATTTAAAATTTTAAACTAAAGCAAGTAAAGTCATCTGGTGTAGCACCCCGTATAAAAAAAAATGATAAAAAAAATTATTAATAATATTTTTTAAATAAAAAAATATATTAGATAAACTCTAGAGGAAGCTTAAGTAAGAAGTTGGAACACGGAGTTATCATATGTAAAGATTATTCACTTAACAAGTGACTTCCTAGTGTAGTTGGTTAAGTGATGTGCCTTTCAACCTAGTGACCAGGGTTCCAATCCCAGCATCCACCATTTACCTTTTGTGCCAAATAATTATACGTTATAGGCTAGCAAAACTTGCACCGAGGCAGAAATCTATATGCAACACAATGTACAGACTTGGTAAATTGATGCACGAACACAACAACAAACAATGTATAGACTTTGCCTGGAGGATTGCACAAATGCAGATAGTAAGGTATGTACATTGGAAATGGATGCTCAGACATGCCATGAACGAATGTATGGACTTAATGTGCTTGTGACAACAATGTACAGACTTTGAGTAATGATGTACCGACTTATCAACGGAGAATGTGCAGACTTTGTGTATGCATGCAACCAGCCAATGTACAGACTTTGTGTTGCAGCAACCAGCCAATGTATAGACTTTGAGTTGTAGCAAATGGACAATGTACAGACTCTGCGTGTGTTCTAGCAGACGATGTAGACTTTGAGTTGCAGCAAATGGACAATGTATAGACTCTGCGTGTGTGCTAGACGATGTACAGACTTTGAGTTTGTAGCAAATGAGGAATGCACCGGCTATGCATGGCAAGCTATGCAACCAATGTATAGACTTGTGTGTTTGCTAAACCAGTGAACGTAGGTAAAGATAGGAATGTATAGACTTTGAATGCGTGCATGCTACAAGACAATGTACAGACTTGCGAGAAGAGTGTACAGACTTTGAATGCATGCAATGGCAAGGAGTGTATAGACTTTGAATGCGTGCATGCTACAAGGCGATGTACAGACTTTCTATAATGATGCACAAATGCATATATGAAAGTATGCACATTGAAGAGGGATGCTCAGGCATGCGATATACAGGCTTTGAAGTGAAAGATGTATAGACTTAGTGTGTGTGCGCGACAAATCAATGCATTGACTATGTATATGCATGAAGAGCACTGGCTGTACTGGAAGTGTTGTTCAAGCTCTTGATCGTGATCGTTTGCACTGGAAGTATATTGACCTATACCTACGCTTGAACAGGTTTTGCACCAACCTTAGGTACATGAATAGTGTCAGTTTTATTTAAAGAAAATTTTGAGAAATAAATTTTATAAAAAATAAGAGAAAAATATAAGGATCCTAGCCATGAAATTTCATAAACTGGTTTCATCAATTTTTAAAGATAAAAATCTTTAAAGTTAGATACGGAGTTTCGGGTTAAATTTTATTCTGGCATATTTTAATAAAATAAAATTTTGATAAATATCAAAAAAAATCTAGGGATCATAAAAATATGTAATTTACTATTTTTATTAACACGGTTCATTAGATATAAAAATTTTAAACGTTGTAATCATTATAGTGGTGTGCCCAGACAAACCATAGTTGGCACCCCATTATCATGTGTCCTTTCCGACACATACAACCCCTTTTTGTTGGCATCGCACTATAGTATGGCCATGGGACGCTATGATTTCGGATCTTGTTCCCCTCCTGTCTACCCAAAACACTATAATATTCCCTATATTGAGACTCCCTCCATTCTTCCGAAGGCTTGCTGCAGAGAAGGGGGAGCATTCTCTGAAGTTGCAGAGGTTGCAGAGGAGGGAAGAAAGCTGCCCTTTTCTTTTGCCTGTACCTAGTGGTCATCTCAGAAAGGTAGGTGTTCTCATCTTTTAACTAAACCAGTAGCTAATTAACCAAGCAATCTAGGTAATTAGGCTCATCTCCATGAGATATTATTGTCTATATAGCACGTTTTATCCTGACTTGTAGAGATCTATCATGCTTTTGTAATCCATAATCAATCATCTCTGTAGCCAACCTGTGAGAACATGTTAGTTACCAAAGTTAATCGAAGTAAATCTTCATATTAAGTGTTTTAGGCAGACATGTATGATCCAAGGCATGTTTAGAAGTATATTTGAGTCACGTCTCTTATAAAATAAGAGCTCACATCTGTTATGCAAACAAGAGCTCACGTCTGTTATAACAGACGCTACCATAAACTTGTTTAACACAACATTACAATTGAATCAAATAATACGCTACGAAAGTTGACTTTGAGTCATTTCTATTGTGTAGACAAGTATTAAACTTGTTAATGTCGTATCTATCAACATTTGCATTCACTGTTTAAACATCTTAAACTTGTCAAAGACTATTCACTGTTTAGACAACAAATTAAATGTTTAGCCATCTTAATTAAACTTGTTTAGCCATGTTATGTGTGTAGCATCATATTAAAATATTCTAAGTTAACCTAAAAGTATATTTCTATATTTCAGATATTATAATACTGAAAAAAATATTTTTGTATGAAATAATTTTTATTTTTAGTAAATTAGATTCTGAAAGCATAAAAAAATTAATTCAACCCCAGGGCAGACCTGCTACCTTGGTATATATTAGAATATATACCAATCAGAATATGCTAGAAAATGTTATTAATAGTTAGCCAACCTGTAACTCTTAATAATTAGAAAAGTGTTAGAACATATACCAACCTGTTAGAAAATGTTAGAATGTAACATGCACGGACCTGCTGCCTTGGTATATATTAGAATATACCAACCTGAAATATGTTAGAATATGTTAGAATATATTACTAATTAGCCAACCTGTTAAACTATTAGAATATGTTAGAACATATTAACCTGTAACCTGTTTGACCATGTTAGCAATCCGACTAACAGCCTGTTTAGTTAGCCAACCTATATGTTAGAAAATGTTAGAACATATTACTAGTTAGACCACTTGCAACCTGTTAGAATACATTAGAATATATTACTAGTTAGCCTACATGTTAGAAACATATATATGTTAGAACATATTACTATCCATTTTAAGTGTTCTAACGACCTATTAGAATGTGTCAGTTACCAAAGTTAAGCAAGTAGTAAATCTCCATATTAATTTTTTAACCCATTCAAAATCCATAACTATTGAACTAAATCATGAAAATCTTACAATTTTTATACTGAGAAATAGTAACCCCCATTGACGCCCCTGACCAGGGTGCCAATTTCAGAATTTAAGACGCCTGATGGCATCGTCAAAAAAAAAAATGAAATTTCAGAAAATTACACCAAATCACCCACTTGTAAACCTGCTTAACCCAAGGGCGCCAATTTGGTCTAATACAATTTCTGATTTTAACCTGTCTCATAATTTGCATTGATTTTACCCTTTAACCTGTCGCATGATTTAAATTGATTTTCCTACATAATGTGAGTTCTTGACTTCCATTCCACAAAATCTACCTTATATCTCATACTGGTCAAGCCTTGAAATTCTATATTGGCTATAAATGAGAGTGTATGTCGACAAACATGACCAATACTGTGCATATAGGACCCGGTCTGGTCCTGGGAGAAGCACCCGAAGGTACTTGTGCCCATGGGAGTTTATTGACCACGGTGTTTGGTATTGCACCGGAGTACTTGCTTGCTAGACTTAAGGCATTCCACTCATTCTCGTGATATTACTTGATTGATTGACTTGAGACCCGCAGAAGGGTAAAAGTGTTTACTTGAATGAATTGATAAATAGCCAATTCCAGTTATACATGCTTGAAATTACTTTGCTTACTATTGCTTGATTGACATGTTGTTATTCTAGTTATTACTCCTCAGTTATCACTTGCTTGATATCATTTGCTATCACTTGCTACTGCTGCTTGAAAATGCAAAATCTATATGCTCTCACTTTCTACTCTTGTCGATCTTACGATTCCTTGATATCTATCTGTCTGCATTCATAGATTACCCACATTAAATGAACTTGTAATTCACTTAAAGCATGTTAAATCTTGAGATGTAATTCCTACTGAGCAATTCGCTCATCTAATTGTTTTCTAACCTTTTCAGGTAGTTTGGATATCGGCCAGAACACAGAAGGGGATGAGTCTGAGTGATGAGTGTATGAATGGAGTCATCAATTGTCATGTTGTGTTATTGTAATTCCACTATTTTGTGTTAAATTGTAATCCCTACGTATGTCAGTTGTTGTCCAGTTATGTCATTTGTATTTCCTTTGATCAAAACTAATAAAGGAGTGAGGACTAGTAGTTGATTCTATGAATTTGACATTTTGGTTAGTTGTAATAATCGATAGCTCGAACTATTTATGTTATTTTCAAATCTAGGCTTAGTAATTTGCTTAGTCATTTGCGCACTCTTTAAATTGTCTAAGGAAGATCTCCACTAATTAGCTAGATCGCTTTGGTTCTATATAAAGGACTGTCGCGCCACGGGTAAGCTTCCGCGCTCGGGACGTGACATCTACTCCATTCATACACTGAGGTTAAGCAACTCTACCACTTCATACTTAAGATAAAACTAGTCCATGAGCATGTGCACTAGTGTTAATGATTCAATGGCATAGCTGAATATGTCCAACAGGCATATGTAGAACTGACCTTTGGGGACCCAAGCAGCCACATGTCAGAAAGCATAAAAATAAGTTATATGCAAAAGTACCGAGAAGACAAGAATACCTGATTGCTGTGACCAGAATTCTTCAGATAAGCACAAAACCTAAGAAAAGAATCAGATATTTAAATACCATGGAACAGTGTGAGATAATCAAGCAAGACAGCTGAAAGTCGACAATTAAATGAAACAAGATAGAGATTATGGGATATCATAGTTTCTCAATCTTCCATCATAACAGGTGAAGCATTTAAAAGAAATGCTAAGTGGGAATTATCTATCTGCAGGCTATACAAAAGGATAGGAATTTGATGCAGCAGGCATATCATCAGTAGAAATCTGGACCCACAATAAACCACCTGCTTGTGCACTTAGTTTCTAGAAAGATGAAACGTTATATTGGTATTTTTATTTTTATAATATTATATAATCATACACATCATGAATTCAGATGATGTCGACTATCAGATTTTCTATACTCTTGTCAATAGGTATTGTTGTTTGTCTAACTAGCTGACAAACTTTGCCTTGTGTTATGCATCTTATAGGGCACACAACGGGTATCAACTTAAGTAAGTTATGTCTCATTCCATCGGTAATAAGAATGTTAGTATGGGCTTTAGAGGTTAAACACATATTAAAAAGTCCCCTATGCTTGATCTATCCTGCTATCAGGCAGACTAGTTAACACAGAGTAGTTGACTAACTCACTACAGACATTCTGAAAACATATAACATTACTGGCTCATGTCAACGGGTCAGTAAGCCTCAGTTTCAGCCATTGGTTCTGCAACCACAATTTGATTGCAGATTGTGTATAGTGTTATTTGGCAGAAAATATCTTTAGAGTCACAAGAGAAAATGGTTAGATGACACTTAAAATGGCAAGTAGATAGCAATGCAATAATGGAACTTTTGAAAAGAGCTAGCAAGGAGTCCCTCTTGGATGAGAAGTCCAGCCCTATTAGAGATTGAATGGCAAGCAAGAACCTTCATCCTAGAAAATAACGTTCCATCATTTGAAAAACATCTGACAGGCATTTTCGAATAGATGCCCCTTACCAACCATCAACAATTCAACTGAGGTTCTCACCCATTTCTAAAACGTAGTTATTGTGAAAAAAAATCTACAGAAATTTCGTCACTGATCATTATAGAGTGTTGGACAAATATGTGACTAAATCCTCAATGGTCAGGGACATCACAGTTGATAGACAACCGAATTCTAAGAGGGAAGCTAATAAGCTACTAAGTTTTTTCATCAACTAAATGTCTTTTTTCATGATATCTAGCAGAAAAGACAAACATAAACGTAGATAAAGACGGTTTTCATAGGTGCAACGGATAACTTCGATAAATGCATGGAACTACAGGACTCTAAGTGATAGCGAGCAGCTATATACCTCGATAGCCTGAAAAGAACCATAGTAAACGAAAGGGTAAAAGAAGCGGGGAGGAGGAGATAAGATTCATAGGGAAAGAAAAAGTAGTCGCCACAGAGAGAAGTGCTCACCTCCGGCAGATCATTCCTCCCCGCAGCCTCAACACCAGATGCAACGTGGACTCTGCGAACAGCACAACAATACACCCCGCATTCAGAAATCCAAAAAAAAAACAAAGAAGAGAAAAGTTCTCACAAATCGAACAACACAAAGGGACCGAGGCGACGGGATTTCTGGACCTTTCTGAATGTTGTAGTCGGCGAGTGTGCGGCCGTCCTCGAGCTGCTTGCCGGCGAAGATCAGACGCTGCTGATCCGGCGGGATCCCTGCAATAAACAGGGTCATCAGATCGTCCAGCAGACGATCACCAACACCGAACGACTCAAAGATAGAAAAAACATGGAAAATATAAGAACAGGAGAGAGCATTCGTGTGGAGATGGATGGATGGATGGATGGATCACGCGGACTGGACTACCTTCCTTGTCCTGGATCTTGGCCTTGACGTTGTCGATCGTGTCGCTGCTCTCGACCTCGAGGGTGATCGTCTTCCCCGTCAGCGTCTTCACGAAGATCTGCATCTTTGCCGGTCGCCGGAGGAACCCTGGTCCTCCCACCTCCTCCTCTTCTGCTGTTCTTCTACCTGCTCTCCTGCCCGCGGGGACTCCACGCGCTAATGATGCCTCCCGTCTGGGGGCGAGACCCGACCGTTGGATCGCTGGGATCCCACGGTTGAGAATATAGATTACTTGATGACGAAATAATGCCGTTTTCGGAATTTTATTCGAGGAATTTTTTTTTCTTCAGGTATCCTAAAGAATGAAATGTATATGAAAAATACCATGTAGGATAGATAGAATAAAATAGTGCCTTGTATTTTTGTTTAACCTTGGATGGTCACGCGTGCGTATTCGCCGATAATATTTAAAATCGGATTTCATGATCACGAGAATAACTGGATTAACCGGTCATTTCCTTCTTGTTTCGTCGCCCACACCATCTCACTTAGGGCTGTCAATGGGTCGAGTTCGGATCGAACTTAGGTCAGCCTGACTCAGGCCCGACTTAGCAAGATTAAGACCCGAGCTCGGCCCGACATTATTTCGGATCGGGCCGAGTTGGGCTCGACATTATTTAAAATATAAAATCTGACTAAAGTCTGACCCGACCTGATAACTTAAATAAAAAATAAAAATAAAAATAATTAATATATTTAATAATATAAAATTTATAATCTCACTAAATTAATTAAACTTTTGATATTAATTAAATAAAATAACACAATCTTAACTAAATAGTTTTTAAAATTTGAAGTGATAATAAAAAAGAGAACGGGCCGGGTTGGCCCGCGGGCCGAACTCAAAGCCCGAGCTCGACCCGCGGGTCTAATCGGGCCGGACTTTTAGGCCCGACTAAAAATCTGCGGGTCGAAAAAAATCTTACGATCTGACCCAAAATCAGACTAGGCCTGCAAACCTGTCGGACTGATCAGACCCATTGACAACCATAATCTCACTTCGGTAAACAACCGACCCTTGTTACATTCTTTTATCAAATGGGCCCCAAAAGTTTGACGTTGCCCAGCTCTGCCCAAACTGAAATGTGGGCTCACCGGAGTTCATCAAAGCCTCACACTTTAGACAAGATGAAGTATGGACTGGCCCACGTAAACTAATGGCGGAAGGAAGGAAGACGGCTGAGCATTAGGGCGCCCTCTGTACTCTCCCCCACGTAAACACCTCAGCTTCTTCGTTCTAACATGGTATGATGTTGTTAGCCTTTTTCTTTTGTTTTTTCTCTCTCTCTTCTTTTCGTTCAATAATAGAAGAAGCAAAAAGATTGACGAAAGCGACTCTACACTGTATTGATAGGAAACACCAGTTAATTTGATTCAAACGTTAACCATAGCCAAGATCAGAATTTTTATTTTCACAATTCTTAAAACAGTAATCCAACTTCCATGCTGGTGCAACAGTCATCAGCCCCTGTATGATCCATATCCATCCAATCCACCAGCTCTCTCTCTCTCTCTTCTCTCTCTATCTGTATTCGAAAGGCGAAACATCATAATGCATTTCCTGGGATCACGAGTCCAGACCTCCACAACGAAAGATTCATAACGGCTAGCACCCTAGCTATTATTAGAGAACATTAATTCTTTTAGTGGTAGTAAGTAGTAGCCAAATTTTCTCATTTTTTTTCGAATTGCCAACATTTATTTATTACACAGGTTTCCTTCACGGACTCGAGAAATAGAAGGAAGAAAGAAAAGAAGGCGGAGCTGTCAGGGGGACAGTTCGCCTCCGTTATCTTCTCTCTCTCCCCCCCTCTTATTCTTTCTCCTTGTCTCCACTTCTCCTTCTGGCTCGTCGTCCCTTCTCAGGTTTTCCATGACCCTGCTCATCCTTATAACGCGTCCTCTCCATTTCACTTCTGTTGAATCCTCTACCCTTTAAGACGACTAAAAGAAAAGAGAAAGAAGAGGGGGGCAGGCATGGGGAACTGCGCGCCGAAGGTCAGGAAAGCGGCGCCGGAGGTCGACCACTACGTGGGATCCCCACAGCCGCCGCCGCCGCCGACGACGACGACGACGACGAAGACTCTTGTGCGGCTCTACGGGCCAGCGGGCTCCGCCACCATATCCAGAATCCGCGTCGCGCTCCTCTACAAGTCCGCTACCATCCAGTTCTGCCCCTCCCGGGAGTGCCCCGTGCTCGAGCACGGCGGCGAGTCGGTGACTGGCCCCCCCGAGGCGATCCTGCAGTACATCGACGCGAAGCTCCCGGGGCCGTCGATCCTGGGGAAGGGCGCACCGCCGGCGCCTGGGGTGGCGCTAGCTGCGGCGCTGCAGCACCGGAGCATGGAGAGGCACCTGGAGAGGATATCGCGGTGGGCGGAGGGGCTGGCCGCGGAAGGGAGCGGTGGCGGGGGAGGAGGAGGAAAGGGGGAGGAGGGGAACCTGGCGAAGCGGAGGGGGAGGTGCCGGACGGAGGTGAGAAGGTTGCGGCGGAGTTACGCGCAGCTGGTGGAGGTGATGATGGAGCACGCCCAAATGGAGGAGCGCCTCGTCTTCCCCGCGCTGGAAAGTGCCGACCGAGGTATGCGCCGTAAATTTGAGCTATTCCCTGGTTATTCTGAATTTGCTCTTTTTTCGAAAGAAGGTGTGAGCTTCTTTTGGGACCCTGAGATCCAAAAAGTTGACGAATCTGAGACCGTAGGATGGATTGTTTCTATTCAGCTTAAATTAAAACGTTATCGAAACTCGAAAAAGATTAACGTATGGCTGCTTGGTCTATGGGATTGTAGATTAGACCCGATAATTATTAGTTTAAAATTTGAATTAGTATTCATTTAATCAGATAATTATCTGAATAAAATATTAGACTGGTAATTTAATCAGATATTGGATATTCGATTATTAATCAGATATGAATTTAGATATTTAGATATCCGTGTTAGATATTATCCGAATGAATATGAATCTTTAGAAAAAAAATCTAAAGATACACATATAATTATTTTAAATCTTAATATATTATTTGATTATTCTTTTTTATCTTTTTTTGTCTCAAAATATAATTTAAAAATAAAAAATCCACTTACACCTATTTAATAAGTTATCTAATGTGTTTTAAGATGAAATCTAATCTTTTAATAACATCTCTCAAAATAAAAATAACTTCCACTCTTTCTTGTTTTTTGAGAAAACAACATACGACACTCTAACGCGGCTCACACGACTCATCTCTAAGTAGGTCTAACAATTATCCGTTTAAAATTTGAACCGAATTCGAATTCATATTAATTCGATAATTATTCGAATAAAATATCCGACGGATAATTCAATTATTAATCAGATATTAATTCGAATATCACACTATCCGCTCCGTATCCGAGCCGTTCATAAGTCTAATGGAGACCTACTTATACTTAAACTAACTAAAATAAGTTAACGTCCAATAAGAAATTGAGATGGTGTTATAGTGTTTCATTTTTAAACGACGTAATTAAAAATTTGATAAAAAGGATTAGAGATGTAAGTAAGTTTCTTTCGGCCCATTTGATCCAAGGGGGATCCGTACTCGTTAAATTAAAACTTTTTTGATTAAAACATTACCAAAAGGTTAGAAGACGGATGGTGTCAAGGGGTGTTGCGACAATCGAACCGATTTACTAAAATCATTAATTTGGATCCTGTACAACTTAAGATAACACTATCGCATTATCATACCCGGGGGGACTCCCACGACACCCAGATCCAGCTAATACTGATCGCAATGTGCTCGATCGTGTCCTCCCGTGCGTGCGTGCTGATCGCTATGATCGTGCATGCATCATGGACTGTTTATTGAGCTTCCAACAGCATCGTGCAGAGCGGCCAACGAAGAGCACGCGAGGGACCTCCCCATCATGAACGGCATCAAGGAGGACATCAAGTCCATCGTCGTGCTGGACCCCGGCACTCCCTCCCACCATGAAGCCCTCCTCAACCTCTCCCTTCGCCTCCGCACCCTCCAGGTATATATCTATTCTTCGTTACATACCCCGGAGATCTTTCCCCCCGGCCCACTCCCACCCCGACATGGAGAGCACTGGCGCCACAACACCATCGGCTCAGGGAAAACATATCGTCCGGCGCCGGCCCACCACCACCCACACTGCACGCCATCGCACACGCCAACTCATTCCGCACAGTCCCATGCATGCATGCACGCAACTTGCCGTAGTGCGGTTCAGCAACAGCAGAGCACTTGCAATAACCTCCCTCTGGGCTTTTTGCGGCTTTGCTTTTGTGTGGAAGGAACGCTGCAAGGAGCATTTTGCTGAGGAGGAGAGGGAGCTGCTGCCGCTGCTGGAGGCGACGGAGAGGGGCCGCGGCGGCCGCGGGAGGATGGAGGGGAGGGTGGAGCAGCTGGTGGAGGCGATGGGGGGCACCCACTCCCACCTTTTCACCTACTTGGTCGCGGGGCTCCAGCCACCGGAGGCTATGCAGTACCTGGACGTGGTCTGCGGGTGCCGGGATCAGCGGCGGGTGATGGGCATGCTCCGGTCTCTGGAGGCGCGGCTGGAGGCCGCGGGGACCGCCGCGACCACGCCGCTCAGCAGCCTGCTCAAAGCCCCCCCGTAGGCATGCAGCATCGGGGGCGACTTACTACTACATCTCTTCATGATGCTTGGTAGAGGGAGAAGCTTATGTATGCATGGTGCTTGTGTTGTGTACACATATATGAGAAATGGACTGGATTATTCATTCTACCCTACGTACTCTACACATTTTATCAGTCGGAACACATCGACTGACAAAATAGTCCATGATTTTTATTGATTAATTGCATGTATGTACTCTACAGTCTACACATACATGCATTCATTCAATCGAATGTGTTGTGTTGTGCTTTCCTTCGATCGGCAGTATCTATCCATAACACAGCTAGTTAATTAATTATTAAGGGCTGCAGGGTACTGAGGTTTTATTGATCAAACCCATGCATCTTCTCTCATTCTCGGATAGTTGAAACTCGTGCGACTTCCATCACGAACCATCGAGAAAAATTAGATTAAACTACCTTGGAAATGCATCTTCATGAAGAACAGTACTAAACTAGAGAGTTATCTAGTTATGGCGTTTCGCATACCGGCTGTACAAAAGATACAACATTAATCAATTAATTAAACATGCTTAAGCATAAATAGAACGAGAATTGTAAGGTGCCTGCGATCCATGTTCGTTAGGGATATACTTCCCCTGCTCTGATGTCATCGGCGTGCAGGAAAGGATGGGGCCCATAGTCCAAAATGGACAAGAATCTACTTAAGAAAGGGTATACCATATCACAGGATTTCATCTTAATCCCGACAAAAGTATTTTATTATACAAGAACGAGATACTTGGGGCATTCCGAGAATTGAACTCGGGACCTCTCGCACCCAAAGCGAGAATCATACCACTAGACCAAATGCCCGGTGAGAGGGACACCTCACTTAATGACTATTCTGTTACTCTCATGGGAGTGGCACGCAAGAAATAAAAACAGATATGGCGTGGCACATAGAATAAGGGTAAAGGTAGATGCGCACCCCATAAGATGGGAGAAGAAAACAAGGAGAGGAGAGGTGGACCGGGGAGGAGATGAGAAGGTAGCAAATAAAAAAAAAGTTTGCGCGAACAGTGCACATTTCAAAATGTGCACTGTTGACGTCAATTTTACTTTGGGTCTCACTCTAAAATAAATTTTGAGACTCATCTAAAAAAAATTCAAAAAAATGGGTGATTAATATTCAAAAAGTCACCACACCGTAAACAGTACTATAAAAATCAAAATTTTACTAAGACAACGGTTGGTTCAGATGGTGGGGGGGATTCCAATCTTTGGAATCCCCCGCAAAATCACCGACCAACCAAATGTTACATAGAGACATTGACTTGCGTGTTATGAAAATTTTCTAAAGTGAGAGAATGTAAATTCATCGGAGGCTAGAGACTCGAATCCGAAAAAGTTCCTCAGGAGGAGCTTCCGGCGGGACTGTCAGAGATTTTGAAAGCAAATCTCTCTTTTACCCCTCTGCTCACCAAGTTCCAACGCCCACACCGTTGTCGTTCTCCCAGCTCGTCGCTAACCCCTGTCCAAATGCCCGTAGGTGCCACCACGCCATTCGCAGTTCGCCATGCTCTATTGCCGTGTTGTTACATCGTCTTCTTCCTCTCTGATCGTTGCAGGAGAAGACGGCCGCCCGCCCACCCCGCCGTCGCCGCCCCCTCATCCCATCCCGTCGTTCCCCTCACCCCCACCCCACCCCACCATTCGTCGTTGCCATCCCCTCTGTTGCAATCATCGGCCACACGCCGCATCGTCTTCTTCATTTTCTTCGTCAAACCGGAAGAACACGGTAGAAGCTACAATAATGTGATAAAATGAACAGTGTTGGGCAAAGTTATCGAACACTGTTCCAAGGGTATTTGGGTCATTTATTTTTTCCTCTCACCCGATTCAACTATTCAAGACAAATGTAATTTTTCTCCTTTATTTTTTTATTCAAAATCACCTCTTCTGTCAGAGCTGTACGGTGATAGAGATTTTTAAAAAAATCTCAAGGGATAAAAGCCCAACCAAACGCTGCCTAAAAAGCCACGATCATGCAGATTGGGATTCTGTGAACTACCTTCATTGTTCCTTGGGTATTTATTGAAACAACAAGGGTTAGACGCGCTCGAAAAGGAAGATTATATTGGGCTAATGAGCTCTATGGGCCAGAAGATTTCATCCCCCGTTGTAGCCCTTGCCTGAGATCGGATGACAACACCGACACATTAAGCTCAGTGAGAGCCCACTAACCACGTGCCAAGTAGAATCTGATGGTGTGACACGTGGGAGGAGCGCACCGTCACGAGGAACCACTTTTTAAAGTTTTGCTTGTGCCCGCGTAAATAAAGGAGCCCTCCTCCCACCAAGGGACCTTATTTTCCTGTCGGTGCATCTTCTTGTTCCCCCTATCGATCGACTTGTTTTTCTTGAATACCGACAGAGTAATTAAACTCAAGTCTTCATCATTCGAACTTTGATCAAGTTCTGAAGTTTGGGTGAAAAAGGAAAGGATCAAAAAGGTGTTTCTTATAGCGTAACTTAAACGAGGATCGGAGAATACTCGTCTCAAGGAACAGTTTTTTACGTGTTCCGCCGCCGACTGTGCATGCACACTGTTGTGTAGTGCAGAAAATAATAAAAACTCATGAAGCCATAGTGCTCAAGATAATGATCCATTTCGATCATCCAATTAATTTGATATCCCATTTTCCTGTTGTTTTTGAATTCATGCCCATCCAGAGCATCAGCATATTTATGTAAACTGGCGACCAAGTGCAGGCAACAAATTAAGAGTCCTCTTTTCTGTAACTATATATATATCATTGGTTACACATGATAAATTCTCTGCTACTGCAAACTGATCAGGTGTGAAGCAAGTATTTTCTCATTTAATTATATGTGCATTCCTTCTGCCGGTGTACGTCCTATGAGTGATCTGTTCTGTGGATAATTAAATACACCTCAAAGTTGCAACAAACCCCAGTGCGGTAGCAGCAGTAGCAACAGCAATATTGCAGTTGCTCGAGGTATAGTCCTCCGGCCACCAGCTCCACTGTGCCTCCCTCTGCCTGGAGCTCCATGTGCACCGAAGATCGTGGCGGTTCCAAAAACGGGCGTGGTCGACCTGCCTCCATCGCCGTTACTGCCCCTTCCACCACGCCCGCCACCATGTCCGCCGCCATGTCCGCCGCCGCCACCACCTCTCTTGTTAAGAGGCTCCAGGCTTCTTATCGTTTGTTTCTCTGTATGCATCAGGAGGGCGTTATTAACACGATAATCTATCTACTCATGCGCAGTGAAAGAAACACAAGTAGGTAGAGAGCAGCAACTAGCAGCCTCGTCCACGAGAAGCTTACACATATATAAACTGACTGAAGCCAGTGAACTGTCAAAGTGAAGCTAGTTTAGCACCAAGGACGGCATCATCGTTGGGCTCTTTATATCATCTAAAGAGTACCAGACCCGGCACATATATATGTGAGTCGTGAACTAGATTTATGTGTACTAGAATCGCCCTCACATACATGTATATTATTTCATGAGAAGTTGCGGCATTAAACACTGATGATAAATAAACATGTCTCTGTGGCTGGCACGATGGTTGACACCAAGGAATATATAATTGGCAGACAGGAACCCATAATACATACGTCATCGCGTGTGGTAAGTACTAGAAATGTTGGCAGTATCTTCCCTAAAGAAAAAGATATTAAAAAAAATTGGGAATGGGGCATTCCGAGAATTGAACTCGGGACCTCTCGCACCCTAAGCGAGAATCATACCACTAGACCAAATGCCCGTTCGGTTGAGGCTTTCCGCCATACCATAAATATCTATAGCACTATCTGTCAGCTTACACACCTCATCGATCTCCAAGTTTCCAACACTCTTCTCCAGACAAAGGCTCGAGTTTGTTCCACAGAACTTGAAATCAAATTGGACTAAAACATTAAAAAAAATAAATTATATGTTATATCAAAAGTGGTTTTTTTTCCCCATTACCCCACAAGAAAGAAAATTTTCATTGTTATCAAACTTTTAATTGTGTTTATATAAAGACACATACACAAACAGATGGTACGATTACTGATGGGCCTCACATCATGCATGCATTATTGTAGCTTCGCCGAAAGGGGTGCAGATCAGACATATCCTGCTGGGTGCAGATCTAGACAATCCGACAATGGGAGTACTTTTTTAGATGCGGAGAATACATATTTCTGGTCTAGGATGCACGTTGCAGTGGGATTCCCTGTCCATTGTCCGACTCCGATGTGCGTACTTCCACTTGATATGGTCCCACGAGCAGCAGGGCCAAAACAAGGGGCCAAATCCAGGCATTCTATGGCCTATGAAACACGCACACACACATTAATCATCCAGTGACAGATCGATCGCACACACTTGCTCAATCGCCCTGCCAGGTGCAAGGTTCTTGTTCGTGAACGGAAGAGGAGACACATACAAGCGCGCATATGCGAGACGGCACAGGAGAAACAGCTAGCAAGCAAAAGTACGTGCCTGGAGGAGGAGGATCACTCGGCGCGGCGTCGGCGAGGAGGAGGAGGACGACGAAGGAGACGGCGAGGAAGAAGAAGGAGAGGAGGGAGACGGCCGCCGCAGCGCTCCTCTTCGGCATGGCCACCGCCTCACTCAACGTCGTGACGCCGCGCGCGCTTTGCTGGTGGCGGTGCCTTGGGCCGTTGGGGCTTGGGTGCGGTGGTATATATGAAAGTATAAGGCAAAACCTTTTCGCGTGGGAACGATCGAGAAGCCCAAGATGCTGTCCCGACCGCCTAGCTGGATGGTTCGTGCGTGCCTTGTGTAGGGTTGTCAACGAGTCCGGCCGGCTCGACAGGATCCTGAATTCAAGATTCGCCGACTCGGTGATCGGTACCGGATCGATTCTTCTCTGATCCGGTACGATACGGCCGAGTTACATCTGACTCGCATCCGACTCGACCCTCTCTCTCCCCCTCTCCCCCTCCTCTCTCTCTCTCTCACTATGACTCGGCCCGACTCGGCCGATCCTGGGAGTGATCCTCAGTGTACCGGGCTTGCCCTGATACGGTACGATACGCCCGAGTCGGCCCGAGTCGGACCGAGTCGGTAAACCATGCGTGAATCTGACCTAATTTTAGGTCAGGTTATAAGACTTTTTATGGTCAGTAAATTTTTAGTCGGGTTTAAAAACTTGGCCCGATTAAGCCCACGGATTGAGCTCGGGTTTTGAGTTCGGCTCACGAGTCGACTTGGTCCGTTCTCTTTTTTTTTCTCTCTTCAAATTTTAAAAATTACTTAGATAAAATTATGTTATTTTATTTAATTAAAAATTTTAAAACTCTATTTTCAAGTAAATTATATATTTAATATCAAACCTTTAATTAATTTAGTGATTATATAAATTGTATATTATGAAATATATTAGTTTTTATTTTTTATTTAAATTATCGCACCGGATAAGACCTTAGTCGAGCTTTACAATTTTTTTAAAGTGTCAGGCACAATCCAACTCGGCCAGACATAGCTCGGGCCCGAACCGGGCTCGAGTTTTAATAATGATAAGTAGGGTCCGAGTTGGACCGACTTAAGTCTAACTCAGACCCAATCCATTGACGGTCTTAATCTTTTAGGCCGACTTTCACAAAGGGGTTGTCTCCCGGTTAGCCGACACCGGCTAACCGGTGGGCCCCGCCTCCTCTCGCCCTCCCCCTCACACAACTCGGCTAACCGACCCCGAGTATCTCAATCGACCCTTCGGGGTCGGTTAGCCCCCCCCTCCCGACCCCGATGTCAAACACGGCCTTAGAGAGGAGGGGAAGGGGGCGACGAGCGACGGTCGACGGAGTTGACTGCGATGGCATAGCTGGTGGCGAGGGAGAAGTAGTATAAAAAAAAAAGAATAAAACGATCATCTCTGATAAGTCGTAATCACCGTATCAGACAAGTCTTTTATGTAATATAATTTTAAGGGCATATTAATTTTGATCAGGAGACTTGAGGGGTACTGAAATAAATTTTATAGAAATAGAGAAATAAGAGTTATATTTAAAGTTTCGGGCATATACAAGTAATTGGAGAGCAAGTAACCCTGTTCTTTTCTTTCGGAAGAAGGAGAGTAAGAATAATTGAATAAAGAGAGACACTGATCCGCCGCGTCTCATCTCCATCCCACCTTTACAACCCCTCAGGGTCCCCTTCACACGCCCTCCATCGAGTGTACTTTTTAACTCCATTGGCAGACTACCACGGTCAGTCACCTCCTACGTTCGAACGTACCGCAAAGTCTATAAAGAGATGGGCCGAGCCTAGGCCAGGCCCACCTGTGAGTTGGGTCTGGGCGTCTGAACCTCACTCTTCTACAATGGGCTGAAGAGTGAGTGGTGGCCTGGCTCAAAAACGGGGCTACCCCCCGGAGGCTCAATGGGTTGTCCCAGCCCACTAATAATCTTAGATGGGTGTCCAAAAAATGCATATATATATATATATATTTTTAATCTCCATTTAACAATGGAAATATCTTATCATAAAGTATTTTTGTACTAGATTTGAATTCTGACAAGAGAACTTATCCGTTTTGCATCCTAACATCACTGTCGGAGGATAGAGAGTGTTGGTGGGTGTCGAGAATGTTGACTCCTCGTAATTTTTAAACTTTATCAAAGCAAAAACCAAGAAGGAAAATGACCCGCGTTAAAAAAAAGAACACGTGACTCAGCCCTCGTTGAGATGTTGATCAGATCAATTTCGTTCTAGTTGTATTAAACTGCAGGATAATATATATGTTTGAATTTAGTGGAAGGATTGTCCAATGGTCTCTCTCTCTCTCTCTCTCTGACGCATACCTTGTCACTTTTGCAAAGTCACGGGCCATGCATCGTGGGCTGGAATCCTGGACACGTTTGACTGTGGTCCCAACTGAGCGCCACCTAAAATCAGGATTGGTACGTCTTTGCAAGCTTTGCGGTTAAGTTCTCAGTCCCATCCAATATTAATTCATACGGCCTGTTTAGTGAGAGTGTTTGGTTTGATGTTTAATAATTTAATTAGCCCCATTTGACATTGGAATAGGGTAAAATGAAGAGAGAGAAATGTGAGTCCCGACCGCTTCTCTCACACTCACATACGCTTACTCGAGGTCGGGTGACCTATTTACACTTAGGGGCCTTGGAGTATAGACAATCAACATTATACTTGGGGATATATATATATATATAAATATATCTAGGGGATCCGTTTACCATCCACGGCTCATCTGCCAGTGGATGTTACAGACTAGGGTTTTAAATAATATAAATTCGGCAAGGGAGTCAGAGAAAAAAACGCCTTACCCACATAGACAAGAAGGCACCCGGAACATGCCGGGCACCGTCAAATCGCCCACAGGGCGGTGCCTAGACTCCTAGGTTTTTCTTTTCTTTTTTTTTAATTTTAATATCGGGCAAGACAACTGACTGTAATAATCTCCCATATATAGGCAGGTTAAAAATGAGTTGGGTTGATTAGAGATGTTTGGATGAAAATTAAGGGCCTTTTTTGTTGAGATTATTCAGGTAGATTTTTTAAAAAAATCCTTGCATAAGACAAATAATAAGAGTGTCATAAATTTTGGACTTCAAAATTCATCTCAAAGTTTTATGAGAGTAATTTTTATAGATCATTTAACATTCCTCATTCCGTGTCTTTCTCTCTCCGTTTTAAAAAATCCACCTAATATAAAAGTCGAGATAACTTTAAGTCATTTAGGCACCGTTTGGGAAGGTCGGTTACTTTTGACTTTTCCAAATAATCTCGTCACCGTACAAATGTGCATGTATTATCTGATTTTTCATCATTTAAAATCTCTAGAAGTAACTCAGAGGTTGCTTTGGGAGATTATGAAATCAACATTTTTTTGTGTCCGGTTCTTTCTCTAATGTCATAATTTCATCCTCACGGAAGCCAATAACTTGTGTGACATTTGACGGATATTAAATATTGTCAAGGATTAAAAGTTCGAAAGTCACGCCCGATGGCCTTCCCAAATGCGGCCTTAATTGGGATGAAATTATAACAGAGATTCTAATCTTTAGAATTCTCTAATAATCTAAATCAAATATGCCCTAAAGATTAAATTTGGATGGATAGCCTTAACTTGAGTCAAAACCCAAATTTGATATTTTTTTACTAAGATGGCAAAACTAACGCACTGGTATTCAAATTTACTCAGAGTTTGACTCTTCCTATCATCGTACATGTGTCCGACATGTCATAAGTTGTTGCAGAGAAAAATTGCATTTGAGACGTCTGCTCACATTTCTCTACAACCAGTACCACCTTGTCTATTGTATCATAAATTGTTATCATCTCACCTTTTAAATACTGAGTCAATGTAAAGTATGATATTAAATTATTAATTAAATACTAAACATAACGTTAAATGATAGATGTGTATCGAAATTTACTCAGAAATTTCATAGGAGGAGTTTTTAGGAATTTTTTGACTCTTCCCCCTGCGTGTCTTTCTTTTTATAATTAAAAAAAACATCTAGACACCAAGGGCAAAAAATGCATCTGATTTGATTTAAAATTTTACAAAAAATTTTAATGATTGCAATCTTTAAATAAAGACATAATCTTTTAAAAACTTATGATAGTATTTGAGGAGTGCAAAACAAGCAACCAGCTGGTGTGGTGAAAAAAAAAATCAGATGTCCGTATGATGGGAAGAGCATGTGTAGTCACATCATGTGGATTTGCGCGGCTTGGGCAAGTGTCCTTTTTTTTTTTACCTGTTTTTTGTAAATCTTCTTTGCGCTACATCTGATCATTCACATCACGTCGATTTGCGCTGATTGGGCAAGTGTCCTTTTTTTTTTTTGCCTCTTTTTTGTAAATCTTCTTTGCGGTATATCTGATCATTCACATCATGTCGATTTGCGCTGCTTGTGCAATTGTCCTTTTTTTTTTGCCTGTTTTTTGCAAATCTTCTTTTCGCTATATCTGATCAGTGGTGCTGTGTCAATTGGTCGGGACAAATTAAACTTAAGTCGGTAATTCCGATCTGAGTTATTCATATTAAAATTTAAATTTAATTTTAATCTGAGCTATGTCTAAGATTAGATCGGATTCGATATTATTAAAAATATAAAATTTGATTAAAATTTTATTCGACTCGATAATTTAAATAAAAAATAAAAATAATTTATTTAATAATATATAATTTATACTCTTATCGAATTAATTAAAATTTTGATATTAATTATATAATTTATATAAAAATAGAGTTTTAAAATTTATAATTAAATAAAATAACATGATTTAAACTAAATATTTTTTAAAATTTGAAAGAAAAAAAAATAGAACGGGTCGGACCGACCCGCGTTACCGGATTTAAAACTTAAGTCCGGTCTGTGAATTTAGTCGGGCCAAATTTTTAGATTCGATTAAAAATTCATTAATCAAAATTTTTTTTACGATTCGACATGAAATAAGACCAAATTTGGAGATCTAACGAATCGACGTGACTCGTTGACATCCCTACCGATCACACATTTTGCATGACTCAGATCTAAATAGGCAAATGTTGTGCACCCGTGATCTGCTCTTGCACGGTACCTCCACGGCTCCACGCCACTTAATTTTATTTGGCCCTCTTTGATTTTCGAACCCGGTTATCCTGCTCGACCTTCTGAGGTCGAACACGGTAACCGACTCCCGAGTAAGACTTTTGTGTGAGGGAAGTGTGGGTCCTTCTCTCTCTTCGATTAACGGAAGTCTCGACAGTGACCCGATAATTCTATTACCAAAGAGGATCTTTGGGAATAAGCCAAAATTGTTGAATTCATCTTGATATTTTTTATGATATGTTTTCAACATATCGACTTTGGTGATAGATATATTACAAAACTCTCGATTTTTTTAAATTTTTTTTAAATTGATCATTTCTCAATTTTCTCACTTTTTTCTGCCCTGTACTTTCCTTCTTTTTTTTTAATCTTTCAAAAATGAGCATTCCCCTCCTTTTTTTCTGCAGTTTTTTTTGTGCATGGGTGCTTCTCTCGACGGTCTTGCGAGCATCCAAAATTTGGATAAAAATTCAATTTACAGCTTAATCGATGTGCCAAATTAAAGTTTCCGGAGCTGATCTTAATTAATTAGGTCCCGGGAGACAAGGCAGAGCCATCCCGGTACAAAATTATGGCCATGTTAGACGTGGTCTAAAACGGCATTAATGGCGAAATTAAGCATATGCCACGTGTCATCATAAAGATCCACACGTTTCAATTAAAGTTACAAAGACGAAGCTTATCGCGATTAGCTATGTTATTAAAATTTTAAAGACAAAGTTTAAGTTTATCAAGTTATGTTGTGGTGAAAAAAAAAACAATCAGATGTCCGTATGATGGAAGAGCATGTGTAGTCACATCATGTCGATTTGCGCAGCTTGGGCAAGTGTTCTTTTTTTTTCCTGTTTTTTTGTTAAATCTTCTTCGCGGTATATCTGATCAGTCACATCACGTCGACTTGCGCAACTTGGGCAATTGTCCTTTTTTTTTCCAATTTTTTGCAAATCTTCTTTTTGTTATATCTGATCAGTAGTGATGTGTCGATCCGTCGGGCCAAACAAAACTTTAGTCGGTAACTATAACTTGATCTATTAATATTAAAATTTAAATTTAATTGATGTTTAAATTATATTGAGTAAAATTAAATCGGACTCGATATTAATAAAAAATTATAAAATCTAATGAAAATCTTATTCGACCCGATAATTTAAATAAAAAATAATTTATTTTATAATTTATAACTTATAATCTCACTAAATTAATCAAAATTTAAAATCAAATTCATAATTTGTATGAAAATAGAATTTTAAAATTTATAATTAAATAATATAATATAATTTTAACTAAATATTTTTTAAAATTAAAAGAAAAAAAATAGAACGGGTCGAATCGACCCGCGTTGCCGAACTTAAAACTTAAAAGTCCAATCCGTGAATTTAATCGGGCCGAATTTTTTGACTCATTTAAAAACTCACAAATTGAAAAAAATTTTACGATCCGAACTAAAAGTGGATCAAATCTACTGATCTATCGAAACCAACTTGACCCATTGACATCCTTACTGATCACACCTTTCGCATGGCTCGATCTAAATGGGCGAATGTTGTGCACCCCGTGATATGCTCTTGCACGGTACCTCCACGGCTCCACGTCACTTAGTTTTATTAAGGAATGAGCCAAAATTATTGAATTCATCTTGATATTTCTATGATTTGTTTTCAACATATCTACTTTGGTGATAGATATATTACAAAACTCTCGATTTTTTTTTCAGTTTTTCCAAATAGACCATGTCTCAATTTTCTCTCTTTTTTATTTCTTGTATTTTCGTTCTTTTTTTTAATCTTGCAAAAATGAACAATCCGCTCCTTTTTTTTCTGCAGTTTTTTTTGTGCATGGGTGCTTCTCTCGACGGTCTTGCGAGCATCCAAAGTTTGGATAAAAATTTTATTTACAGCTTAATCGATGTGCCGAATTAAAATTTCCGGAACTGATCTTAATTAATTAGGTCCCGGGAGACAAGGCAGAGCCATCCTGATACAAAATTATTGCCATGTTAGACATGGTCTAAAACGGCATTAATGGCGAAATTAAGCATATGCCACATGTCATCGCAGAGATCCACCCGTTTCAATTAAATTTACAAAGACGAAGCTTATCGCGGTTAGTTATGTTATTAAAATTTTAAGGACAAAGTTTAAATTTATCAAGTTATGTTATTAACCAGATGTGGATGCCTGGTAAATTGATTAGCCTCCGCTTGTCCGCTGAGGTTAATGTCGAGAGTTTTGTCCCCTTCTTCCTCGGGTCCTTCTAACCCCAAAAAGTCAATTTAAAATATACCTTCATGGTAACTAATCAAGCAATAAAAAATAATAGTGAAAACCAAACAGATATATTAAAAAAGACTGGATAAGATATTTATAATAGATCAGCCATTGCTTGGAAGTTTAAAAAATTTGCATGTATTTATGTTTTTTAACTACGTAAATCAAATCTACCTGAGGGTGCCAAGTGGCTGAATTTTATGATGATCATGCCAGATCAAATCTCTTAAAATGATAATGGTAATTTTTAAATGGGAAGTTTAAAAAATTTGCATGTATTTATGTTATTTAACTACGCAAATCAAATCTACCTGAAGGTGCCAAGTGGCTGAATTTTATGATGATCATGCCAGATCAAATCTCTTAAAATGATAGGGGTAACTTTTAAATGGAGCCAAACATCGCGGCCCTACTAGTTCCGTGGCATCACACATGCACTATATAGATATATATATATAGTTAAGAGGAGTTCATGGGCTCCTGAAACCTTAGTTTAGTAGAGAGTTAGGATAACTCGGATTAAGTAATTAACGGGATCAAAAAAAAATTATTTAACTCATTTTTGGTTTGATAATAAAAAGAGTTAACCCACCTATATATTGAGGTGTGGGATAAATAATCTAGGGTTAACTTGAAATTATTTCACTTTTAATCCACTTAACTAATTCTCATTATCGAATTAAAATTAGAGTAATTAATTAAAATCGAGTTAACCCAAGTTAATTAACCTCCAGATCACTCGCTATCAACGCGGGGTGAAGAGGGCGAGACACTTCATTTGGGCCCGGTTTTTGCAAGTATCCTTATCAAATCAAAAATAGAGTAATTAATTAAAATCGAGTAAACCCAGGTTAATCTCAAGATAACTAGCTATCAAAGCGGGGTTGAAGAACGAGACAATGCACTTGGGCCCTATTTTTATTATCTTCAACCCCCCCGAAAAACGATAAAAAAAGCCGACCACCTTATTTTTTTTATCTAAGAAGTTCTGGCGTTGACTAGATCGGGTGCACACCTTCCCTTCCCTTGATCTTCCTATATATGTAGATCCAGCTTTCGTTTTGGCCCCTGCACTGCCCTCCTCCTCCTCCTGTTTTCTTTCTACCTGGTTTTCACCATGGCTGGTTCCCATTCTCGACTTCTCGTTTGGTTTCTCCTCCTCTTCTTCGGCTCTGGTCTCCTGTATCAGGCGAGGGTGGAAGCGTCTCACAAGGTCTATCAACATCTGCAATCTGTGCAGTCGTCTATTGTGAGCAAGCAATACAGAACCGCTTACCACTTCCAACCCCCAAAGAACTGGATGAATGGTACGCTTCTCTCTCTGTCTCTCTCTTCTCATCTATCTTTCAATCTTATCTCTTCTTGCCCTCTCCCCTCCGAAACTGTCTATCTACCCATCTCTCTCTCTCTCTCATACAGTGCATAGGTTTCTTATTGTGCGTTAATGGGCCGTACTCATGGGGCTGGCATATATTTAAAACGGGCCCTGACTCTACCTAAAAGGGAAGATATTTATCATGTATATATATTAATCCAATACTCCCAACTCCAACTTTGCAAAAGACCATATTTGACTGATGGGGGCTGGTGATACAGGGAATTTGTTTACTCACTGTTGACATGCAGGTGCTGTGTATGGCTAATTCCAAGATGTTTGTCTGTGATTTCCTCTATCTCTAGCTCTAACGACTCAACTTTCTCTGCCTGCATGCATGGCTGTACCTGCAAAAATCCCCTTGACAAATTAACCTGATCGATGGAGCAGACCCCAATGGTATGCCATGTATCCTCCCCTCTCTCACAATCTCTCATGTCTCCTTCCATCTGCTCTTTCCATATCCTTCATGTAGACGACAAAGCTCTCATTAGTAGAGATGGGTTTAATTATTCCAGGGCCCATGTACTTCAATGGCTACTACCACCTCTTCTACCAGTACAACCCCAAGGGTGCCGTCTGGGGCAACATCGTCTGGGCTCACTCCGTCTCCACCGACCTCGTCAACTGGATCCCCCTCCCCCCCGCCATCTACCCCTCCAAGCCCTTCGACATCAACGGCTGCTGGTCGGGCTCCGCCACCATCCTCCCAGGCAACAAGCCCGCCATCCTCTACACCGGCATCGACCCACAGAACCGGCAGGTCCAGAACATCGCCTTCCCCAAGAACCTCTCCGACCCCTTCCTCCGAGAATGGGACAAGCCCGACTACAACCTCGTCATGGCGCCGGTGGGCGGCATCAACGCCAGCTCGTTTCGGGACCCGACCACCGGGTGGCGCGGCCGGGACGGGGCTTGGCGAGTGGTCATCGGCAGCAAGATCGACCGCACCGGCCAGGCAATCCTCTATCGCAGCAAGGACTTCGTCCACTGGGTGGAGGCTTCGTCGCCGCTGCACGCGAAGGAGGGCACGGGGATGTGGGAGTGCCCGGACTTCTACCCGGTGGCGCTGAGGGGGAGGAGGGGTTTGGACACCTCGGCGAACTCGAGGAAGGTGAAGCATGTGCTGAAGGTGAGCCTGGACGAGACGAGGTACGAGTACTACACGGTAGGGCGGTACGACGAGGGGGCGGACGCCTACGTGCCGGACGGGACGTCGCCCGACGACCGCACCGGGCTGAGGTACGACTACGGCAACTTCTACGCGTCCAAGACGTTCTACGACCCGGCGGAGAAGCGGCGGATCCTGTGGGGCTGGTCGAACGAGTCCGACAGCGTCGCCGACGACGTTGCCAAGGGCTGGGCTGGCATTCAGGTGAGTCCACTATTAGTTGCATGCTTATGAAGAAGCCAAGTTTTTTTTTTTCAAAAAAAGAAAGGCCAGCCTAAATTCTACCTACATGTTAATTGGTATAGATAACTTAATGTTAATTTATATATATATATATATATAGTTTCTATGGCTGTATGTATATATGTATGCGGATATTATTATATATAGCTAATTAAAATATAATGTCCCTGGGCTTAAACCTTACAGGCGATTCCAAGAGTGCTTTGGCTCGACACAACTGGAAGACAGCTGGTGCAGTGGCCCGTCAAGGAGCTGGAGTCTCTGAGGGGGGAAGAAGTCCATGTGCGTGATGTGGAGCTCAAGACGGGGAAGCTTCATGAAGTGAAAGGAGTTGAAGCTTCTCAGGCTAGTTACGTTATCCCATCTTAATTTATTACACTCCACTTTCTCAAGCTTCACAACCTAGTACGTAACCGGATTAATTAATTCACAACTTCTGAAGTTATCCAAAATCATACACTGTTCTATGCGAAATTATTATATTAATTTCCTTTGCAGATTTCTTTGCTGGCTCTGAGAATTATCTGATGGCCTTTGAGGTTATGTTTGGTATGGGGTTAAACTGGGGTTATCCCCGTTTCAACCCTATTCTTCGTTTGGTAGTAAAAATTGACGGGAATATACGGAGTTAAGAAGAATAAAGATAACACCAAATACGGGGTTAATACGGGGATAACTCGTTCCAACTTTTAGTTAGAACGAGTTATCCCTCACCTCTAACCCCATTCTCTCTCCCTCTCTCTACCACCGTCCTCTCTCTCTCCTCCCTCCCTCTACATCTCACATAAAATAATATCATTAGTAATAATTATTATTAAAAAAATTTATTCTTATTAATGATGATGGGTTAAAATTATAAATTTAACAATATTGATAATGAAGAGTAGTATAGATACACATATTAACAAATCTTATGGTACTGTTAATTAGGCATCAATAAGAGGGGAATAATTTTAAAATAATTAGGCATCAATAAGAGGGGAAAAAAATTTAAGTCATCTTAATCTCAACCAAACGAAGAATAACATTATCTTTTAACCCAGGATAAGAATGACAAAATAGTCTATTTCTAACATTTGTTCTCGTTCCTATCCTTATTTTTTACCCAACGAATAATAGGAATACTAACGTACTTATCCTCTCACATATCAAACACATATGAGAATAAGAATAGAAATAAATCAATCCAGAATGACTTACACCTATTCCCATCATAATTTATTCCGATATCAAACATTCTCCGACAAGTTAGGATAGAGGGTCGTTAATCCTCGCATCTTTTTCCTGATTATATATGCATCATCATAATTAAGTTCCCAGTTTATCCTTTTGAAGAATGTGTTTCACTGTCTGTGTTAGAAGTACAGGCTGATGTCCAAGTTGAGTTTGATCTGCCCAGCCTAGAGAGGGCAGAGCCCTTTCATCCCACTTGGTTGGCTGACCCCCAGAAGGTGTGCAATCAGAGGAATGCTTCTGTTCCAGGTGGCGTTGGCCCCTTCGGCTTGTATGTTCTGGCTTCTGCACATCTGGAGGAGTACACTGCGATTTTCTTCAGGGTTTTTAAGGCTTACAACAAATACAAGATACTGATGTGCTCGGACCAGAGCAGGTTGAATTCAAATCATATCCGGCCCATCTTTCTCTCCTAGCTAGTGTACTCTCTCTGACTACAAGACTCACAAATTCAGAAACTAATTTTTGACTGTGAAAAACAGGTCTTCCCTGAGACCAGAAGTGTATAAGCCTGCATTCGGAGGTTTTGTTGATGTAGATATAAGCAAGAACAGGAAGATATCTCTGAGGACCTTGGTAGGTTAATGAATTCTTTTTCACATCTGAGACATTTGGCAATCTGTCTTTCCAGATCATTTACATTAAGGAGCTGAGGCTGGAAACATGACACTTTGTGTCTTTTATGTAGATTGACCATTCTGTCGTGGAGAGCTTCGGAGGAGGTGGTAGGACTTGCATCACAGCCAGGGTGTATCCGGCACTGTTAGTAGCACAGAAGGCTCATCTGTACGCATTCAACAAGGGGATGGAGACTGTGAGAATCTCAAAGCTGCAGGCTTGGAATATGGCAAAGGCCAAGATAAACTAGGAGAATGATCAGTCATATATATGCTATGAATAATTTGGACCCTAGAGTCATCTCTAGTTGATCCCTTATTTCTTTCAGTTAATAACAAGGACTGTTTGGCATTTGTGGGACAAAAAATATATATATATTTCTGGGAGTGGGAATGAACAAAGTGCAATAATTCCAAAATTCCATTTCTTTGAATCTGCATGCATCGTTTTTCGTAAACTTGAATGAACCAGGAATTGGCAAAGTCTGTCAGATTCTTCAATTCATGAGGAATTTTCTGTTTTCAATAAGAAACTATATGTTGGTTACATATCCTCCGATAAATTTAGCATTGGCAATCTGTAGCTGTTATTTTTCCAACTGGTGAGTGGAGAGGGAGTAGCGTAAGGAGATTGAAGGATCAGCACGCCAGTCCCCTTCCATGGCACATTGGTAAAACTGCCATTCAAATCTTAATCATCTAGGGCGCCTTTGAGAACCGAGTACGGGGCTACCGTAATCGACCCCGAAGGGTCGGTTACGGTACCCGACCCCGGTTAAGCTTCATCTATGAGAGGGAGGGTGGGCGGAGGCGGGGCCCACCGGTTAGCCGATGTCGGTTAACCGGTGGGCAACTCCGTGGTCAAAGACGCCCTCTAGAGACTCCTGATCAGGTGTTGTTCGAGTTTAACGCACCCCAAATTCTTGATCCCGTTTGATTTAAGTGAATTGTTACCGTACCCAAGTTAATTAAAGTAGCTCTAACATTTGAGCTTGCATCAATATTTCATGATATAAAGTTTGCTTGCTGAAGTTTAATATCATAGACGGGTTTTCAATTTATAGATTGCTGAATATACAACATAATTATCTCTTCACACATCCGTTTGTTTAGATGGGTCATGTGAAACTTGAGACACTATCTCTTACACAAGAACATCACCTCCTCCGTCAATTATTTATCGGTGGCAGATGGAAAGTTTATCGACTAACGAGAGGCACATGCTTAAGAATGCTAACTTCATTAAATTTATGAAGATGGGCTCAATCAACTCGAGGTGGATGTCCAAGGAGTTAATTATGAAACCCACTGTTTCGAAGTGAAAGTAAATTTTCTTGTTTGATTTCACTGCAGGAGACACGTTAACTACATACCTGGGGCCGAACAAAACACTTATATCGATTCTATAGCGGCCTTGGGCCAAAGGAAATACTAACATATTAAAATTTGTTAGATTAGGTCATCTAACGCAAAATCTTAAGATGTTAAATGAAAAGGACTCCACGTATAAGCATATTATATTTTAGTCTATTTTCAATAGGAGACTATTCTAACACGTCTCCTCACGTGCAGGACAAGTCAAAATATGAGAGCATTCTAACACGTCTTCTCATGTGCAGGTCGATTTAGATTCTATTAGGTGGACCATAATAAGTAAGGGGTGCAGCCGTCGGCCCCTTCCCCACTCGCCACCTTCAGCGGCCGGCTGCCCTCCTCCTCCAGATCTTGTCTCCGCCGCTCCCCTTCCACACGGAGCGTAGGCGTCCCTCTTCTTCTCCTCTCCGGCTGCAGACGGTGAGCACGGGTTGGTGGACGATCGGCGACGACGGCGGCTTGGTGGTGTGCGGGTGAAGGTGAAGGCGGGGTGACGGTGCGTGCTCGCGGAGGTGGCCGCGAGCGTGTGGCCGGCATGCGCCGGCTTAGGGCTTCGATTCTTCGAGGTTTGAGACCTCATTGAGGTAGGGGGATTGAGGATTAGCCGAGTGCATGTCGTCTTCTCCACGGTGTCCCCGCCGAGGGCGCCCGATGGGGTGGCTGCTGCTCCGTCTAATGGAGCGAGTGGTCCTCGCCGTACTTACGCACAGATCATTGCGGCGTCTAAGCCACCACCGGCCATCCCCATCGGCATCAAGGCGCCATCCTTTACTGATTCTGGTGAACCGGCCGTCTATTTCACTCGTGAGGAAGTAAACCGTTCTTTCATCCCTCTGAAATGGGCTATTATAGCGCGCTGTTCATACGGCCGATGCTCGATCCCGGAGTTAAAGACTTGTTTGAGTCAGAGGCTTGCGCTGCATTCGGATTTCATTGTTAGTATTCTCAACCCGCGACACCTTCTCTTTCGTTTTGATAATGAGGCAGACTTTTTGAAGGTCTTCATGCGTCGTAGCCTTTATGTTAAGGGATTGCTATATCGTTTTTTCAAATGGGATCCACAGTTTGATTTTAATGCAGACCCAACAATGATTCCAATTTGGATCGATTTCCCCATGCTTCCTGTTAACTTCTATTGCAAAGACTTTGTTACTTCAATTGCTGCGAACCTGGGACCTGTCCTTCGCATTCATGATTCAACGTTAGCTCTTACGCATACCCAGGAAGCTTTGGTATGCGTCGAATTTGATATTTCTAAACCCAGGCATGAACGACTCTGGGTTGGATGTGACACGGATGGTTTTTGGCAAAAAATAAACTTTCACAAGGTACCACCTCTATGCCAGTTTTGCCATAAGCTTGGCCATCGGGAAGCTGATTGTCTCCGGAAGAAGAAACGAAGTCATCTTGCGGCAGTGCAACACCCCGAGATTGCTCCGAGGCATAAGAATAATACCGATGCTTCCTCTGTCTCCCAGCATTGGTGCCTGAAAGACCCTTCGGATATCCCCCAACCCAACGCCGAGGTGTCCCAGGATTCTTATGCTAAGATTGATAATATGATTGCTGTAGAGAATCATCCTCCCCCGCCATCTGTTTGTAGAATTGCTGCTGGCCTCAATGCCTTGCCCACGGCTGATGTGTCTCTGGCTGCTGAGGCATTGTTCCCTCATGTGGGTTCGCCTTCTGCTCTCCAAGAGGCTGTTGCTATTTCTGCTGAGGACTCTCAGCCTCCTCATGACAGTGCTGGTGACTGTGACCCACCACCTGTTTGTGGAATTGTTGATACTATTGTCCGGCCCGAGGCCGGTGTACATGGGGCTGCCGCTGCCTCTGATGTGGGTTTCGCTGCGGATGCGTCCGCCAAAGCCATTACACCTGTGGCTGCTGCGTCGGGCGCCGTCGTCCTCCAAAAGGAGGCGGACCGTTCGGCCTGCTTCGCCGCCCAGCGCGCTATGAGAGATGAATTAAACACTCTGCCTGCCTTCTCTGGGTCTGGGGCCCCTTGTCGTGCTCGGCCCCCTGCTACTGTTGTCGTCTTGGCTCCGTCTCTCCCAGTTTTACAGTCCCATGATGTGATGGCCTTGAGTACTAGCCCCTATGACGAAGTTCCCCCAACCCCTGCTGCCTCTTCTCAGGCTGTTGGTGGGGTTACCCCGTCTGATGTCTGCCCCCCTGCACACGCGCTGCAGCAGGATGGTCATCCCTCAGATTGTGCACCCAGTGAGATTGACGGTTCGGTGGATGAGCAAGGCACGGAGATTGATATTCCCTTCCAGCCCGTCTGTAGGAGCAAAATGAAGAATCGTCGTAGGCCAAAGCATCTCGAGCTCTACGATGTTAGGGCTTAGCCGATAGGCTCTTTGTCTTGGCATCCCTGGCCCCGTTTCTGATTCTAGACCGTCTTTGGGTTAAGGGGGATTTAGAATGGAATTGGCTGGGTTATCAGCTATCTGTTTTTCTTAGTCTCTTTTGGTAGTTAATCTTTAGGCCCTTGTTTTTTATTTCCTTGCTTTCTATAGGGCTTATTCTTTTGCTTGCCCTCTTGTTTCCCCAGGGGAATGCCCCGTTATCTGTGTACTCTTTTCTCAATATTAATAAAATCTAAGACCACATGTATAATCTGGGAGAGTGAGAACATTCTCCCTTTTTGAGGGAGGGTGCATTCGACCAGTCTGTCTTGTTTGGTCGGTTCTTGGCTTAAAAAAAAAAAAAGTAAGGGGTGCACGACCCGAATTATAACCATGAGTTCTGATATCATATTAAAATTTATTAGAGTTTACTGTCAAACTCAAAATCTTAAGATATTGAGTGGAGATGACTCCACTAATATATATAAGCACATTATATTTTAACACTTTCTAACTGGGGATTATTCTAACAATATATATCTAACGGGGACAAATTGCATACGAACCCCACATATCGATCGTGAACCCCATTAGCTCCTAATTGGCAACACATGCGTATGAATTAAGTGGCCGACTTCCATATAATTAGCTCCGAAAAAAAAATGAGGCAGTTCCTTTGGATCTGATGAAGAAAGTGTCTGGATCATGTGCAACGACCTGAACATTAATGCTAAAAGGATGCAACTTACAGTTGTTTTCCTAATAGACAATATTAAACATTGACTAGATCACAGATGTGACCTCCCTTGGTCATCATGCATGCGTTTATCCAACTTTACTTTGGCCTGTACTGCTAAACCAAAGGCTGTTAATTAGCTACTTCCTCCTCTTCTTCTCCTCCTCAATTATACTCCTCCTATCTAGTGTTTCATGGCTAATTCACATTATCATCGTCTTAATTACATGTCTTGTCCTCCTCCTCTCCCGCACTTATCTTTTGGAGTAATGCTTAGTGCACCCCGTGCATTAATTACACCCATCAGTGTAATTAGTGCAACATTAGATAAATTTTTTTAAATTTTTTTTGAGTAGCCCTCAGGTCTAATTAGGTTGGTGTGTCGATCACGTCGTACCGGATGATGTAACATGGGGCCAATTAAATAAAAAATATCAACCATGTGAGTAGTAAAATTGAGTCGATTTTACTATTCACAGAGGGATAAATTTATATTTAATTGGCCCTCACGTCACGTCATCCAGTGACACGACCAACACACCAACTTAATTAGACGTGAGAGCTACTTAAAAAAATTCAAAAAAAATTATCTAAGTGTTACACTAATTACACCGATGAATGTAATTAGTGCACGAGGTGCACTGAGCATTACTCTATCTTTTGTAACAAGGGAAGGTGGAAGCTTCTCACAGGATCAATCGACTTCTGCAGTCTGTGCAGCCATCCATAGTGAGCAAGGTGTAACGTGGGAGGTGTCTCGCCTTCAAACCCCACAAGAGAACCGCTCTGTGCGGTTACGTGCTTTGCTAAAAGCAAATGGGAAATCAATTCCCATGCAACAGATGGAGAGATGGCCGATAGATTTCTCATGTAATAAATACGGGAGTTCTGTGTGTGTAAGAGGAACCTGTCCAAAGATGACCGGTTCTCATGCAACGTACTTGCACATGAAGGGGCCTTCATCCAACGCATGGGTCTCGCTCCCTATAAAAGGAGACCTCCACATCCTTTTGCATCATCCCCACGGTGAGAGACAAGAGAGCTCTTGTAGAGAGAAACAAGAGGGTCTTGCGGGAGAGCGAGCTTGAGAGAGTTTTGTGTAAGAGGATTTGTTCCTCCGGGTTTGGGTGTTGACTTCTTTGTATATTTCTCCACATCTAGTGAAGTTCCGTTGTCACCGTCGCCCGTGGACGTAGGGGGTAACCTCCGAACCACGTAAATCCTTGTGTTCCTACAGTGTGTGATTGATCCTTCTTCCTTCTCCTTTCTTCTTGTCGTACGGATTGAGATCTTGGGGTGTCACTCTGTCCGTCGGAGCGGTTGTGTCATAACAAACTGGTATCAGAGCCCAGTCGGGATTCGATCCGTATTCCTTGTTGATGGCTACAAAGTCGACATCAGCAATGAAATTCGACGTTGAAGTGTTCGATGGAAAGACGAAGGATTTCAATATCTGACGACTGAAGATGCAGTCCTTGTTAGTACAATAGGGACTGAGTAAGGCAGTTAAAGGCAACGTGGCTCTGCCGGCCGAGTGGAAAGATGAAGAGAAAGAAGAGTACATGGAGCGTGCTCTTGCGGCAATTCGTCTATGCTTGGCAGATGATGTGTTGAGAGAAGTTGCTGATGAAGACACCCCAGCAAAACTCTGGCTAAAGCTCGAGTCAAGGTACATGACGAAGTCTCTCACAAACCGCCTGTACTTGAAGTAGCGGTTGTTTACTTTTCGCATGAAAGAAGGTATGCCCATTTCCGATCATCTGAACGAGTTTAATAAGATCGTTATAGATCTTAAAAATATTGGTGTTAAGGTAGATGATGAGGATCAAGCCCTCATACTCCTAAGCTCATTACCTTCTTCATATGAGCATTTCGTTGATACTCTGCTATATGGGAGAGATGATATCTCTGTAGAAGATGTCAAGGCTTCCCTGAACTCCAAGGAGTTGAAACAGCGAGTTCTAGAAACTCATGGTGAAGATCGGGTAGATGGCCTGATGGTGCGAGGGAGAGCTGAGAAAAAGGAGTTTGGTAAAAATGGAAAGGCTAGATCAAAATCCAAGTCAGTAAAGAAGGTCAAGTGTTATGAATGCAATCAAAGAGGGCACATCCGGAAAGATTGTCCAAGATTGAAAGGAAAAGGTAAGGTTCATGAGGAGTCTTCTTCTGATACAGTAAATGTTGTTCAAGAGGAGACTGTAGAAGACGAGACTGTTCTGTCGGTCTCTACTAGCACTTCTGGGGATGACTGGATTCTTGATTCTGGTTGTACCTTCCACATGTGTCCTCACAGGGAATGGTTTTCTACTTACACAACAGTAAGTAATGGTACCGTAACCTTAGGGGATAATAGAACTCTTGCAGTTGCAGGGGTTGGTACGATTAGAATCAAGATGTTTGACAATGTCATCAGAACTCTAGAAGTGCGGCATATTCCAGAACTGAAGAAAAGTCTGATATCCTTAAGTATCTTGGACATGCATGGATACCGGTTTTCAGCAGAGAATGGAATCCTGAAAGTTTCTAGAGGTGCATTGGTTGTGATGAAAGGGAAGTTGATTAGTGGCCTTTATCATCTACAAGGCAGCACTGTGATGGGCAGTGCCAATCTGGCACGAAGTTTAGATGATCCTACTCAAGTGTGGCACATGAGACTGGGCCACATGAGTGAAAGAGGCATGATGGAGTTGAGCAAACGAGGTTTGCTTGATGGTCAGAAGACTGAGAAACTGGATTTCTGTGAGCATTGTGTGTATGGCAAGCAGTGCATGGTGAAATTCAGTACAGCAGTTCACAGGACTAAAGGCACTGTGGATTACATCCACTCTGACCTTTGGGGTCCTGCTCTGGTAGTCTCGAAGGGTGGTGCAAGTTATTTGCTGACCTTTATTGATGATTACTCAAGAAAGGTTTGGGTATATTTTCTAAAGAAGAAGAGTGAGGTGTTCGTCACTTTCAAGCAGTGGAAGGCGTTGATTGAGCGGCAGACTGGTAAGAAGATCAAGCGCCTCCGTACTGATAACGGTATGGAATTCTGCTCGAAAGAATTTGATGATTTCTGCAAGAACGAAGGTATCGTTCGACATCGCACTGTAGCAGGAACACCACAACAGAACGGTATTACAGAACGGATGAACATGACACTCTTAGAGAGAGCGAGAAGTATGTTATCTCAGGCAGGTCTGTCAAAGGTATTTTGGGCAGAAGCTGTCAACACTGCTTGTTACTTGGTGAATAGATCTCCGTCCACAGCCATAGAGTTGAAAACTCCCGAAGAGGTATGGTCTGGTTCTCCTTCCGATTATTCTCACCTTAGAATTTTCGGTTGTCTTGCCTATGCTCATGTCACAGGTGATAAATTGGAGCCAAGGGCAAAGAAGTTCATATTTGTAGGATATGCACAGACACAGGGTGTGAAGGCCTATCGGTTGTGGTGTACCGATCCTCAGTCACCCAAGTTCATGATTAAAAGAGATGTGACCTTCGATGAGTCTGCAATGCTCCAGGCGGGAGTGAAATCAACAATAGAAAATGGAGATCAAGTTAGTGGCAAGCATGGAGAGCTAGAGGTGAAGCTCTCCACAGAAAATGTAGTGCAAGAGGAGACAGCGCAAGTCCCAGATGAGACAGTTGATGTGCCAGAGAGCAGTACAGCACAACGGCAATCCCCTCAAAGGCAGTACAACATTGCAACCGACAGAGAGCGAAGGGTGATCAGACCACCTAGCAGGTACAGTCATGCTGACATGGTAGCATTTGCTTTATCTGTTGCAGATGATGTTGAGGGGGCAGAACCATGTTCTTATAGAGAGGCAATTGCATCAAAAGAGTCCTCTAAATGGCAGTTGGCCATGCAAGAGGAGATTGAGTCTCTACAGAAGAACAACACATGGAAGCTGGTGAAAGTACCACCTGGTCAGAAGATTGTGGGGTGCAAATGGGTCTTCAAGAAGAAAGAAGGAATCTTTGGTGTGGAAGATGCTAGATTCAAGGCACGGTTAGTGGCGAAAGGTTTCACACAGCGGGAGGGTATTGACTTCACTGAGGTATTCTCTCCTGTCGTGAAACATACCTCTATTCGTGTATTACTTGCTATAGTTGCTTTGCTTGATTTAGAGCTAGAGCAACTTGATGTTAAGACAGCGTTCTAACATGGTGAGCTGGAAGAGGAAATCTACATGCACCAGCCAGAAGGGTTCGTGGTTTCCGGTAAGGAAGATCATGTGTACCTGTTGAAGAAGTCTTTATATGGCTTAAAGCAATCACCTAGACAGTGGTACAAGAGGTTTGATACTTTTATGCTGAGTCATAATTACACCAGAAGTGATTATGATAGCTGTGTGTATCACAAAAAGCTTCCAAATGGTTCATTTATTTACTTATTGTTGTACGTAGATGACATGTTGATAGCTGCCAAGAACATGTCAGAAATTAACCACTTAAAATCTCAGTTGAATGGTGAATTCGAGATGAAAGATCTTGGAGCGGCAAAGAAGATCTTGGGAATGGAGATTCACAGAGACCGTAGCACTGGAATGTTGTACTTGTCACAGAAGAAGTACGTGGAGAAGGTGCTGGAGCGGTTCGACATGAAAGATTGCAAGACTGTGAGCACTCCATTGGCAGTCCACTTCAGATTGTCTGTTGATGATTCACCGAAGACAGAGAAGGAGATGGAACTGATGTCTAAAGTTCCATATGCGAGTGCAGTTGGTAGTATTATGTATGCCATGGTATGTACTCGACCTGATATTTCCCATGCTGTTAGTGTGGTTAGCAGGTATATGGGAAATCCTGGGAAGGTCCACTGGGCGGCTGTGAAGTGGATTCTTCGTTACCTCAGAGGTGCTTCAGATGTGAGCCTAGTATTTCAGAAAGGAAGCAGTGATGGTAGTCAGCTGGTTGGCTACGTCGATTCAGATTATGCTGGTGATCTGGATAAGAGGAGATCTCTGACAGGTTATGTCTTTACTTTTTCGGGCTGTGCTATTAGTTGGAAGGCTGTGTTACAGTCTACAGTGGCTTTGTCTACGACAGAGGCAGAGTATATGGCAATGGCAGAAGGAGTGAAAGAAGCCTTGTGGCTGAGTGGTTTGGTTAGCAATCTGGGTCTTGTACAGGAGACGACTCCGGTGTACTGTGATAGTCAGAGTGCTATACATCTGACCAAAAATCAGATGTACCATGAGAGGACCAAACACATCGACGTCAGGTATCACTTTGTTCGTGATGTTGTCTTGCAGGGTACCGTAGCTATTCAGAAAATCTCTACAGCAGAAAACCCCGCCGACATGTTGACGAAGCCCATTCCTTCGGAGAAGTTCAGGCATTGCCTGGGCTTGGTCGGCTTGCAGAGCACATGAGGTGGCCCCAATAGGGGCATTGGCGGCAATGGTGTCGTAGTAGAACTTGGCACTTGATGCGGCTTGTGAAGACAGGCCAAGAGGAGAATTGTAACGTGGGAGGTGTCCCACCTTCAAACCCCACAAGAGAACCGCTCTGTGCGGTTAGGTGCTTTGCTAAAAGCAAATGGGAAATCAATTCCCATGCAACAGATGGAGAGATGGCCGATAGGTTTCTCATGTAATAAACACGGGAGTTCCGTGTGTGTAAGAGGAACCTGTCCAAAGATGACCGATTCTCATGCAACATACTTGCACATGAAGGGGCCTTCATCCAACGCATGGGTCTCGCTCCCTATAAAAGGAGACCTCCACATCCTTTTGCATCATCCCCACGGTGAGAGACAAGAGAGCTCTTGTAGAGAGAAACAAGAGGGTCTTGCGGGAGAGCGAGCTTGAGAGAGTTTTGTGTAAGAGGATTTGTTCCTCCGGGTTTGGGTGTTGACTTCTTTGTATATTTCTCCACATCTAGTGAAGTTCCGTTGTCACCGTCGCCCGTGGACGTAGGGGGTAACCTCCGAACCACGTAAATCCTTGTGTTCCTGCAGTGTGTGATTGATCCTTCTTCCTTCTCCTTTCTTCTTGTCGTACGGATTGAGATCTTGGGGCGTCACTCTGTCCGTCGGAGCGGTTGTGTCATAACACAACGGATACACAACCGCTTACTCCTCAACCCCCCAAAGAACTGGATCACCGGTCTGCGCTCTTCGCCTCCGCTCTTCCTCATATGTGTGTGTATGTGTGTGCTTGTACATGTTTGTTACGTGAGTTTACGAGCCACACGAATTTGCTAGATTCATAATATTGTTTCATTACGGCCTAAATTGAGCTTAAATGGGGAATGGGAGTCTCCATGAGCTTTGCCTCTGAGATGACTCGGTTGAGTTTTGAAAGCCAGCCATATTAATTAATTTATATAAGCACAACTATTTTTTGGAATTCACTTAATTTGAAGCCACCATTTTTTTTCGAACAATCATATTCCCAGATAGTCCCATTCTTCTAGCCGAACCTTTTCCTTTCTGTATCTGATGATGTTGATCATGTACAATCTGAGGTTAGCTTTCATGAGAATTTCACATATATCATTAGAAAATCTCCTAACCAGCTATATGTCAAGGTCATCATATCCGAAAGAAAGGTAACTTCTGAAACACCCCACCCAAAGGATGTTGTCTCAATAGACCTAGCTATTTATACCGTTCCATTAGTTCCAAGTTCTAACTATGCTAATTAACACATCAACTCGGACAAAGAGCTACTGTCACTCATAGCTAGCCCTGTGTTAAGGCAAATTACTGCTCGTTTACTGTCCCTAAAAAGGATCTTCACAGAGAGATCGTAATTAAGGTAATATATACATAAAAGCCGATTGCTGATTGATGTGCTGATCATATACATGCATCAATGTATTCATCTCTTGAAACATATTATTCTCTAAATTTAATATGTCTATCCATAATTTGCTCAACATTTGTCCCTGATGACTTCCCTTTGCATGCATTGTTATAATAGGAAATCCCCCCTCCAAAAGCCTGATTGAACAGACCCCAATGGTATGCTATCTTCCCCACCTTCACATATCTCAAACTCCTTCTGTTGTTCCCAAGTTCTTCATCTGATGCAGTACTCTCTCTGCATGCATGACCGTACCAGGCCCCATGTACTACAATGGTGTCTACCACCTCTTCGACCAGTATAACCCCAAGGGTTGCCATCTGGGGCAACATTGTCTAGGCTCGGTACTCCCATCTCCACCGACCACATCACTTGGACTTCCCTACCCCCGGCCATCTACCCATCGAGCCCTTCGACATCGAGGGCTGCTGGTGGGGCTCCTCCATGGTATGGAAAGACATTAAGGAGGTTGTGAGCATCCGGGGTGATGTAATGTGTGGCCCCGGAGTCGGGATATCAAGCATAAGAGGGTATCGCAAGAGATGTTAGTGAACAGAGCATAGCAGGATCCGAGCAGTCTATTGAGGATCGTTCTGAACAGTCATGAGCAAGTTTCGAGCACTCAAGTAAGGGTGGTTCCGAGTAGTCTCAAGCAAGTTCCAAGCAAGTGAGAGTAATTCCGAGCAGAGAGAAAAATGGAGCACACCGAGGCTTAGAACAGGGTCAAAACTAGAAGGGCAGCTCTGAGCACGACTAGGAACAAGCCACCCATTGCTAGAACAGGGTGTGCCAATTCATGCACAACTCTCTATCCGAGCACTGGGTCACCCTCAAGCGGCTACTGCGACACTTGAAAGGGTCCGTTGGTCACGGCCTGCTACTTCCTTGGGGCTCTCCTCTTTAGCTCAACGCCTTTAACAATGCCGATTGGGCTGACTCCTCCTATGATCGACGATCGACGGGTGACTATCTCATTTTCTTGGTCCATAATCTAATTTCCTGGAGCTCGAATAAGTGGCACACCGTCACCCGCTCGAGTACGGAGTCCGAATACACGGCCTTAGCCAATGTCACAGCTGAGGTTATTTGGTTACACTCTCTTATGGCTGAGCTTCGCATCGTCATGTCGGCACCCCTGGTTAAGTGGTGTGACAACACTGGCACCATCTACCTTGCAGCAAAATATCGTGTGTTCCATGCCCATACGAAACACATCGAGATAGATTTTCACTTCATCTGTGAGCAAGTGACGTCGCTTCAACTCATTGTCTCCTTCGTGTCCACGAATGGTCAACTTGCTGATCTTCTTACCAAACCATTGCCCAGGCGTTGTTGGCATCCCTAGCATCACCGACCCTGCCCTTTCACGTCCACGCCCCATCTCACATAGATAGTGGAGAATCGGCGGTATTCTTCTCCTTGGAGGAGGTCAACCTGTCCATGCTGCCCTTTGAGCACGCTATCATTGCCCGAACCCCGCAAGGTCACCCCCCTTCCAAGAAATTTGGGCACACCGCGTTCACTGATGCCAGTTCAAACAAGACTTCATCATAAGCGCCCTTGACCCTAAGTATCTGTTGCTCCGATTTCTAAGCCAGGAGGATTACTTGCAGTTGTTGCTTAGGGAAACTCTTTATGTCTAGGGTCGCTTGTTCTGCTTCTTCAAGTGGAGCATATATGGCATTCTCTTCGTCGGCTGATTCGCCAGTAGTACCTGTTTGGGCGGAGTTTCCCGACATGCTTGCGAACCTTTACCAAGACCCCTCCATCCGATCCATCACTGGTAAGATCGGCCTAATTCTAAAGATTGACCCCAACACGTAGAATCTCTCCAATTCCTCCACCACTAGAGTTTGCATTGAGTTAGATGTATCCAAGCCGCCTCCTAGTTGAATCTGGATCGAGCTCCATGGAGGAGGGGATGGAAACCGATATGTTATCTCAACCTATCATCCTATTGTTCCTCCTGCATCCGAATAGGCCATGACGTTGCTGCCTGCAAGAAGTCCAATGTTAGTGATGGACCTGATCGTGATGGCCACCCTCTTGGGGGGGAAAAGCTCAGCGTGTTGATCCTCCTGCTCCCTACCTAACCACAGGGCCACCTATTGGCGTTGCTACTCCACCTTCAAGAACTATTGCTATGTCCCAACCGCTCCCACCTACCCGCAAGTCCAAGCCAGAGTGGCGCCCTATGTCTCATCCTCGTGTCTTGGGTCCAACTGTTCAAGTAAATAATTCTTTCGATGCCCTTCAGAAAAAAGACGAAGGGCATGTTGATGTTACTCATGAGCTACCTGCGCTAATCGAGAAGAACAAGTCTGCTTCCCCTTCTTCCCAAGATGATGTTTGTATATCTTTGGTGGTTATTGCCAATGTCTCCTATGAGCTGACTAATGATGATATTCTTGCTCATGTCTCGGATGTTGGCACATCTGATTTGTTGCACTCGCCTGTTACTCGCCTTGCTACCATGCAAGTCCTGGACCCTCTCTTTTCTCCGATTTCTTAGGCTTTAGATGTCCCACCCTCTCTTGAGGCCGATCTCGTGGCCCCTAAAGATCCCTTGCTGGAGGGCCATGTTGGTGGAGTCTCCCCCTCTATTCGAGTTGCTACATATGAATCCATTTCTGTTGTGTAGCCTACTGCATCACCTGTCCTAGCTCTACCGCTACCTGCTACTACTGAGGCACATGTGGGGCCCCCTAGGCGTCTCTCAACATGCCGGTTATAGAAGAATCCTGCTCCCCATGCTCTAATATTGCGATCAGCGTGCAATACCATCCTTTGAGTCCACCACGTTCTTCATCTTTGACTGCTAACTCTTCCTCAACATCTTCAGGCCGTCAGTGCATCTTTCGCCCGAGTCACAAGGGTGGTATTAGAATCTACTTGCCTATACCCCAGGCTCGTTGTCCAAGCCCTCCTTGCACTAATCTGCTAGATGATTTAAATTCTGCTATTTTTTTACACGACTCTTGGAACCAAATGCTACGAGATCCAACGGACACACAGTCCCCCACTAGTGCTGTCAATGTCAATGCGATGGCATTTATCTCTCAAGTCATTTCATGTCAGGAATCTTTTAAAAATCTTTATACAGCTCACAAACTTTGGGTTGGAAGTTATCCATCCGACGAGGATGATCGTGAAGATGAAGATGAAGAAGAAGACCGATGCCCCCATCGCTTGGGTCTTTGTCCCTGATCCATGCTCTGTCATAAAACTCCATGGGATTGTTCTTCACTGTAAAATTTGGCGTTTAATCCCCTTGACTTTGGACCGTTTGTATTGGTAGCATAGTCTCATTAAGTATATTATATTTAAAATAATTTAAAATAAAAAGAAAATAAAAATTTAAAGATGAATAGTAAGCTAAACTAGCAATTAATGTGTGTACGTGAGAGAGAGAGAGTGACGTGAGAGAGAGGGGAGAGGAGAGAGGTAGAGAGAGAGGATGATAGATATATTAAAAAATATTAAAAATATATAAATATAATATTTTAATGGTCACCATTATCGGGTTAATGTACTACTTATCAAATCACACTGGATTAAAAATAAATTAGCCCATCTCCTTACTCTCGGATTACCTCTCCGGATTACTTTAATCAGGTTGAGTTAACCCACTCTTAGCCTAACTCCATACCAAAGCCAACCTTTATGCTTTGATTGAGAGTTAGAGTTAATCAGTTTTAAAAAAAGAACTAACAATGAATTATCTTGGGATTTCAAAACCCACCCCGGAAGGTGGGTTACTCCAGAGATACTCTCTCTGCATTAATTAATACTATATTTCTCTTCTCCCTCTCTTAATTAATGCTACACCTCTCTCCCCTCTCTCTATTGTAATTAATGTTATCTTCTCTCTCTATCGATCTCGATCGAAAGTTTATGTTTAATAATTTTTATCATTGTTAAATTTTTAGTTAGTAATATTAAAAATATTTTTTAAAAATTTTTATTATTGTAAAGGGCATGTTTATCATATACAATCTATTCAAAATATTTATAAGATTTAAAAAATAAAGATGTTAAGATAAATAGTAACTTTTAAAAATATTTATGATTTTTAAATTTTAATTAGTGAGATTAATGATATTATTTATCAGAAAAAAATATTTTCAGAGTATAATTTATAAAATATATTAAAAATATTTAAAAAGTAAGATAAAATATCTTTTAAAAATGTACAGCAACATAAACACATAATTATTGTCATTTTTGACTTTTAAAATTTAGTTAGTGAGATTATTGATGTTATTTATCAAAAAAATTAATTTCATGATATATTAAAGTTATATAATTTATTCAAAAATTTAAAATTTAATATAAAATAAATTTTTTAAATATGAACAACAACGTAAATCTGTAATTAATGTCATTTTTTACTTTTAAATTTTAATTAGTGACATTATTGATGTTATTTATCAAAGAAAATTTATTATCATAGTATATTATATTTATAGACTATATTCAAAAATTTTAAAAAATAAGATAAAATAAATTTTTTTAAATATGAACAATAATACAAACACGTAATTAATGTCAATTTTTACTTTTAAATTTTAATTAGTGACATTATTGATGTTATTTATCAAAGAAAATTTATTGTCATCGTATATTATATTTATAGAATATATTAAAAATATTTAAAAAAAGATAAAATAAAAATTTTAAATATGAACAATAATACAAACACATAATTAATGTCAAGTTTTACTTTTAAATTTTAATTAGTGACATTATTGATGTTATTTATCAAAACAATTTAATTTCATAGTATATTATATTTATAGAATATATTAAAAATATTTAAAACATAAGATAAAATAAAAAATTTTAAAGATGAATAGTAACATAAACACGTAATTATCAATATTTGTGACTTTTAAAATTTAATTACTGAGATTATTGATGTTATTTATCAAAAAAATATTTTCATAGATTATTCAATTTATATAATATAATAAAAATATTAATAAATTAAGATAAAATAAAATTATTTAAGATGAACAGTATCTCAAACCTGTAATTAATGTTGTTTTTTACTTTTAACATTTAATTAGTGAGATTATTGATGTTATTTAAAAAAATATTTCCATTTGATATTAATATTATAGAATATATTAAAAATAATTTAAAGTAAAATAAAATAAAATTTTAAGATAAACATTAATCAAAATCCATAATTAATGATATTTTTATGTTTATTTTTTAATTAGTGATATTATTTATGTCATTTATAAAAATATTAATGATATTATTTATCAAGAATATTATTATTTTATGCTATATTAAATTTATAACCTATAGTAAAAATAATTTAAAACTAAAATAAATTAAAAAAAATTAAAGATGAATAGTAGTTTGAATTAGTAATTAATATGTGAGAGACAGATAGTGACACGAGAGAGAGAGAGAGGGGAGGGGAGAGAGAACGAGAGATATATTAAAAAGTTAAAAATATATATTAATATAATATTTTATTTATCATCCTTATCAGATTAACTTATTATTTATCAAATCATACTAGATTAATTAAATGTAGATTAATTCACCACTTTATTCTCAGATTAACTATCTTCCTATCAAAATCAAAAATGAGATAATTCTAAATTATTTTAATCAGATCGGGTTAATCCACCTTTTAACTTAATTCCATGCCACAGTCAACCTAAAGATCAAAAGCAGATAAGCCCCGTGAGAACGAACACTCACAGAAATAGAACAAAACTCTCCCGGTCTGTGAGGAATCCACGTCAGCCTATCCTGAATCCAAATAGATGCGTCGACCCTTTCGGTCACAGTGACCAACAAGTGCACCAATCCGGACGCCCAGAAACCACCTCGGAAGATGGAAGCCCAGATGTGGGTGGGTGGAGCTGCAGGGACCAACTAATGGCCTGCGCCACCTACAGACTACAGTGCCACCTGGGGATTGGGATATGATGGGGATACCTGAGATGCTCACCCGCTGTGCTTCTTTTCTCCTTTTTTTTTTTTTTTGCTGGCCTCCAACGCCGGAATCGATTCAAAAGGAAACCCAGTACTGACGATGCTGCGCATGCGTCTGTTGTCCAGTTGCTAAAGGAGAGAGACCCCAGGCCATCAGTGCCTTGAGGACTGTGGGGGGCACTATTGAAGTTTCCTCTTCAATCTCTCCCTTCCTGACCCTTCTAGCCATCCAGGGAAGAAAGAAAGGTACCTTTATTAGTTCTAGTTTCTTTCCAGGTGTTGGGACAAGAAAGGTCTGAGAGAGGCATCAAGCTCCCAGCTGCTTGGTTCGATTTAAGTACATGGCAGATAATCTTGTCTACTGATCCATTAACTCACCTCTCAGACGTGTCAGGAGTAGTCAGGGCTTGTGATACCTGTTCTCTTAGCCACCAATACGACCATTACACTTGATCCAGCTAGCTTTGTTATTTAATCACAGAAAGGCTTTTGTTTTTGTCATCTGTTCACCTCTCATATACTGTTCTGGCCCTTCTGGGTTGGCTGCTCTCTTCTGCTTCTTTTGCTTGTCAAATGAACATGCTATCTTATGCAAGATAAGCATGTATATAGGGCAGGTATTTTGCCCACAAAAGCAAAAGGGAAGGATGTGAGTGGCCACTCTATACTGTGGATTAAACTGCAAGGGATAGGAAACTAGTGTGTTTAGCTAAGCAAGATGCACTGTGAACCTGTAATGCCATGTAATTTAAACCTCCCACTAGGATCACATAAAACAATGATGGGGGGGTTTCAAACTTCTGCTTTAAGATTCTAGAGGATATAGAGAAGATCTTCTCACCCTCTCTTCATGCACCACAACAGCCTCCCCACCCAGCAAGTTGTAGCATTCATTGTTTGTGGAAGAGGAGCAGAGAGCCCAGAACTAGGGTATAACAGGGAAAGAAAATGAACTTTTCCATCATATGCATGTTCGAATGGTACAAGGAAATTAATGGGAATATATTGGACAAAATAGATTTAAGTACTTCACTTCCTTCCCAAAGCAAGTTAATAAATATTATAGTTCTGTTTTTTAAAAAAAGGATTGAAAATTTTAGCGTAGTTGTCTATTTCACAATCATGCTACTACACAGTTTAATTAGTCTTCAAAGTATTGCCTTTTCCCTCACGACCGATGCATATCGTTTAGCGTGCAGATCCCCTAAATTTCCAATCTCAGATTGATTTTTTTATTTTAAGTTATTAACGCCGGTTATACTCTTACAGATCTAAATTGGACAAAAAGTGTTCCTTAAATTTATAGAATCTTTCTATTTATTTTGGTTTTTTATTAAACATCTCTATCAATATCAATTTTTGTATTCATATTGATAGATGTTGCATGTTTGATTAACCTCTATACATGAATAGTAATACAATCATATTGAAAGAATGTAATATTATACCAAATTTAATACACGTCCAAACCTAAATTAAAAGTGGTATAAAACTGATTAATTGTGAGAATCCGCAAATTACTTACGTTCTCTCCCCTTCCTCCACTCTTAATTCTATTGTTCCTGATCTTCAGTGTCATCCTTGATTGATACTCCATCCATATCAATGTCAATATTGATATGATCTATAACCTAAAAATGTTAATATCAAAACTAATATTATACCAAAATTAATACTCTAATGCAAGTAATTGTAGCATTTCCCTAAAACCATGCACGTTTTCCTCGGTGATTCCCTCTCGAGTCTCATACACTTTTGATTTTTTGGTAACTTTTCATTTTGTGTGTGTTTTGTTATTCTAAATTGTGGGTTCGAATTTTGCTTCTTATTTGAGAATGAGTTTCTCTTGCATCTCTCCCAAGATTTGAGGCCTCACTCAACTTCTCTCCTTTCATGTTTCTCTTACGCTTTCTCTTCCTTCTTCTACAACTATACATAACTAAAAGAGTTAAATCACTTCTGTGACAAATTAATTAGAAAATTCTTGTCTAGCTATATATTAGCCTGGAATTGCACCACTTATTAGCCCGTTCATTGCACAAGGGGTGGGGTTGATAGTTTAGAAATATTGGCAATTCATGCGAAATAAAATAATGTGGAGATGAGTGAAAAGAAGTATGAGACATTAATTAGATAATCTAGGGGAATTATTCTCATTCTCACAACATAAAATAATATGGGTGTTAAAAATAAATATTGAGATGCGAGAGACCAATCCTAAATACAGTACAATGTATTGGAGGTTCAAATCCAGAAGTCTCTAAATTATCAAACAATCCGATGCAAAATTAACTAACAAGTAGCTAGAATGGATATCATAGTATATTCTTTCTTTTATCTTCTGTCTATATTTAATGTGGAACTCTCGGAAAGGACCTCTAAAAATTTCAATCCTAGTGTGTTTGATCGTTCAAAGTTCCATATGATTATATGTTTGGCAAGCTCTGGCTGTATTCGGCGTTCTTCCTCTTCAGACCGCAGAGGAAATGGACGGAGGTGGTGACTGGAGATATCAGGGGTTAACAGATGAAATCGATCGAGGAAAACGCGAAACGATCATCACAGGCGATAGATTTGTGTGCCTGCTGCAAATCCCATCAGGACGTGCGAAGAAACAGTGAGCAATCCAAGAAGAGTCCAATTAACTAGGGTGGGCAGGGGTCAGTTCACATCTAATCACTGATGTAATACTCAATGTTCACATGGGGTAATTACAGAGTCGGTGCACCAAATAAGTAAATTTTTTTTGAATTTTTTTAACGTGATACTTAAATCATCTTAATCTTAATTTATCGTATGAGACACATCTTGATTTTACATCTTAAAAAAATCTAAAATAAAAAGATCTGATTTTTGAATAATTAGATCCAACAATATTCATTTGAAACGATTTTCTTTTTCAATTTTCTTAGACCGTAAGATGATAGTGTGTTTTTACTGTAATTAAGAGTGACTTGAGATTCATATTATTTGTTTTTTTTAAAAAATTATTTATTTGATGCATACTCTGGGTGTATGATTACATCCGAGTGTGCACGAAGTATATATATTACTGAAATCGTTATGGACAAAATTTTTGACAAACCCGCGAGTGACAGAGAGGGTACACACTACACAGCTTATGGCCAAAATACTTTCAAATTCTTCAAGTGATGAGCTTAGTAGTCACGAGGTTTACGTGACCATGATCTCAATTAGTTTGGTGGAGGGGCTCTTCAATTAACACCCTCGTGAATCTTGTGATACTCAATTAATAGCACCGACATGTTTAAGAATTTGTGATGAAATTAAGTAATTGAGATATTGTCCTAATTATGTAAGAATCGATCGGTTGACTTCAGTTTGATGAGACGACCCAACTGGAAATTCAGACGAAGGAATTTTTAAGCTCAAGCTAATCGTCACTAATTTAGATCTACAAATAGTTTTCTTCCTGGACTTCCCTGCTCATTAATTTCCGCCCACGTCTAATCCAACCAGAACAGTAGAACACACCACCACTCGCCCTCTATAGTCTATAAATGCACCCTCACCCCACTCCCCTTGTGTCATCACCACCACTTCCCTTTCTCCAAGCAAAGATTTAACAGATCAGTCCCTGTTCCCACCACCACCTGCTCTGTTTGTAGCGCAGGAAGGGGAGCAACCCCACACCCATGGGTGGTGTCCAAAGCCCAGCCCTGCGCAGATGGGCTCTCCTGCTGCTGTGCCTCTTCTTGTTAGAAGCGGGGAGCCGGCCGGCGGTGGAGGCCGCCCACACCCTGTACAGCGAGTACCTGACCTCCGAGGCTGCCGTGGTGGGGGGGAAGCACAGGACAGGGTACCACTTTCAGCCCCCTAAGAACTGGATCAATGGTGCGTACGTCTCCTCCACTCCTCTCCCTCTCCCTCTCCCTCCCTTGTTCACCGACTAATCTGACACAGAGAACTCCGTGATCCGTTTGCGTATCCCCCCCCCCATCATGTGCGTTATCCTTTTTCCTGTTTTGTTTATGTTGGATTACTTGTGTTCCTAATTATTTTGTGTTTTTCTTTCGGGGTTTCCACTGTTTGAGTTGTAACCGGTCATTAATCCTGCTGCGCAACCCCTCCTCCCAAGGCCCTCCCCAGGCTGTGGGATGGCGTTAGCAGGAAATGATCACCCGGATCAGGAACCGTGTGGCACACCGCTCGGTTGGCCGACCCGGCTCGGCCGACCATACTTATTGTGGTTATCACTTATGACATGGATTGCGATATTGTGTGGTGGGGGGAGGGGTGAGCAAGTTGTAGCCTGATCCATGCATGCCTACGAGGCTATGCTATGCTCCCAACTATTGTTTTCCTCACTTCAAGACCCACCAATCATGCATCTACTAGCTATATGATCGATAATTCATGGGTATTTCAATTCGTTGTTGGAGCCATATATCTTTTTTTTTTTTTTAGTTTGAATGTGCATGCATGAGATACAAGTTACCCCTCACATATGTTACAACTCAAATGTTTCTTTAGAATACATTTGAATGTTTCAAGGCTAGTGAAGAAGTCTCATTAATTGGCATCGATCCGCGGGCATGAAATGTAACAATTACGCATGCAGTCTAATAATTACTTACTGCCTGTGCGTAGTACTTGTACGAGATCCTAATTAACTTCTTCTGTTCAATGAGATGCTAACTCGATCGCCTCCTTCTTCTGTTTTTGCATGGTCACATCGATCAACGTGCACGCAAATTAACATGATGAACAGATCCCAATGGTACGTTTCCTCATACTGATCATATGTCCGTGATGACCTCTGTATTGCCAAAGAGAGAGGATCTCCCTCTCCCTCCAGTTGACCTAATTAAACTCTGCCGATACCTAGCCACAGTTGAAGCCGATTAGATACCGACCGAGTTTAATCGCCAACTGAGAGCGTGTCCGTGGGATCCTCTCTCTTTACCATGTGGAGCTGGTTTTGATTGGTGTGAGATGGCAAATTAACCCTGCAGGCCCCATGTACTATAATGGCGTCTACCACTTCTTTTACCAGTACAACCCCAAGGGTGCCGTGTGGGGCAACATCGTCTGGGCTCACTCCGTCTCCACCGATCTCGTCAACTGGAAGGCCCTGCCCCCCGCCATCTACCCATCCAAGCCCTTCGACATCAACGGCTGCTGGTCGGGCTCTGCCACCATCCTCCCCGGCAACAAGCCCGCCATCCTCTACACCGGCGTCGACCAACAGAACCGGCAGGTCCAGAACATCGCCCTCCCCAAGAACCTCTCCGACCCCTTCCTCCGGGAATGGGTCAAGCCCGACAACAACCCCGTCATCAACCCCGGCGCCGGCGTCAACGCCAGCGCCTTCCGGGACCCCACGACGGCGTGGCTGGGCGGCGACGGGCAGTGGCGGGTGTTGGTGGGCAGCAAGAGGAAGCGCCGAGGGGTGGCCGTCCTGTACAGGAGCAGGGACTTCGTGAGGTGGGTGAAGGCGAAGCACCCGCTGCACTCGGCGGCCGGCACCGGCATGTGGGAGTGCCCGGACTTCTTCCCGGTGTCCCTCAGAAGCAAGAACGGGCTGGACACCTCCAAGGCGGGGGCCGGCCTGAAGCACGTCCTCAAGGTGAGCCTGGACGTCACCAGGTACGAGTACTACACGGTGGGGAGGTACTACCCCAAGACCGACAGGTACGTGCCGGACGGCTCGTCGCCGGACGACGGCACCGGGCTGAGGTACGACTACGGGAACTTCTATGCCTCCAAGACGTTCTTCGATCCGGAGAAGGGGCGGAGGATTCTGTGGGGGTGGTCGAACGAGTCCGACAGCGTGACCAGCGACGTCCAGAAGGGCTGGGCCGGCATTCAGGTGACCACACATACATATAGATTAATTATAGACGACGACGACGACGACATGGCTGCATGAATGCACATGCATGGTGCTCATCTTGCACTGCTTGATCGATCTGCTTTAAGATTTTTGCAGTGCGACTGTGTAAGAATCAGTTGGAATATATAGGTTAATTAAGTTAAGGCTGACTGCTTCCAATTCAAATGATCCGATCTCGTGTTGCATTAATGTGGCGCTGCAGACGATCCCGAGGGCGCTGTGGCTCGACGAGAGCGGGAAGCAGCTGGTGCAGTGGCCGGTGGAGGAGCTGGAGAAGCTCAGAGGGAAGAGCGTGGAAGCCCGTAACGTGATGCTGGGGAGGGGTGATCACTTTGAAATCAACGGAATACTTGCCTCACAGGTACGTACGTACATGCAGTCTTTTGCAGCCGTACACACTTGTTCATCAACCTATTAAAATCGCGTCAACTTGGATGCATATATAAAGATGATTAACCTCGTTTGAGTAATGCTACGTACATATTGTGCCACATCTATGGAGGTGTGACATACCACTCTCCTCGGTCACCATCCGATTTAAAAATTTGATGGTAAAGATGTGTATGTCAATTAACTCTCTATTATATCTCTTCTTTCTCAACACATGCAGGGGCCATTTGTTCTCTCTCTCTCTCTCTCTCTCTCTCCAATTTCCTTTCAAAACAGAGTCTCGACTATGTTTAATTAAAGATGTGGCGCATACTAGCTCTAAGTAATATGTTGCTCTCAGCTGATGAGTCCAATTATTAAGCGCTGCTTTTAGCTCCTCCACGGGGTGGTCCATGGCCGCACACTGTCTTTTTAATTAGGGAGGTAGCTAGTTCTCTGCCTCGATCATGTTTAATCCAACCTTAGCTGAAAAGTGGATAGACATGGTCTAATTAATACTATAATCCCGGTTCTTCCAAGATCTCTGTCCCTGGTTCATTCTCGCCCGCTGATTCCTCTTTTGTCGGCGTCCCTTTTGGTCGATGAAGAGGGTTATAATTAAGTGCATATAAAAAATTGGTGAAGAGTACCTACTTCCTAAACCAGATGCCCGTTCAGTCGCACACATCCCATAATCCATGAACTCATAAACACCGTCCAATAAACGTTAGTGTAGCGGGACATCACCTCTCTCATTAAAGGCAGGTCTCAAGATTGATTCCTGATTAATTTCTTCAGTTCAATGGGGAGTAAGTTTTTTCTGAGTTTTTTGGGCTTCCCAATCGAGTCGACTCAATCGACCCATCCGCATATATAGGGGTGCCCATGTACGTAGGTGTCTAATCAAATATCAACTCACCACTTCTTTTCTGTATGGTTCTTTGTTTATGTCTGGGAATCATGCACATGTGAGGATTTTTAAAAAAAAAAACGCAGGCGGACGTGGAGGTGACGTTCGAGATAGTGTCCGGCCTGGAGAAGGCAGAGGCCGCCTTGGATGCCGCGAGCTGGGCGGACCCGCAGGCGCTGTGCGAGCGGAGGGGCGCCGACGCGGCGGGCGGGGTCGGGCCCTTCGGTCTTTGGGTGCTCGCCTCCGGGGACCTCAGGGAGCGCACGGCCGTCTTCTTCCGCGTCTTCAGGGTCCCCCACAACTACAAGAAGCACGTCGTCCTCATGTGCCATGACGCCACCAGGTACGTACGTACGCCTCGCATGGGATGGATGCTTAATTTTTTAGATCGAGAACATCGGTCTCGATCTCCCAATTAACGTTAACATATGTGTATATATATATATGTCTTTGTATGTCACAAAGAGCATGCACATTGTTTATGATTTGAGTATATATATATACTACACTGCCAAATTCAAGCCCATAATTAATTTATAAAATAAAACCAAACTTTATATCAAAAAAAAGACAATTATATATAAGTCCAAACCATGACTTTTTGTTTACATGGAAGGATCAATATATATTAATTGTTTTGTTAGCTTAATGCATGTTTGGGATAATACATGTAGCTAGCCCCCGGAGGGAGGGACTAATTAATAACTGGCACTTATCACCACACCATGCATGGCAGGTCGACAACCCAGGCCGGCGTGTGGAAGCCGTCGTTTGCAGGGTTCGTGGACGTGGACATCCAAAAGGAGGGGAAGATATCTCTAAGGAGCCTGGTACGTATAATGTTCACCACCAAGCCCCCATTTGAACTACGACTACTCTTCTTCTTCTTCTTCTTCTTCTTCTTCTTCTTCTTCTTCTTCTTGTTCAGAGGGACAACTTGTTTGATAATTAAGTTTTCCCTGGTCAATTAAACTGATCGATCGATCACGTACGTACAGATTGATGGCTCGGTGGTGGAGAGCTTTGGGGCGGGAGGGAAGACATGTATCACGTCGAGGGTCTACCCTGCACACGCCGTGGGCGGCGGCGCCCACCTGCACGCGTTCAACAACGGGGCCGCCCGGGTGAAGATCTCGCGGCTGCAGGCATGGCAGATGGGCTCCCCGCCCAACATGAATTGAGTTGAATTGGATGGACCCATGCATCGATCACTTGTGCATGTGGCACTGTTAGGCCGACTTTGGTAACGGAGCAGAATCATTAAGCAGGTTAGGGTAACGGAGTGGAATAAGCCGGTTAATTAGTGCGTGCTCTGTTAAATTTCAAGTACGTAGTTTCAGGCTGCAGGTTCTGCTGCTCCGGCTTGTGCCGAGTTATTAATATATCTATAATCCCCGTCCGTAGTGTGCGAGATATATATATCTATATAAATGTAGGGATTAGATGGCACTTGATTAATATATGAGAATGAGAAATAATCTTACTGCAACTTCACAGGCGGCGGGGGAGATCGATCGATCTAATTCGGAAGTTATACCAAGCAGCACAGCTTCTAGTAGTACTGCATGTACGTAGTAGTAGTGTGGTGATGTTCATTTACTTTTCTAATTATGCATCACTATTCTTCAACCAATTAGGTGAAGGTATCATGTGAGTGGGCGTGCCTGAAAAGAATGGCCGGAGCAGCATATCTTAATTAATTAGTACGCAAATCCAAAGTTAGCGAACAAGAAGCTAGTAAACGAATGTATATACTAATAAAAACACAGTCTTATGTTCCAAAAAACAAGAGTTACATATATATACAGTGGGCTGCGGGCAACTGTGACATATACCCGGCCCCCAACCCAACATTTGCACTGCCAACGCCTGTGAAATTAGGTTGTAATTCACTCTCTGCAATAGAAAATTAATGGGTACAAGTATATTGATCGATAATGGAGCCAGCCAATTGCATGCAGAATTTAGATGCAATAATTCAAACCTCATGCCAAGCATGCATCGCCAGGTCCTGAATCTTCCGACCTGCCAATGGTTTGAGATCGGCAGTGGATGGCAAACGGCGCCCACCAAAATGCGATGCTCTAGCTGTGTGTTGCACACACCAAGCAGAGATACATTTCACGTGAAACAGGATCTCCTATATATTATTATAGTTGGGTCGGTTCGAGGTTAGGCCTTACACTTATTCGGGCCCGACCCATCCGACCCGACATAACCCGAGCCCGAGTCCGGATCAGACTTAGAAATCAATGAGTCGAATCTAAGACAGATCAGCCTAAACTAGACCCAATAATGTAGACCCATTAACAACCCTATTCTATTATGGAGCAAAACTTTGTGTCCACTCTTCTGCACCTGATGATCATGATGTATGTGGGGTACATAACCACGTTCGTACACGGCATGTCAAGTGGAAGGGAGCTGTATATAAGAAATGGCACACGTGCATACCCACGGACCATGCCGAATGATACCGTCTTCAGCTTTTTCCTCCACAAGCACCCATAATACATGCGCGCATGCAGATCTGCAAGTCAACTGACCCGAGGAATCGGTCGTCTAAATTAGAATCACTCCAATATGATATAATAATGGGCGTATTTAGCCCAACTTTTAGTTTGAAATCACTTTGGATTTTAAGTTTTCACATAAAAAAAGTGTGATCAAAATTAATTGTGAGTTATTATACTAATCAAATCTCCCCTAGAAAGGTGTTTAGTTGTAATTTTCTTAGTTCTTTCTTCCTTGAATGAAGACAGTGGGAAACGTCAGAAATGGGACGGGACACAGACTTGATTCGGCATGTTCACTTCTACTTCTAAATTAACATTACATTTAACACACACACACACACACAGTTAGCCGAGCTATGGGGCGAATGGAGGATCAAAGCCGATCTTTTCTGAGAAAGTGAATGGGATAGTCAGATCTGAAGTTGAAATCTTGGAGAATGTAGAGAGAGAGAGAGAGAGAGAGAGAGAAGAAAAACTTCGATGATTAAGTTAGCATGTGATGATGATGCAAAACGAGTGAAAAAGTCTTAAACTCGGGATAGTAAATACAAAGAATAGTCACTCTTGTGGTGAAAACATTTTCCATAGTTGTCTGTATAGGTTGACAATAGCTGGCTGACTCTTTGTCAGTGGGCTGGCCCGTAGGTTTTAGGCCAATGGCAGACGATGGAACAGTGGGGTTGGTCCAACTTCTACATTTTGGCCCATTCCGGCTTTATGCTTGCTGGACCCGGTCAACGTCATTTTCTTTTACTAAAAACTCCGAGAAACCTTTACCCGATGTCTTTTTTTTTTTTTGGGTAATCCGAAATCTAACATAGTTGGTGTAGAACTCATCCTAACATCTTTTACCTGATCATGTCTAATGCACTATGTCTACACCTGTAACAATTATGTCCGAACGGCTTAATTATTTTATGATCAAAATAGTTCTAAACCTTCAAGTGATGTTAAAATGAGCTTTGTCCTCATGAGGCTGCAATTGGGGGAACCGCCCCTATCAACCAAGCTTTACTAGGGAGTACGTACTTCAACCTCAATCATCAATGACATTGACATGCTTGAAAGTTCGGAATAAACTTAGGTGATTCAGATATACCATCTTCTCAATCATCAAGGAACTAGTTGTCTCAAGTTCAATGAGACCATTTAGTAGGAGCTAATTACCATCTTCGGCATCATCAAAGAGCCGTTTCCTTCAGTGGAGCCTATTTTGATGGCGATCACCTAAATTTGCTCCTGATCTTCTCTCACGAAAAAGAATACAACGGATCAAATTTCTTTATAACAACACATGTGACAATTTTACTTCTAATAAAGATAATAGGGTGTTTGGTTGTTCTTGCCTCTTTTTTCCTCCCAAAATAAAAATTAAAAATAGAAAACTTATCAATACATATTTGCTAACATCTCTCCAGCTTTTTAAGATGCAATCTCATCTCATTAAAATCTCTCGTGAAGTAAAAACAAGGGTTGACGTATTTTTATTTTGAGGGAGAAGTCGATCTCACAACCCACGTATTCACGTCATCCACGCTCCCCCTGCCACCGCCTCGCCTCTCACCCCTCCCCTCCCGTCCATCCAACAACAACCCCCCCCCCCCCGGCGATCGCCGGTCCCCTGCGCCCCCATCTCCTCCCGCAATAAGAAACCCAAAATCGCCTTCCCAAGAAGAGTCTCCGTGGAGATCCGCCACCATGGAAAGCTGACAGAGTTGCTTACCTCTTGGCATCTTCGGCTAGGTTTTCCTCACTCACAGACCGCCTCCAATTCTGGTAGGCTGCTTCTTCTTACAGTAGTAGTACGATCACCCGGGAGGTTCTCCCCGTGTGCAACAGAAGAAGACGAGCAGAAGGTAGAGAGATCTGATGCCACATATTGCATAGCTAAGACGTCGGCGGAGGGAAGGAACATGAGGTAATAGAGCACGCTGACGCGGCGCAGTTACTGTCGAGACTACCCGTTGAGAAAAGAAATTAACCCCCTTCCTTCCAGGCAAGTTTGTGGGCCCTTTCTTGGGGAGAATGGGGGAGGGCAATAGTTCCATTTCGATGTGCCCCATAGGAGGGGCATTTATGCAAAGTTGGGTCTTTGGATTTTTGATCGATAACCTTCCCGCCGTAAACTTGCCTATTTGTTGGTTTGTGGCCGCGGCGCTCTCATGTTGCTAATAGAGGGGGAGGGAGGAGGGTTGCCAGTGATGTTGTTGATGCCGGAGGGCGGGACTCGAGAGACGCGACGTCGGCCTGAGAGTTTGGTTGGCTGGGAAGAGTTGATGGGCAGAGGAGGGAAGAAGGGAGAATGAGGGGGGGGGGGGGGGGCACGGCGTGGAGTAACGCAAGTCAATTTTGATCAATCACACATGTTTCTACAAAATTTAAATGATATCACTTTTTTGCCAAACAATTGGTTATTCCTTTTTATCTATTTTAAAATTTAAGTGGAAAAGCTTTTTTTAAAAAAAATTGTTCCCAAACACGATTGTAATAAAAGAATGGTAATTTAAGGGAATACATCTGCCATCTCAATAAATCCACTCGTCCCTTATAATCACAAAGACAAAGACGTGAAGAAAAATAATATTCCAAAGGTGCAGATGCTCATCTCCATTCCCCCCACGTTTTATCCAACCGCAACATCCACACCCCCCCACCCCTTTTCATAAGTAAACCTCTCTCTCCACCATGCACCGGCCCTTCTCATCATCACGTCCAGTCGATCTTGTTTCCTCATCTCCTTCACCGGCCCATCAGCCGAACAAACACACAGCGTCCGTGTTCCTGCGGTTCCTGTGACCACTGCTTTTTGTTAATCCTAGACTAGAGTGGACACCCCCATGGGTTCTCCCCAGAGCTCGGCCCTGGACAGATGGGCTGTCCTGCTGTTCTGCCTGTCCTTGTTGGGGGTGGGGCACCGGCCGGCGGTGGAGGCCGGCCACAAGGTGTACAGCAAGTACCAGGACTACGAGGCAGCGGGGGTGGAGGAGGAGAACAGGACGGGCTACCACTTCCAACCCCGCAGGAACTGGATCAATGGTGCGTCTCCTCTCCTGTTCCCCCTCCTTTCCTTCTCTCACTAACCTGACAGAGAGCTCGGCTCGTTTTACAGGTCGTCGTCCGTCATCTTCTATATGTTAACATATTCTTAACCTCCTCACTCTCTCTAGTAAAAGGAATAATATATATATACATATATACAAATCTATCCATCCCTTTAATCTTTTTTTTAATTAACTAAACAGCTAAGATTAAGATATTGTTGTGAATACTTCTATAATTCTAGAAAAAGTCTCTTGCCGGCCATGATATGTATTGTCGTGACTTTTGTTTGTAAATATATCATAATATTTTTCAAAAAAAAAAGTAAGCAAGTATATAATCCTAATAAGTTGGCCTCCCTTAATTAGTCAACAAACTTCATTTTATGAGACTCGGCTTCGGTCTTAAAACAACCCAATTGTCAAGTATGACAATGTGCCTAATATCAAGTTTTCAGTAAACACAAATAAATATAAATATTTATAATATATAAGATTATTTAAAGATTTTTACATGAAAATTATTGTTAGAGATAAATTTGTAAAAAAAATATTCTTAGAAATATATTAACATACATGTCACTGGGTTAATTTAAATAGTACATAAATGTGATTTAAGTGTGATTTTTTTATAAATTATTGATAAAAAGAAGTGATATGCACGTAAATAAATATGACAATTTTACACAATTCGGATTTACTATTAATGTATTTTTGGAAATAATTTTTTTACAAATTAACCTCTTACAATAATTTTCATGCAAAAAAATCTTATTATTTAATTAATTTTAAATCGTTGATCTATCGTCTCTACTTGTATGAGACTCTAACGGCCATCTACGTGTGCTTTTGCATGGTTACAACATTATGGTGCCAAAATGCATGCATGTATATATGTTCGTGAGCAGATCCCAACGGTATGTTCCCTCGTTATACTCTTATAACTCCCTCCTTTCTTCTTCATCTTTAGTGATCATGAATTTAAATTTGCATATTAATTACCAAGGAGATTAAGAGGTTCTCCCTCATCCTCCCATTTGTTATAAGATCCTGTCTCATCAAATGGGAGTGTTTAATTTCTTACTTGGGTGAGATGTCTGTTGTGTGGGAATTAATTAACCCCTGCAGGCCCCATGTACTACAATGGCGTCTACCACCTCTTCTACCAGTACAACCCCAAGGGCGCCGTCTGGGGCAACATCGTCTGGGCTCACTCCGTCTCCACCGACCTCATCAACTGGACTCCCCTCCCCCCGGCCATCTCCTCCTCCAAGCCCTTCGACATCAACGGCTGCTGGTCGGGCTCCGCCACCATCCTCCCAGGCAACAAGCCCGCCATCCTCTACACCGGCGTCGACCAACAGAAACGGCAGGTCCAGAACATCGCCTTCCCCAAGGACCCTTCCGATAAGTACCTCCGGGAGTGGGAGAAGCCCGACTACAACCCGGTCATACCGCCGGCGGCCGGCGTCAACGCCAGCGCCTTCCGGGACCCGACCACCGGGTGGCGCGGGGCTGACGGGTCGTGGCGAGTGGTGGTCGGCAGCAAGGACGGGAACACCGGCGTGGCGCTGCTCTACCGCAGCAAGGACTTCGTGCACTGGGTGAAGGCGCCGTCGCCGCTGCACTTGGCGGCGGGCACCGGCATGTGGGAGTGCCCGGACTTCTTCCCGGTGTCCCTCCGGGGAAGGACTGGGCTGGACACCTCGGCGACGGGGCCCGGCCTGAAGCACGTCCTCAAGGTGAGCCTTGACGTTACCAGGTACGAGTACTACACGGTGGGGAAGTACTCCCCGGCGGACGACAAGTACGTGCCGGACAGCACGTCGCCAGACGACGGCACCGGGCTGAGGTACGACTACGGGAATTTCTACGCGTCGAAGACGTTCTACGATCCGGCGAAGAGGCGGAGGATATTGTGGGGGTGGTCGAACGAGTCCGACAGTGTGAGGAGCGATGTCCAGAGGGGCTGGGCCGGCATCCAGGTGAGCGCGCGTGCATGCACTGATCACGTCAGATCCTCAAATATATATATGTATATATATGTATATCATCATGATCATCACAGTCATGCTTGCCAGTGACTTCTGACGCTGCCACTCATCTACGTAGTGCTGTTGACCTGACCAGACGTTCCAGCCTGTTAATATCATGAGCATATATGGATTAATAATATTCCAAACGATCGCCAACTGTTGTTGTTGCTGTTGCTGAGAATTGTGTGGTGCCGCATGCATGCAGACAACACCGAGGGCCATTTGGCTCGACGGGAGTGGGAAGCAGCTCGTGCAGTGGCCGGTGGAGGAGCTGGAGAAGTTCCGAGGGAAGAGCGTGGAAGCTCGTAACGTGCCGCTGGGAAAGGGTGGTCGGTTTGAAGTTAAAGGGATCTTGACCTCACAGGTCAGTGTTCGCAGCTGCCATACATACAGACTTGCACTGCTCACTGAAATATAGGAAGCTGAAGAACGTCTCTGTTGTCTTAATTAATTATAGTATCTAACCAAACTGAGAGGTATGTAGGCATCTTTGAGTGTCATCTCATCCTGTGTCATGTTTGGTGGGAATTATTTTATTATTAAAAGAAGTAAGAGTTAAAAAAAACAAACAAACGCAGGCGGACGTGGAGGTGACGTTCGAGGTGTCGTCCTCCGGCCTGGAGAAGGCGGAGGCGCTGGACCCCGGGCGGGGAGGGAGGGACCCCCAGGCGCTGTGCGGGAGGATGGGGGCGGAGGTGGGGGGCGGAGTCGGGCCTTTCGGCCTCTGGGTCCTCGCCTCCGCGGACCTCAGCGAGCGCACGGCCGTCTTCTTCCGCGTCTTCAAGACCTCCGGCGACAAGCACGCCGTCCTCATGTGCCATGACGCCTCCAGGTAATTAACGTACTCAAATTGAGAGTGACCAATGCATGACGTCAGAAGGTAGTAGTTAAGACTATTGCCCCAGACGGGTCAAACTAGTAAGGCATGTCCTTCTTTACATGAAATTAAGGATGTACGGCTCAACAATCTTAGATGGATATACTAAATTGAACTTAGTTTTTTTTTTGTCGAGGGGGAAGGAGAACTCGAGATTGAATTCGAGACCTCCCCTTATAAAGACGGAGGGTGTTCACTCTACCAGTGAGAGAGGATAAATTGACCTTAGGGTCTCTTTGATAAACGATTAAAAGAGGAATAAGAGATCTTAATTTGAAGAATAAGAAAAAATACAGTTGGATAAAGTGGATAGATTTTTTCATCCCTAACTCAAATTTTCTTAGAATAATTAGTTCTAGTTAAAAGATAGAATTAGTTGTTCTACCTTAACTCGGAGACGTATCAAAATGAAGAAATGAAAAAATAAAAATAATTTATCTGAGTTTAAGTTAATCCGATTTTTCTTATTCTGTTACCCAAGAGGCCCTTAGTTCACTCAAAGCTGTCGATGATCTATTTCTCGATCCTAGATAGAATACTATCATCATGTTGCAAACAGCTAGCTAGCTACATCAAGTAGCTGGGATGGCCCGCACGATGTGGTGTAAGGCTTATTAGTGACCGAGTTTAATTTGTTGTGATCATTTCTCATTAATGTGGATCATCTTAATTTGACACACATATATAGACGCTACCTGCAGGCTCGAAATAATTGTAGAACTACATAGTGAGCTCGTGATAATATTGCTACATCACACTTCACACCACACTCATCAGGCGCCATTTGCTCATTTAATTAAGTAGAGAGATCCTATCTGCCGTCTCTGCTCTAACCAATCCTTCGCCACCACGGCAGGTCGACAGCCCAGGCCGGCGTGTGGAAGTCATCCTTTGCAGGGTTCGTGGATGTGGACATCCAAAGGGAGGGGAAGATATCTTTAAGGAGCCTGGTATGACAACCTTCACCAAATTAAAACCCCGTTTGGATTCTTATTCTTCTTCTTATTCCAGGTCAATTGTTTGGTCACTTCTCTCCCTGGTTACAGATTGATAGCTCCGTGGTGGAGAGTTTCGGAGCGGGGGGGAAGACGTGTATCACGTCGAGGATCTACCCAGTACACGCCGTGGGCAGCGGCGCCCACCTGTACGCGTTCAACAACGGCGTGGCTGGGGTGACAATCTCGCAGCTGCAGGCATGGCAGATGGCCACGCCCAACATGAACTAACCGACCCGTTTCATGTGGTCGGACTTCGAGATCATTTCAGGATCTTGCTGTTTCTGTGCCCAGATTAAGCCCGGCAAGGTGAATAAAATGACCTTCCTTCATTTTTACAATTGAAGACAGCCAACCTACAATCCCCATAGAAATGTGGCAAACATCCCTAGGCAAGTTGCAAGTTTCTGGCCGTTTTCTTTTTTTAGGCCATTAGCAGCAGAATCTCTCTGCACTCCTACCTCTATCTATCTATTTCTGAACAAAATTGGCAATGCAATCCACTTTCAGAGAGCGGGAGAAACTAATAATGCATGGTAAACGACGCTGCATACAATAGAAGAAGAACGTCTCATGGACGAGTACGCTAAACATCCAGGGTGACGAACAATTCTGTTCCAACCAAAATGCAAATAATTGGAGCTGCTGAAATGAAACTCATCCAGTCCAACGATATAGATAGACATATGAAACAAACTTCAATTAAAAGAAAAAGGCTACATAACCAGTGAGATCCACGGTATGCAAGAAAGACCGAGTTACAGCCTCCTGCCCCTTCTACCACCCTTTCTGCGAGTGCTGTCCGTGGGTATCGGCGTCACATCCTCTGCAGCAGTTTTAGGATGGGGGAGAAACAGACCAGATTATCATAAATTATATAAAGACGACTTTGAAAAGTTAAAACAAAGAACAGGCATAATCGAAGTTAATTCAATTACCAATTCGACCGATTTTCATTCCAGAACGAGCAAGCGCCCTAAGTGCAGACTGAGCACCTGGACCAGGCGTCTTTGTCTTGTTCCCACCAGTGGCACGAAGTTTGATATGCAAAGCTGTGATGCCGAGTTCCTACAGAAAATTGGGGTAACAATTCAATTTAGCTATTTGACTGAATCATGTATTCAAAAGCATACAGCAAGGTTGAAAAAGGACCTTGCATCGCTGTGCAACATCCTGGGCAGCAAGCATCGCTGCATAGGGAGAAGATTCATCCCTGTCAGCCTTGACCTTCATACCACCTGCATGAAAAAAACCTTCTAAGTTGGACATATAAAGGTAACTACCAGCGAAGCCAGACAACATAACAATAGAATAGCCAATGGCATTTTGGTTTCCAATTGTTCTCATGAATTCCATAACTTCCAGTTGACGAGAATAACTAACAAAGGTTTTTATGTGAGAACCTTGAGTCGTTGGGTTGAATGGCATATAAACCTTTCCTAAAAAAAAATTTCAGGAGCCCAATGATCTCGTCAAGCAGCCATTGCAGTGGCGTCCCAGGACTTAGAAGCAGAAGCTTTGATTGGCCTCATCTCTGCTCAAGCCCCAGTTCCAATGCTGGTGGAAGTTTTGAGCAGAGAGAGAGGGGGTATATGCCTAGTCAAACCGCAGCTGTTACCAGCTGACATAGTGGCACTCTACTAAAAATTTAATATGCAGAGAGAGAGAGAGAGAGAGAGAGAGAGAGAGAGAGAGAAGGGAGATAGGACTATATAGCTAGAATAAGACTGCTGAAGTACTTTTCAGAAAAAGCCTTGAAACTAAAGCTAATTACAATTTCAAGCCGTCTGCTCATGATTGTATAAAAAATCCTCAGAGAGCAAGAATATATAAAGTTATCTTTCTCATTTGCTTTAGGGTTATCAACAAATATGTTAAATTTTATTGGATTGGGCCATCCAACTCAAAACCTTAAGGTGTTGAGTGGAGAGGGCACCACAATTATAATCACATTATATTTTTAGCCCGTTTCCAATACAGGACTATTCTCTAACACGCCCCCTCACGTGCAGGCCGATTTTTAGGCTCTGTCACGTGAACCATGACAAACACGGGGTGCGCGGCCCAGATCATAACCATGGGCTCTGATACCATGTCAAATTTTATTGGATTGGACCATCCAACTCAAAACCTTAAAATGTTGAGTGGAGAGGGCACCACAATTATAATCACATTATACTTTTAGCCCGTTTCCAATACGGGACTATTCTCTAAGGCCCTCTTTGTTTGGAGGGTAGGTTAAGGGGAATAACTTAACCAAGGGTTGAGTATTCCAAAAAGTAGACCATTTTATTTTGATTGGAAAATAAGAATTGCCTTGAGAATTGGGAAAAAGTTAAACTTGTCCTTGTTCTAGCTTTTTGGTGGAACAAGTAATTCTGAGATAAACCAGAATAACAGTCTATCCCATGAAATATCCTGTATGAGTAATCAAATAGATTATGTTAACTTTTAATGATTTATCTTGGTTTATCCAACCTTATCCCCGAAACAAAGAGGGTCTAACATGTTGGAATATTTTTGCATAGTCCCCTAGGCAATAGTCCTTAATGGTTAAATGAGTTGTGGTTCATGTGCTTATGACCCTGGGCCCTTGTATCTCAATACCGCGGTTTTGTGGATTCCACATGGTATCAGAGCATGGTCTTTGCCCAACTTCATATATTTCTTATCTTGTCACCTCCACTCAATTAATGTCCACGGCCCATCTTGACCGTGAGAGGGAGTGTTGGAATATTTGGGCATAGTCCCCTAGGCAATAGTCTCGTATTGGTTAAATGAGTTGTGGTTCATGTGCATATGACCCTGGGCCTGTGTATCTCAACACCGCGATTTTGTGGATTCAACAAAATATCACAATTAGATGGGTGAATCTGGACTTAGTTGATCAAAACACTTCTATGAGAATTACAAGTATATTACCATAGGTCACTATTTCACCATGTTAGACCTTGGGGATATCCAATCCAAAGCTAGGACCCATCCACCCATAACCCAAGAAAAAAAATTCTCCCTCGAGCGCCAAGAAGTTGAAAGAGTCAAAAGACCGCAACAAGCAATGTAAAAGACAAGATTATAACACTGCTTCGTGATGGTGATATCAATTTCACCAAAACACAAGTGAAGCCAAAAGGGAATGGCGGCTACTTCAAATTATTTTTTAAAATATACATTCACATACCTTCAAGAATCAAGAGATATTCTGGAATGTTCACAAAATATATATACTCATCTGTTGTATAAATGTACTGAGAAAATTTTTCATTAGGTCAGTTGACATATTGGCATGAAAGCAATGTCACACAAACGAAGTGATCCCCTAATGCACATAGAATAAGCAAATGCCTTCCCCCTTACAGATCTTCTCGTTTGACCTTGTAATTGAATTAGGGCAGTATCCATGTTATATACAAGCAATGCTCAGAAGGCCAACAAGCTACTCCCCTTATTTATCCAAAAGAGTGCTAACAGACATAACTACAGAATGTCATTGGGTGCATAGGCATTAATAATGTAAAGATAGCACTACTGAAAACAAAAAGCATGCAGATGAGAGTTCAACCATAACCCTGACTGAGTTTTAGTTTTGAGGCTCCTTAGAGGCACAATGGGACTTGATCAAACCAAAAATCAGTTTGACACTAAAAAGTCAACCAACGTTCATTACATACAGATACTTGCAAATATGTATGCAACAACTACTCTTAAGCTATAGATAGATACAAGATTATGCAGCTAAAATAATTTCCTATTGGCTATGTGATCCTTAAATATCCAGCCGAGGGAGATCCATTCAATTTGGCATCAAGGTCCATTTCCTCCGTGTGCTTCTAAGGTTTGTCTAAATGTATTTAGATCAAAGAGTAAACCAACTTCAAAAAGAAAAGAATTCTTCTGAACAGGCAAAGTAAAAGAAATGATGCATCCAAATCGAGATCCAACACATTATGAAAAATGATGAAAAAATGCTGCACATGTACGTCCGCCAGATTTGATTGGAAACAAGAATTGAAATCATCTTATACCGGCAAGCAAGAAGTACAAAGGAAGAAAACTAAGAGAAAAATTAGTCTCCGGTAGTATACAACAATAATCAACAAACCTCACTATGAAGATGGGATTTCACCTATTACAGGAAACAGTTGAGTCTTGCAACAATTTACTAACTCAACGGGCCATAAATGACAAAGGCACAATTTCCCTTAATTCAACTTTGCAGCAGAACAAAGAGGGGATTTTTCCCCTGGTCATCTACCTGACTGCATATACGCTACTGTACCTCCATCTAAACAAATATGCTACTACCAACCAGATATAAAATAGAGAGATATGCACATTAACCATTACACAGGAACACACAGGGCTACATTATCCACAGAGCATGCCATACCAGTAATACGCACGAGAGTTTCCCTCCCGGACAAATCAGTGACATGCTGCACACCATAGCAAACACATCAGCCCAGCCGGACACAACACGAGCAGCAGAGACGAAGGAAACGGGGCGGGCAGGATCCCCAGATGCTTACGATGAAGGTGTCGTTGAACGACGCGAAGATGTGGGCGACGCCGAAGACGTGCTCCCCTTCCCGCACCGCCGGGCCGAGGGTGACATTCTCCTCCTTCGGCTCCCTGGTCTTCCTCCTCGACTGCACAAAAACCACTCAAGCGGATTATTCACGGAAACCGTAAAGATCCACAGCCTAATTCTTCCTACATGACTCCATATGCCGATCCGATCACAGAAGCAAATATCCACAGCAAAAATTCATGAAGTCGGAGAAAGCACAGAATCCAGCGCTGGATAAAGAGGATCGGGAGATCCGAACTGATGAGACGAAGATAAGGATTGAAGCGATGAAACAGACATGGAGGACAGGTGCATGGGGAGGTTTTCACCATGGCTGGCGTTCGAGCTCGAAGGCGACGAGATGGCTAGGGTTTCCCGGAGGCGTAGACCGACGGCAGCAAATACCAGGGGGCGGGGGGCGGGAGCTTTCCGATGTGCGCTGTTTATATAGTTAGGGTTTTAGTTATCTTGGGCCTGTGAACCGAAAGAGGCCCAAACGTTTGAATATGGGCCGTCATAGACACGTCGTCCCTTACAGCCAGCGCTGCTCATCCCTGTAAGCAAGTGTCACTCTTGTCCGAAGAATTAAGGGCCCACTGTAAGTGGTCCAATGGGCTCGGGCCCACTGGAGTGTGTTTTTGACAATTTCTCCTGGTCTCTTTTCCTTATGAGAGAGAGTTACACTTGCTGTACACTTGTGGTATTTGTGTGTAGAACTGTAGGGATTTTTTTATTTTTATTTTTAAAAGATTATGCTAACCTCCCAGCCCATTTGACCTACATGTCTGTATAAGACACATCTGGCTGGGACAGCTCAAAAATTAGAGAAAAAAAAAGGTAACTCTTTATCACTATTTGTTATACTCTTTTTTAAGCGTTTTAATACTATAGATAGGTACACTGTATCAAAGAAGAAGGAATTTCTGAAAAGAAAATAGGAAGTTTTCTGCCAAGAGAAGAGAAATATATGTGGGTGCAGAGGACACGATCAACTTTGACATCCACTTAGTTGCATCAGCTCTAGTTAAGGTTGTCAATAAATTTGTTCTTTGGTTTACTAGGTACTCTTTAAAAAAAAAAAACGGGGAGAGGGAATCAGAGATCAAGTCCGAGATCTTCCTTAAATGAGATAGGTGGTGAGATAAATTTATTCTTTTACTTTATTTTCTATTTCAACGACTGCTTGAATTGTCGTTTATTTATCTATATTTTGAAGCCGAAATGAAGGATACTGATTATTTTTTTCTTGAGTTCGAGACGGAGGAGGTTATTCATATCCAGAATTTTTTTTTTTATCAAAGTAGTGAAAGATTTACATTGAAGAACTAAAGTTGTAAGTTACACGTTAAGGGCGCATCAATTCATTCGTTCGACCATCTGTTCGTTTGCCTTATCTGTTCGTCTCAGTCCACTGCATCTCATTAGTCTCTCTCTCATCTCTCACTTGTTTGATAAAGAAAGTGAATCACATTCCCATTTGGTTATTCCAAATCGAATCTGTTTGTCACCCCACTCCACATTTTGGTGCACGTATGCATGTCTGTATGTAAATACGTGCATAAGCAGGTGGTAGTGTGTGAGGGAGTAGAAACCTTAATCTCCTTTCCATTTTATAATTTAATCCAAACACTTAACAGTTCCAATTGGCTGCTAACCCAAACGAGCGCCTGTCACTGTTCTCCGAAGTTCATACATGCAGAATGAGAAGAGGGACTAATATTTTCCGAAGGAGAAGTGAAATGAAAAGTAGCTTTTTAAAAAAAAAATTCAAGTCCGCCACATAAAATGGCAGAGTATACCATGTAGAAGGCATGTCAAGCATTCGTGAAGAAATTGGGCAGCATAATTTCTAGGAGTCCCTTTGGATTGTCAACATGGACCCAGTGGCCAGATTTTGGAAGAACATGGACCGAAGTCTTCCCCACACCGGGTTCTTGTTGCTTGTGGGAAAGGCTCTCCAGCCTCTGAACAACCTGAGGAGACCACCTGTCACTGTTCTCCGCACGAACAATTTCTATCTTCAGCCCTCCTGGCGGATGCTCTAGCAAAGGCCAGTAGCTCTTTTCCCTACAAGCATTAGCGACTTTAATTATACCAGCAAGTGAACTCGATAATTTGTTCTCGGTGTATCAAATCAAAAGGGCAAATAAGCGTTTATTCTGTCAGGAACGAAATTTGCTTACCCGTAGGATTTGAACATGTCAATGGCAGCTGGAAGATTGAATGCCCATGTCACATGGTTCCCTTCCTTCTTCAGGTTACTGCCAATCCACTCAGATAGCGGCTTGGAAAACCCAAGTTCGAGCGTGTGATCTACAACCCACCTGGATTTTGAATCATGATGTACTCGAAAATCAGGCCAAACGTGAGACAAGGTTTACATGGTAAGAAAACAAATGAAGAAGTGGATAAAGTGAAATTGGGTATGTCTGATGATAGGTGACAGATATAGATTATCCCGACAAGAAGAGGAGAACAAATTCCAAGTGGGCTACAACATCGATTTGCCTAGTAAGGTCAAAACCACCAACAAGCTAAGCTATCTGGTTTCTGATCTTCTCATCAGTTGGCTGGACCAGTAAGAACTCCTATGTAGACACTATATGCATACATCAGCTGAGAATTGGCACAATTGAAGGAAGAACAATGGGACAAAATAACTGAAATGTAGAATGACGAGTGCACGAAAGGACAAGATTTGAAGGTAAAAGCTATTAGGTTTCAACGGTATAGTTTGGCCTTTCCAATAATCCATCGTAATTTTTCAACTGGATAAATGAAATCTCACAAAAACATGATGAATGAAATCATAAAAAACATCGGCTCTCTTCAAGACTACTCTGGATAGAGAAAACATACTTTCTCGATGGAAGCAAGGAAGGCAAGCTGTCCAAAGTTTGCAGAACCTTTTCAACTTCACCATCACCATCCTCTGTATTCACTTTTCCAGGGACAGAATCCAGCACCCACAGCTGTTCTGCATCAACGAATACAGAAAGGCATTATGAAATCTTTGAACCCTCCCAAACTAAAATGATTTTCGTAAAATCATTTCAATCAGCAACAAAATAACAACATAATAAAAACTAAATAAACTGTGAAGCCACAAAAGTTACTAGCATAACAAATAGTCCCCTTCATCAAAGAAACTTCAAGTAACATTCACAGATTTAAACAGAAGGGATAATCATAGGGGATGAAGACCTCGATCTCAACATAATCAAATTGTATCTTCTAATAATGAATCAGGCATACTGACAATTTTCTTGAAAGTAGAGTACCAATTTACAACATCCTCATAGCTTACTGATAATAGATGTTAACTTTCCAATTTCCTCCTTATACTTCAAAGCATTTTCATCATCCAGGAGTCAGCTGATTTGGGTTAACCAATATGGGGCAGCACCATAAAACCTTACTTTAAAAACCCCAGACTTGTATCTGACTTATACAGAAGGAATCGAGTTGGCAAGTTTTCTATTTCTTCTCTCCTAATATAATCAGTGAATCACATATTTCCTAAATCAAGGTAATCGGATCTATGAACTTTATCAGGGAACTATGATGCCTTTAAACAAGTGCCACCTGGAGCATATGAAGTGCAGACCCTGGTGAAAGTTCGTTATAATTTCATTTACACTATAGCACAAGAAATCAAGATTAGCAGACACTAAGAAGTTAAAAGCTATAATCTTCTTCTACACAACTCATAAAAAACAAATATCTGATCTATTAGACAAAACATAACCACATTTATGATGATGAAACTGTAAAGAGCATATTATTATAAAAAAAAGCACCTGTTTGGGCAAGATAGCAGACTCTCCATAGTCACCACGTGCACAGCTCTCAGCAAACTGCAGGGCAACTTTTCCACCCATGGAGTGGCCAATCACCACATCTGGCCACACCCATTTCTGAGATTTCAACAGGTTAGCCAGATCCTTTGCAGCACTGACCATGTCATGAGGAGGATCCAGTCCTTCTATACCAGCTGATCTCCCATGGTTTCTCAAATCCACAAGAATAATTCTCCAGCCTGTAAATGATAAAGGCATGCCTCAGCATCAAAATATTGATATTTAAAAAGTCCATACTCAACAAAATACTTTAAGAAGCACATCAGAAACAAAACTTGAAAACAAAAGGAATTTTTTGGGCTCTTAAACAAATATTGAATGCAAAATTTCAAATTTGGACCTAGGTAGAAGCAAGATCCATCAGACCGTAGTGAAAAATCCTAGAGAAAGGGTAAAAAGACTGAGAGTCCTAAAACACTGATGTATCAATAATATCCCAGTTACATTAAAAACTGGCACATATTTTGCACCTGAAGATAGTGTTGCATTTTCTGACATAAGCTTTTGTTTTTTGATAGTGACCGTGGAAATTTTCAACATTAATCTACAGGCAAATCGGCACATGGATATCTACAGTGCAAATGCCCGTTGACATGGGGGTAGAAGTAGAAAACAGAAGTTAATAATAATAATATACAATAAGGTATGGAGCATGCCGAAAATACGCTGTTGCCTTGGTTATGGTAAAAATAGGCATAGGAAGGGAGAGTAAACACTAGAATAACCAGCAAGGGAGGGCAGTGGATTAATTCTAATCCTGGTATCAATGAAGACGTTCTGCAAGTACTGAAGTACTTGATCCAACTCTCAATAGCCACCAACAGAAGCACCTCGAATCAAACATTTTTCATCACTTTTCTACCCCAGGTTCCCTACTTTGTATCACATTTTACGAAGTTAGAGGCTGAATTCTCTCTGCGTCAGCTGGTCCATTTCAGTCCCCGACACTTAAAACTACTTGCAGAAATGTTAAAGTTCCGACCAACAACTAATCTACAGAATAACAATTCTCTCTGTGCGTCAACGGGTTATTTCAATCCCCAAGCTTGAAACAACTGGCCGGAATGCTAGGGTTCTGATCAACAACTAATCCACGGTACAACAGAATTACTTCTCCCAATGGAAGATGCTTCTCTCTGTGATATCTGATCCATTTCCAGACCAAGAACTTGAAACAACCAGCAGGAATGCTCAGATTTCGATCAACGTATAAATATATGGCAACGGCAGAATTTCCTCATCCAAACAATGATGCACGACATAGTCCGCAATAGACTGCCATTTGTTCTCCCGTAGAACAGAAAAACTACGAATTCCTCGGCCAGAAGACTACCTGAAGAGGAGTCGGCGAGCTCCGACACGAGGTTGCGAGCGAAGGACCGCCAGTTCCGGCCCGATCCCAGCAGCCCGTGGAGGACAAGTGCCGTGGAGGCTGGCGGTGGTCCCTCGGGGGCCCTGATCTCCTCGTACGCGAGGGTCCCCATGTACCTTGCGGGATCAACACCTCCTCCCCCTCCATGGAAGGGGGAAGACGGGGATCTGCGGAGAAGGAGATCGAGAAAAGAGGGGGAGGAAAGCAGGCGGCGGGAGGAGCCAGCGGTGGAGCTCCTCAAGGCTCTTGCCATGGCTGCTGCTCCTTTTGGCAGGTTGGAGGCAATGGCTCCTCTATTCGTCTGGTCTTGTCGCCGGGGTAGTTGGAGAACACGGGTAACACTAACAGCGGTCTTATGACTTGTGGTGGGGACGGTCTGATTCGAATTGGACGGGTGTGAAAGGGGCGATGTTCAAAGTCCACCGGATTTGGGAACGATGGACCCCCCATCCAACGGCAAGCAGTAGCCCGGAGAAAATAGAAAAAAAAACAGAATTTTTGTCAATAATACTCTCCTTACAGATTTATTTGTGACATTACTCTCTTATTTTTTATATTATTTTGAATAATCTTTCTGCATCCTTATACTTACAAAAGTACCCTTGCATCATTAGCGCATATTAGTATAATCTCTTATTTAACATCTTTAATCAAATTTTAAAAAATCTAAATATTCTTAATCTCTTATAAACTCTTTTCTCTCTTTATATATTTACCTCTATTTTTCTTTCTTTTATTGACATAATATATTGATCAAAATTAACTCCTTTTTATAAAAAAATGTTATCTAAAACTTAATCATATAGATGAAAACTAAATATTTTTTGAATCTTTTGATGAGAAAAAAAAAGTAATTGACAGCTGTGGGATTTGAGCCCACTCCCTTCCGGACCACAGCACTCGGCCAAACTGACTGGTGGTTTCTGATGAAATAACTCATAAAGTTCTCAACTGAAGTAAGGATGGAAAAGAACCCAATCAAGAATCTGGAAGTGTTGTGCTTTGGGTCATCCAAGCTACTCTTCGTCGAGCCAGATTTGTTGATGTTATCTAACATGTTTACGCGTCTAAAGTAAGGTTTTCCAAATCATTTTGGGACGGCCCGAAGCGACTATCCCGGATCGTATCAGGGAGAACTTGGGACGCACGGGCCGTGGTACGTGATGGGGACGTGTTGGCCCGCACGATCTCGTGCGTCCCGCCGTGTATCATGCCGGTCCGTGGCCAGACCGGGCTGGTACGTGCAGGATCGAAATTACGTGTCGGTTCGGCGTTAAATGCGGTTCGTCCTCAGGCTGGGCGAAGCCATCCCTGGGGCGTTGCAGCGGCGGCGAGCGGCGGTTGCAGCGGCGATCCACGGTGCAGGCCGGCGAGGGGCGAGCGGCGGCGAAGGGCTCCGGCGAGGTTAGTAAAGTTTTATAGTTTTTTTTTTCAATTGGAGGGAGGCCGGAGGGGGGCGGACGATCGATCAGCTCCGGCCAGATCTGGTCGTTCGGAGGCCGGAGGGGGGTGGCGGTGGCCTGTGGGAGGCCGTGGGTGGGCGGTCAGGCTGCTGCAGGGGGAGGGTGGGGTTCTCACGTGGCAAGGGGGCGGTGGGAGATCAGCCGGGGACGGTGGAGTGGAGGGTGGGGGGGGCCGTGGGAGGTGGTGGATCGTGGGTGGCTGGCCGTGGCCGGCGGTGATCAGACAGGGGGGGTGGCACGGGGGATCGTGGGTGGGGGGCCAGATCCGTGGTGGATCGTGGGTGGCCGGCCGTGGCCGACAGTGATCAGAGGGGGGGGGATCCGGGTGGAGGTGGTTGGACGTCATTATTATGTAAATGTTCACTTTAACACATTACAATATCTTTTTTTGTCTCTTCAAATAACATGTTTAACTGAAAGGTAGAATATGTTATTTTTATTCATTTAATTCTATGTAATTTAATAGGTATCTATGATAAGAAAATCAACATTTTATTAATTTTCAATGTATATATTATTTTATAATTTATTACATTTTAATTAAAATTTTAAATTTTATAAAAATTTCAAAAATCACGTCTTTTTCGTCTTCTCGCCGGGCATACCGATACGTTGGCCGTCCCGGACGTACTATCCCATACCGACAAAAAATCGGTACGACCGATCCGACAAATCTTGGTCGAAAGCCCATTGTGCATGATAAAATCAAGGAAACTTACATATATATATATATATATATATATATATATATATATATATATATATATATATATATATATATATATATATATATATATATATATAAATGAGATGTTCACATGGAGCCGACCTCATGACAAATTACTTATTAAATATACATATCTGTAAAATTTATTTTATCAAATATATCCCTTATTAAGATTTATTGTCAAAAAAATTCTCTAAATAGTTCAAAATATTATGGTTACCCTCAACTAGAGGAGAGAGAGAGAGAGAGAGAGAGAGAGCCGTTGCCCCTCTCCCCCCAACCCCCGGCAGTCCTCCCGGCCGCCCTGGTCGCTCTCTTCCCCTCCGGCAAACCCCCGCTTCCTGCTCACAGCCCCCCTCCCGGCCGCCCTCTCCCCCTCCAGCCAGTCCAGCAGCCACCGCCCTCCACAATAGGTAATGAGAGGGGTACATATGATGAAATATGGTTATTATAGGGGTACACATGACAATATCAAGAATATAGGAGTATATCGTAGAACATATAATATTATCGGGGAATAGATGCCATTATCCCAAAATACAAATATATTTTCTGCATTCATGTGGATTGTGGACACAACCCACAATGTTCATTAAGGAGACACCTCAACAGTCTGCAAGATTCAAACACAGTCCTCATGCATCCTGCCAAAGCCCTCTATAGCATGCCTTCAAGACATGTAAAATACTGAATTCCGCAAGATATTCCAGCAGGTCTGGAGAGGAAACTGGGCGCCCAGAAGCTCCAGACAAGCATGAATCGCCGAGACCTGAAGCTTTTTCCCGCCATCCTTTAATCGAAGGGGTCCATCCGAAGATCATGTTCACTTGCCATTACCATTCCCGTGCAAAGGCATGTCGGGCACATAACCTGGACATGATGTGGTTCAAGATAAATGAAACGAACTAAGCAAAGTGAGATGAACAAGATAAGAGTACAGGCATGATACTTATCACAGTAAGAGGCACAATAGTGAAGAAATATCAATTTTTAAGTGCAGACGTGAATGGCAATTCAGTACAATGCTAGAAACCCATTGTTATTGGCCTCCACCTGCTAATATACGAGAATGATAGTTCTCTCATAGAATCTGCAATAGTCATGTTCTAGATAAGAAGAGAGATAATGTTAATTGGAAAACACTTCTCAGTGGAAATGGTGGCCACTTCAGGTACGCATGCTTTTTATACAAACGTAACACCACGATTGGATTTTGAATGTTAAAAAGTTTACAGTCGTATTTACTTTCAATGCTAACATTGAGGAGAAGTGATACTCCATCGCGGTTGAAAGAAGTTAACATTGAAAAGAAAAACCTGTATGTGCTACACATTTGAGACTGAAATTCAGAAGACATCAATTGCATGTTCTTTTAGGGTCGTCCATCTCTCAATAATGACTCCAAAGCCATAGCCACATGTTAGATCTATCATTCTAAAATCTCAAGTGGAACTGTGGAAGTATGGGATTCCATACTCTTCTGAGCGGATCCCCCCACCCCACAAGAGATCTACTACTTTCAGAAGTCTAACTAGTAAGTTCAACAATGTTGTCTACAATATTTGGCTACATATTTTCTTCTATAATGAGTAGATATTGGCCCGACCTATTCTCTGAAAGTGAAACCGACTTTTGACAAACATTTCATAGAGCCCCATTTACAGATCCAACAATAGTCAAAATAAAAATGCACATGCAATCACAGCAAAGGGCATATTCATAAGATATAGTGAGTTTTAGAGTGTAATTCATGGAAAAGAACTTACAATCAAGCTGTTTTTTATTTTATGTACAAAATTAGCTGCCAATTCCAAATTAACATACCTTGCCAGCTCCTGAGCAGTTTGGACATCTCTGAATTTTAGGTGGTTTCAGAGGACGTGGAGAACTGCCAGTAATCGAAATTGGCTCAATGTTCAAGCACATACCACTAGCAGAACATCTGGCACATGCCAAATAACCTGACATACACCAATTAATAAAATATTAATAATGTGTGTGCAAGAACAATTCCCACAATAATGAGTGTTAACATGTACCAATGATCCTTAAAGACCAAATCAGCTAGCACTTCTGCAAGGCAGCAAATTTACAATCGCACACAACATTCTTCTTATCAGCACATATAAATCTTTAAATTGGATGACACATACCAGTTCCATGACAGTACTTGCATCTCTTCTTCTCTTGCTGCTCAACATTATTGATCTCAATTATCATCAGAGCAGAAATCACACCTACCGCTCCACCCGAGAAAGAAGCAACTATGGGGTCAACCTGACTGAGTCACCAAAGAATATGGATATCAGAGAGCTGAACATCATTAGTGAGTAAAACGTAACTTCAGGCAATCAACTCTCTGAGACACCTTAGTTGTAACGGAAGGTGCAAGCTCCTGATGAAATCCTCATAGGAAGTACCACCAAGACCTAGCTTCAGTTCTAGCTGCATTAAGATAAAAGGTCAGCTCAACTAGCATGACATCATCTAAGGCAAAAGACAGAACGATGCAGCAAGACTTTCAAGTTTAGATGCACGATGTCTGCCTTAAACTGACTGACTGTAAGAGAATCCCAGTGGTGAAACTAAGAGGAAAATTACATACCGAGTATCATAGGGATTTACAAGCAAGACAATCAACAAACACACTATGATCATGTTCCAAGGCAAAAGAATCACATATTGGCAAAGATATGAACAGTTCTAAGGAAAGGTGGACGACAGAAAAGTCATCAATGAACCTCAGCGAGTGATTTAAAACATCGTTAATAAAGTGAAATCATAAAAGATGTTAAGGACAACTTCTTTGGTAATTCTATGCATATAGGGACCAAAGTCATGCTATGTAGGTTGCAATAAATACATTTTTTGTTTCTATACATTGATTACCAATGTACATCTAAATGATGTGACTACAAAGAACTATATTTGCAGAACCTCTGATAGTGTACAATTGTAAAACAATGGTAAATAAAAGATACCACATATTCACATGACATATAATTACACCTTGTACACATATGAAACATGATTTTACAATCTGCAAATAAGAAAAGGAAGATGCATCACTGTCCAAAGAATGCAAAAATGCATAGTCACAGTATCATGGTAAGTCACTGACTGGTTAAGAGCTATTTGCAGAAGAAAAACAATCAAAGGAAGACTTACAGTCGGCGCAAGGAGGCCTCCAAAGACAATTATCCCAGATATTATTGAGAAAGAAGTCAGGTAAAGTTGCTTCAGAGTGTTTGTTGTCTGCTTGAACAGTAGCAAAATTGCACAATTACAATATCACGAAACTAATAACTAAATAATTCAACATTGAATAATGTTCAAAGTTAACCACCATTCGAGGAACAAATGGTATAGTTGAGGGAATATCGGGCATCTCGATCTCTTCGCTGCTCATTTCTGCACCATCTGCATTTTTTATGCGCTCTTGGACACGCAATCTCCTCACCTGGACCAGAAAACAAAGAAGAAGATAATAATGACCTAAGGTAGCAGGATGCCGATGCTATGGTGACAACAAACATTTAAAGGCACATTTTTTTACAGCATCTTTAGTCTACCTCTTCCATGAGAAGGAAAATTTTGTTCCTTCGACTTCGTATGTTATCTTGAATTTCTTGTAGCTGCATCTGAACAAAGTCTTGAACAGTTTCCGGTCCTTCTATGATGCAAAAGCTGCAACAACGGAAATAGGAAAAGAAGGCACCAATTGGACATTCGATCGAATATATATATATTCTTATTTTGTGTTCTCTACGCCACTTCAACCAAAATTAAGTCGCATAAAACCCAACAACTTGATGATAATTTCTCTAAGGCGTTGTTTGAATCGCTGTAAAACAGTGAATCCCCAGATTATGAAATAACAAATTCCGAAAATCGGTGGAAACCAGAACTCAGATTCTAGTCTACGGCCATTTGCGGATGGAAACAAGAAAGGGAATTCCTTCGAACGATGGCTGACCGTGCTGCTCCAGATTGAAGCGTTCCATACCAAAATGGAACGAATAGAACCCGGACCCACCGGCCTTTCACATCAATCCAGACGAATGGAATCTGGGGGATTCGGTGCCCAACACCAATCCAAATCCAACAACCCACCAGTCCGCAACACCAATTGTGTCTAGGAGACACACCAGAGCGAGGAGGAGCGCATACCTGGGCTGCCCATCGCCTGCAGGGCAGGAGCTCCCGTCCCCGGAGGAGCAGCCCACTGGCTTAATCCGTGAGGATGGCAGGCCTCTGAGAGTAGGACTCCAGCACGACCTCCCACCGTTTGTGAGAGCTCGGGGAGAGGGAAAAGAAGACTTCCTGCATGAGGTGAGAGGAGAGGACAGGGAAAGTCTCCAACAGGAGGAGGTATGCATGGCCGCCGCCGCCGCGGCAGCACCACCCGCCATTGCCGGCGTTGCGACGTCGTCCCCCTTCTCAGCACACAACGGGAGGATCCTCGGAGGAGAATGTTCTTTTCGAACGAGACGAAGCCTTGTGTCATCTAAAATTAATTAATGCGGGTATGATTACGGCGCGGGTAGGCGGATGCGGGCTAAGTTTACAAAGTTTTAAGTGCATTAATTAGGGCCATCGGGCAGATCTCCATCTTAATTTTCAGACCAAAACAAACACACAATCGGATCCTTATCTTTTGAAGAGATTCATGTTTAGGTCCCTATTATTAATTAATTTCAGATTCGGGAGCTGTTTGATGTCCCGCAAAAGATTGCTAAAATAACTTATATAGCACTTCAAATATAGAAAAAAAATGCACTGTAAAATGCCATTTCAAGATCCTATCAAATGATCAAATGGTACCTGCTTGACTCCGGTTTTCCGGTTTAAAACTACAGAAAAGTAAAGTTTAAAAATATTGCAACCGGTAAACTTAAAAAGGGACTTTTACATGTATATATCTCCCCGTAAAGTTTGACCTTTTCATTCTCTCCTATATGTTTATCTGTCTCCGTCTTCCCCTAGTCTGATGGCCTACAGGTTTAATTAGAAACATTTTTACCATGTAGATATTTAAATGTGACGTGAGATAAAGTGGAGAAATTTAAATTTTGTAGAGAGAAAAGATAATATAAATTTCATAATTTTTATTTAAAGAGATAATATGTATTTGAATATGTAGTAAAATATATTATATAACACGTCTCGATAATATCTGAGTATCTTCGACGGATATTGAGTAATTAATGTGAGTGTGTAATATGCGTATGTCTGTCGCAAAATTATCCTAATGAATATGCAATAATAAATATAGACACAAGGATAGATTAAATAGTCAAACATATTTTTTACATAATATATTTACCTTTGAGGTGTATGTAAGTAATAGAGAATTTATTTATTTTCCCTGTTTGTGTAAGATTGTGCTTCTAGGAAATATCATATTTATGCTTCAGAGTCAAATATTATGAAATGAGTGTTACCTCAACTTATGATTTTGCATGTCTCAATTAAATTACTATACACACACACACACACACACACACACACACACACACACACACACACACACACACACACACACACACACACACACACACACACACACACACACACAGAGAGAGAGAGAGAGAGAGAGAGAGAGAAGTTTGCTTTATTTCTTCATATAAATGTTATAATATGTATTTTATGGCCATTGAATTTAAAAGTAATATAAGTGAACCACATTTGTATATTGATGCTAAGGTTTACTATATAACTAAAGAGGAGAGGTGAAATATTACATTTTCATATATTAAAGTGTATTACACCTTTGTTTTTGTTGAGGTGAAGTATCAAGGTTCGCTCCATTTCTTCGAGGAAAGAAAGATGAATGATTTCGCATTATCTTAAGTCTTTATCATTTTGCATTGAGGTGGAGTGACATTTATTATTTTGTCTTACAAATAAATTTGCTATTTTCTTTTGAGGCGAAATAGATTCATCTTATGATGGTGGTGCTGAGGTGAATGCTCTTTGATGAGACGAATACTTCTCCTTTTCAATTTATTGAGTCGAATGCTTCACTTTCTAGAGTTTTGCTATTTTACATTGAGACGGATGCTTTAACTAAGGTGAATATTTCGCCTTGTCATCTTGCCAAGTTGAATGCTTCGCCTTCCAGGGAGTTGAAGCGAATGCTTCGTCTCATCTAATTATTTATCTATTTATATTAGGCGAAGATGTTTTATCTTCTAAAATCGACAGTCTACTTTATTTGAAATTTTATCTTTATGTGCTAAGGTGAATACTTCAATAAGGCGAATGTTTCTGCGTGTCTTATTGAGTACTAAGGTGAATGCTTCGCCTTCTCTTATGTGCCAAGATGAATGCTTCACCTTTTATGAGACCTAAGGTGAATGCTTCACCTTGTCAACGATATTGTCATTATGTGATGAGAGAGAAGTTTTGACTAAGGTGAATGCTCCGCATTTTCAGTATGCTAAGACGAATGCTCCACCTTTCGGGGACCTTAGGTGAGTGTTTCGCCTTGACATTGATTTTGTCATTTTTGTGATGAGACGGAATTTGCTTTGTGTTAACGGGGTGCCAAGTTGAATGCTCATTCTTACTAGACTTTTTATCGTTTAACGATGAGACGGATGTTAAGGCAGATACGTGAAGGTGAATGTTTCATCTTTTCAGAGTTTAAGCCTTTTAAATAAGTTAAGATGGATATTTCACCTTCCAGATCACTAAGACAAATGTTCCATCTTATGAGCCATTTTTGTCCTTTTCTATGAAGGCAGAATTCAAAATTATGTTTTGACTCTCTATTGCTCCTTTTGCCTTTACATTGAAGACTTCACACTTAGCCAATATTAGTTATTATCTCGGACATTAGTGAAGACTTATATTTAAGTTAAATATATAACTATTAAGATAATTATTTATTTATTTTGTCATATTATAAATAATAGATTTTATGGGAAAGACATTTTGCAACGGGGTTCAACTCGAAATTCAAACCGAACTGATAAATTTGATTTGGGTTGAAATTTAAAAAAATATGATTTGAGTTCAAATAGAATCATATTAAAATTTTCGGTTTGATTCGATTTTGATTTTCAGAAAATCAAACTAAATCATATAAACCAATTTTTAAGGTATTTTCATTAAGTTAATATAAGTGTGTAACCTAATAACCTTAATTCCAAACTTCAAAGACCCCAACTCTAACCGTACACTATCCTAGCAATAGTCGCACACACCAATGGTGGGTGTTTCTTCCTCCCCTTCTTCTTGCCATGTTTAAGACCCCCTTGCAACCCCATGTAGACACGCCATTCCTGACGTCTCCTGAGAAAGTCTCATATTACTATACAACGCCCCGCAACGGCTTACGCATTTTGAATCACTCGAGTGCTTCCTATTCTCGAGTCTTTTTCCGCCCTTTTCGGCATCCGGAATCGTCTCGTCACGGCATTCGGACGGCATCAACACCAGTCAGACGCATCAAGAGGTTCCGGAACCAAGAAGGGTGTCTACCGGGCGACTGCCGACGCCTAATCCGAGGACCCGAGTGGGTCTTAATGGGGGCGTCCAGGCCCCTGGACGCCCCCATAATTTTAATTTATTTTATTATTTTATTTTCTCAGGGCCCAAAATAAATAAATATATATATATATATATTAATGGAGGCGTCCAGGCCCCTGGACGCCTCCATAAAACAACAAAAATAAAAAATGTGTAAAATGCCAGTTGGCATAGAAAAAATAAAAAATAAATAAAAATAAAAATAATTAATGGAGGCGTCCAGGCGTCTGGACGCCTCCATAAAAATAAATAGAAAATATATAATGTCAGCCCTGGTATAAAAGACAAAAGAAAAATAATAAATAATATAATTTTGGAGGCGTCCAGGCCCCTAGACGCCTCCATCAACTCCACCACGGGCGCCGGCCACCGAACGACGGTTTGTCGTGTGTGAAAAAAGCCAAATTATAGAGACGTTCGGTCAGCTGGACGCGCCCATTTCTGAATCACGAGGCGCCGCTCACAAAACCACGCGTTGTGCCAAACCGCGTGCGGCCGTCGACTGTTTTCGGTGGACCTGTTTGAGGCGTCCGGGTCCCTGGACGCCTCCACAAAAGTATTCCAAAAAAATATATATAAATGGAATAAAATATTAATTCGACCCTGATGAAGGTGTCCAAGGTCCTGGATGTAATGCCCCGGATTCTTCGGATCCTTTTCGTGGGCTCCGGATCTGGTTTCTCGGATTGTCCAACTCTGTTTTGTCTGAAATTTCGTTTCGGACATCTTTCGTGTTCGGATCGGTGCGATCCGGAGTCGTTTCGGAGGCCCGGAGGCGTTCCGCGGCTTTTTCCGCGTGTGTTTTTCCGATTCCCGGCGTGGGTTTCGGCTTTCCCTTCGGAACCTCGTTGCGGGTGAACCGGGCCGTTCACCAGGGCGCGAGTGGTACCGTTGCGATCGGTGCGTTCCGAGGATCGCGAGGGTGTGATTTTCTATTTTTCTGGATTTTTCCGATTTTCCGGATTTCCCTATAAATAGCTTTTCTCTCTCTCTCCCCTCTCATTTCTCATTTCTCTCCCTCTCTCTTCTCACGCTCTCTCCTCTCTCCCTCTCTCTCCGGCGGCCGACGGGGCGGAGTACGGGCGAGGCGGGGACGGCGCGGGCGAGGCGCGGGCAAGGATGGATGAGGATCGAGGCGGAGGCGGGCGCGATCCCTCGGTGGATTCCGAGATGGCGTCGTTCGCGTTCCGGGCGGTTTTCGGCGTGGATTAGTCGCTTCGGCGCACGGTTTCTTCGGTGGAGGTAGGGTGACGGAACACCACTGCGTTCTGCTCGTTTCCCCTGCCATTGCACGTCGTTCGGCGCGGAAACAGCTGTGTTTGGGTCCGTTCTAGCGAAACTGTGGTTTTGTGGGTTTCGTAGGGTCGGTCGGGAAACGGCGACGGTTTCCAGATCGGTTACTGTCAACGGATTCCTTGGGGCGAGAGCGTTCTTTTCCCCCTGATTTCGTCTCGATTGGTGGTCCCGTTGGACCGGTAGAGCTCCGAGAAGCTCGGTAACCCTTTTTGGGTAACTTCGGTAGAATCGCTCGTTTCTCGCGATTCGTGCGTCGTTTTGACTCCGGTCGGAGTCCACGTGATTGCCAGGGTGGTTGTGGTTGTATCCCCTTCGTTTCGGCACGAACGGGGCGTGGAAAGGCTACGATCGGGAGACCCCCTGGGTTTACCCGCCGTGATGGTTGGGCGGTCGAACCGGGCCCGTCCATCGCGAGGGCGGTTGCCTTTGGCCCGTTCATTTTCTCTTGGTTTTGGGGTTGTGCGGTCGCACGATAGACCGCACATTTGTTGTGCGGCCAGGTGAGAACCGCATGTCTCCCCCATGGACGGTTGGTACCCAGCCGTCTGTCCTTCCGTGGGCTTGTGCGGCCAGGAGCTGACCGCATATCCCAGTTGACCCTTGGTCAACAGTTTTGTGTCGGTTGGGTTGTGCGGTTTGGTCAAAACCGTTTTGACCGGCACTGGAGTAGGTCGGTTAGGTTGTGCGGACGATCCTTGGCCGCACATCCCCTTGGGCGGTCCAGCCCTAACCGTCCATCCTCCATTTGGGGTTAGTCCGATTAGAGCCTTGTGCGGCTCCTGCCTGACCGCATGTCTTTTGAGCGGCTGTACCCTAGCCGCACATCCCTTGAGCGGCCCAGGGTGAACCGCACATGTGCCAGTCTAACCCGGTGTTTCCGTTTTGACTGATTCGAGTCCCGGGTGTGTGGTTCTCGAACCACGTGCCGACCTGTGGCCTGACGGATGTTGTGCACGTCGTCGGGGCCAGGTGTCGTGGTACGTTGGAGTCCCGGATGTAGAGTTCTCGACTCGTGTCACCGTGTGTTGACGTGTGTCATCGGTTTCTCCGAAAGCGATCCCCGAGTGGGTCCTGTGTGAGGCCTTGGGCTGCGAGCCCAGTTGTCCAGTCTGGGGCTGGAGGCTTCCCTCTTTCCTTGAGTTGGGCTGCAGCTTGGTGGTGTGCAAGTTGCCTTGGGAATCGTGCTTCTGTGCTTTCCGCGTGGGCCGTGTGTGTGGCCTTAGTCCTGTGAGTTCCCTTCCCAAGGGAATGGTTTCGGCGGCTCGTGAGCTGCCTCGGTATTCGTGCTACAGTGGTTTTAGACCTAGAGCTTGGACTAGATTGACGGCCTTGTGCTGTTGCGTGCAACGGTCTTGACCCCGAGTCTTGTGACTCAAGGACCGTTGGGTGTAGTGCGTCTAGAGGACTGTCCAGAGCCCAGTGACTTAGCGTCACTTGGGTTTTCTCGACTCTCGCGCAGGGTGTGTGCGCGGCTGTGGACTGTGAGTCCCGTTTCTTCTCCGACTGTGGTCATCGTGCGACGGTGCTAGTACGTGGGATGGTCCCCGTACTTTGTCGGATGCGGACGTTGTTTTCCGTTGACTTGAGAGTCTACTCCTTCAGTGACCCTCCACTAGTCGTAGCCTACTAGTACGCGTGTGCTAGTCGCACCAGGGAGTGGTGTACGGGCTTACCCTTAGAGGCGGTTTGTGGACCGGTTGCCGTCGGGCCCCACGTCTTGCAGCCAGAGTCCGGCTGAGGGGAAAACCGGTCAGAGGACCAGACCAGGGACGCGCGGTCTGTGTGTGCACACGTGGTTGGGGGCGGTTGGACCCACGTCGACGGGCGTGACCCCAGCTAGTCACTTGTTTGTGGTTACTTGTACGGTGTTCGTGCCTCGGGTAGGAGCTACCACGTCAGGCGGTTCACCTTGCGGTGCGGTGTAAGACGTCAGGGGACGCTACCGGCTGTGCTTCTAGTGGGTGGTACTCCTGTCGAGTACGGAGTGACAGACTATCAGTTTCCGTGATTTCGACCTTCGGGTTTTCGGTCGTGTTGACCGTTGAGTTCGGTTGTTTCGCCGTGGCGCGTGTGTTGGTTTTCGCGCCAAGGGTCTAATGCTAGTGGCTTTACCGAGGTTGGGTCTTGTTGTGCGGTACCCGCGATCGGATGGTCGGGGTTGCACCTTGGACAGCGTGTCCAGGTCGGCTGTGTCCGAGGGACAGGCCTCTACGGCGTGGTTGCCGTGTGTTCTTGCTTCGGTAGGTGGTACTAGTGTGGTTCGGTAGCTTCGTCTGCGTGACCGAGGTGTACCTTCCGGTGCAGTAGGAGTAGCTGTAGTGCCGAGTTTTTGACCGGCCACCGGTTTGCTGTTCCTGCTGTAGTTGTAGCTCTCCTTTCCGCTACCGCCGTTGTGTCCGGTTGGGGTTCCGCGGGATCCCTGCTGAGTCTCTGTTTTGGAGACTCATTCCCTGCTTTTCAGGTGTGGCGGTTCTTCCTCGTGGTTCGAGGGTGCGGAGCGGAGGTTCTCTGTTGCCAGCTTGCCGGGCCGAGTGTTCACTTGGCACGTGGTACGTTTTACTGCTTTAGACTGTACTTTCGGTTGGACTGGACTCTGTTGTAGCTGTTGCTGTTCTTTCTTTCAGCTTGTTGTTGTTGGTTGTCCTGCTTTATTTCCTATTTCTTTGTGCCTCCACACTCCTTTTAGCCCTTCCGAGCCCTCCTGGCTCGTGGGCGGCGGTGCGAGTCTCGGGTTATCGGGCCTTCCCGGTAATCGGATTCTCGGGTCGTTACAGCTGGTATCAGAGCGGTGGTTGTGGACGTACATAGGAATTCGAGATATTGCAGTGATCAGAGTCCGTAAGGTCCAGTACAGTCGGCAGCTGGCTTAGGGTTTTGTGTTCGCTTCCCGCCTTGTTTCTCGCTTGGGTGCGCTGTGCGGCGCTGTGAAGGTGGTTGCTGCCCGCGGCTTTCGTGCCAACATGGGGTCTAAGGATCGAGGTCGAGAGCCTTCTCCCTCATCGGTGGTGGCCCTGGTTGTGCTGCGTTGGGCAGAGGTTGCTGGCAGGCGTGAGTTCGCGGTGCTGCGTTCGAGGAACCTGCAGCGTGGTCAGGTGGCTGGTGCGGACTGTTCTTGGTTAAGTGGCCGTGAGCGTGCTCTGAGGGAGCTGCTGTCGGTTTTTGGTCACTCCAGCTTGAGGTTTGTCCAGCTCCTGAGGTGTTTTGATCGAGAAGTGTGCTCGGGTGAGCGGAGGATCTTCTCGGTGGGTTGCTGTTTCGTCGAGCCTGATGTTTTGTCGTGCTCTGTTGCGTCAGAAATGACGTGTCGGTCCTGATCGTTCTGCTGATTTCGAGGCAGGATTTGGCAGAGATGTCCCGTTAAGTCTTTGCTCCTGTGCTTCTGTCAGTGGATGGGTTGTGTTCGCCCTGGAGTTGGCTTGAGATGTGAAGGCTCCGCGGTGAGTTTCGGGACTCGAGGGTGAGCATCGGCGGTTGTCGGTTATGGCTCGTGTGGCGGCTCTTGGCATGCCGTGTTGCAGTTCGAGGAATTGCAGCGGTGGTGCATCGAGAGATGCTGTGATGGTGGTCCGACGTGACACTCGTCGAGTGTGTCGGAGGCGCTGACCTGATGGAAGCGATGGTTTTCCTTGGTGCTGGATGGTGCTGTTTCCAGCGTGCGCGAGGTTCGAGGTCAGGTCGAGCGTGGAGTTCTTCCGTTGGTCGAAGTGCGCTGGTTTCTCCTTTGGTTGGAGAGATTGCGTTCGGCTAAGGATTGCCGTCTTGCATTGTGTGCCCGGATTGGTTGGCCTTGTGTGCCATGAAGTCCGTGCGAGACGTGCTCCTTGTTTGGCAAGGTGGTTGTCTGTGAGAAGTTGTGCCCATTCCCTTGTCGTGTGAGGGTGTGCTGGCGCTGTTCCGGAAGGACGAGTGCTGGTTGGGCGGCGTTTGCTTTCTCGGCTGTGCGCGCGGATCTGAGTGCGCAGCGGAAGCGTGGTGGGCTCGTAACCCATTGGTTCAGGATCGTAGCATTGGTTGCTACGGGCGGATTCCTGAGTTTGCGTTGAGCATCGGAGGATGGGTTCCTCGGTGTGAAACGTGTTGTTGCCGTGCCGTTGCCCGAGAAGTCGTGGTTCTTGGCACTGGCAGGTGGAGTGTTGGGAAAAGTGCTGGCTAGTGCGCCGCATGAGTACCATGTTCCTGTGTTGGAAGCCGTGTCAGGCGTCGGTGTTGGACCTGGATGGGGTTGTTGAGGATGTCGCCTGACGATGGTCGAGGATGTGTTGGTCAGAGTCGGCGGCTTGGTGCCCGACTTGTGTTCCCAGTCGTGTCCTCGGATAAGATCGTTTTTGGAGAAGTGATCTCTGGCAGGCTGTGGGCTTCCTGTTGGTTCTACGGTCTTGTCGGATTGTGACGGTGAGATGTTTATTGCTTAGGGACCCGTGAGCGCTGTTCAGGTGGTGTCCCGTGGCTCTGTGGTAAGGGCGGAATCGGGATTGGCAGGTGTCCACTTGGTTTGATCGAAGGATTTGATGAGACCAGACGTAAGAGTGACGCTTGTGGGCGAGGCCTTCTGTGAGATTAGCGTCGGTTGGTGGTCCTTGATAGGACGTTGGTGTCGCAAGGTTATCCCTGGTTTGGTGATTAGCATGGGGTGGTTCCCTATAAGTCTGAGTCCCGTGAGGTGATGACTGAAGACGCCATGTTCTGTCATTTGGTTTCGTCGTGCTCCCCGAGAGGGTCGAGTTGGCGCGATGATCGAGCTCGGATGCGGAGTCCGAGAGGAGTGTAGCTCGAGATGTGGCATCGGTCTATGTGTGAGTCAGCGGATGGCCTGCTGTGAATTGGATCGTGCCTGTTGGGCCGGTGGAGGTTTCCCGTTGACGTGTATTTGGCGACCAGTGGATGGTCTTTTCAGAGACAGAAGATGCTGGTTGTTGGGGCTCGAGCGTGGCGAGAGCCGTGTGCCAGCGAGACCTTTGATGGTCGTTTCTGCGATGTGCCTTTCCGGATGGGATCTGGACTTTGTCGAAGTTTGTCTTCTGACGAGAATTGGCACGGTGTTGTGTCCGGCTTTCGGCTTGCCATGTGTGGGGTGTTTCTTGGTGTTGAGCCGATGTGCTGGTTGCGGTCTGTTGAGCTGGCTGCTTGAGCTGGTGGAGGCTCTGTGTTGGTTGCTCCCTTGAGGAGGGTGTGCGACCTGTCAGCTGGTTGTGAAGCTGATGTGTGTTTTGTCTGCTGACCCTGGGGTGGATCAGTAGCTGTTGCTCGTGTCGAGGGTTGTGTTTCCTCGGTGAGCGAGATCGTGGCTGCGGCGCCACGGTGGATTCTCGCGTTGTCTGAGGTGATGCCGGACTGTGTCCTTTGGTATATGCCTGCTCTGTTGGCCTGTGTGCTCGGCGCGAGGAGCGAGGTGTTGCTTGTGATCGTAAGTCTGGCTGTGTCCCTCAGGATCGGTGTTTTCGTGAGAATCGAGGTTTTCTGTGCTGGGGCTCTGACAGCGTGTCAGTGATTCTGTGTTCTTCCCCTGGGACTTCGTGCTTGGTCCTGAATTTCGAGGACGAAATTCCTTTAAGGGGGGAGGGCTGTAATGCCCCGGATTCTTCGGATCCTTTTCGTGGGCTCCGGATCTGGTTTCTCGGATTGTCCAACTCTGTTTTGTCTGAAATTTCGTTTCGGACATCTTTCGTGTTCGGATCGGTGCGATCCGGAGTCGTTTCGGAGGCCCGGAGGCGTTCCGCGGCTTTTTCCGCGTGTGTTTTTCCGATTCCCGGCGTGGGTTTCGGCTTTCCCTTCGGAACCTCGTTGCGGGTGAACCGGGCCGTTCACCAGGGCGCGAGTGGTACCGTTGCGATCGGTGCGTTCCGAGGATCGCGAGGGTGTGATTTTCTATTTTTCTGGATTTTTCCGATTTTCCGGATTTCCCTATAAATAGCTTTTCTCTCTCTCTCCCCTCTCATTTCTCATTTCTCTCCCTCTCTCTTCTCACGCTCTCTCCTCTCTCCCTCTCTCTCCGGCGGCCGACGGGGCGGAGTACGGGCGAGGCGGGGACGGCGCGGGCGAGGCGCGGGCGAGGATGGATGAGGATCGAGGCGGAGGCGGGCGCGATCCCTCGGTGGATTCCGAGATGGCGTCGTTCGCGTTCCGGGCGGTTTTCGGCGTGGATTAGTCGCTTCGGCGCACGGTTTCTTCGGTGGAGGTAGGGTGACGGAACACCACTGCGTTCTGCTCGTTTCCCCTGCCATTGCACGTCGTTCGGCGCGGAAACAGCTGTGTTTGGGTCCGTTCTAGCGAAACTGTGGTTTTGTGGGTTTCGTAGGGTCGGTCGGGAAACGGCGACGGTTTCCAGATCGGTTACTGTCAACGGATTCCTTGGGGCGAGAGCGTTCTTTTCCCCCTGATTTCGTCTCGATTGGTGGTCCCGTTGGACCGGTAGAGCTCCGAGAAGCTCGGTAACCCTTTTTGGGTAACTTCGGTAGAATCGCTCGTTTCTCGCGATTCGTGCGTCGTTTTGACTCCGGTCGGAGTCCACGTGATTGCCAGGGTGGTTGTGGTTGTATCCCCTTCGTTTCGGCACGAACGGGGCGTGGAAAGGCTACGATCGGGAGACCCCCTGGGTTTACCCGCCGTGATGGTTGGGCGGTCGAACCGGGCCCGTCCATCGCGAGGGCGGTTGCCTTTGGCCCGTTCATTTTCTCTTGGTTTTGGGGTTGTGCGGTCGCACGATAGACCGCACATTTGATGTGCGGCCAGGTGAGAACCGCATGTCTCCCCCATGGACGGTTGGTACCCAGCCGTCTGTCCTTCCGTGGGCTTGTGCGGCCAGGAGCTGACCGCATATCCCAGTTGACCCTTGGTCAACAGTTTTGTGTCGGTTGGGTTGTGCGGTTTGGTCAAAACCGTTTTGACCGGCACTGGAGTAGGTCGGTTAGGTTGTGCGGACGATCCTTGGCCGCACATCCCCTTGGGCGGTCCAGCCCTAACCGTCCATCCTCCATTTGGGGTTAGTCCGATTAGAGCCTTGTGCGGCTCCTGCCTGACCGCATGTCTTTTGAGCGGCTGTTCCCTAGCCGCACATCCCTTGAGCGGCCCAGGGTGAACCGCACATGTGCCAGTCTAACCCGGTGTTTCCGTTTTGACTGATTCGAGTCCCGGGTGTGTGGTTCTCGAACCACGTGCCGACCTGTGGCCTGACGGATGTTGTGCACGTCGTCGGGGCCAGGTGTCGTGGTACGTTGGAGTCCCGGATGTAGAGTTCTCGACTCGTGTCACCGTGTGTTGACGTGTGTCATCGGTTTCTCCGAAAAGCGATCCCCGAGTGGGTCCTGTGTGAGGCCTTGGGCTGCGAGCCCAGTTGTCCAGTCTGGGGCTGGAGGCTTCCCTCTTTTCCTTGAGTTGGGCTGCAGCTTGGTGGTGTGCAAGTTGCCTTGGGAATCGTGCTTCTGTGCTTTCCGCGTGGGCCGTGTGTGTGGCCTTAGTCCTGTGAGTTCCCTTCCCAAGGGAATGGTTTCGGCGGCTCGTGAGCTGCCTCGGTATTCGTGCTACAGTGGTTTTAGACCTAGAGCTTGGACTAGATTGACGGCCTTGTGCTGTTGCGTGCAACGGTCTTGACCCCGAGTCTTGTGACTCAAGGACCGTTGGGTGTAGTGCGTCTAGAGGACTGTCCAGAGCCCAGTGACTTAGCGTCACTTGGGTTTTCTCGACTCTCGCGCAGGGTGTGTGCGCGGCTGTGGACTGTGAGTCCCGTTTCTTCTCCGACTGTGGTCATCGTGCGACGGTGCTAGTACGTGGGATGGTCCCCGTACTTTGTCGGATGCGGACGTTGTTTTCCGTTGACTTGAGAGTCTACTCCTTCAGTGACCCTCCACTAGTCGTAGCCTACTAGTACGCGTGTGCTAGTCGCACCAGGGAGTGGTGTACGGGCTTACCCTTAGAGGCGGTTTGTGGACCGGTTGCCGTCGGGCCCCACGTCTTGCAGCCAGAGTCCGGCTGAGGGGAAAACCGGTCAGAGGACCAGACCAGGGACGCGCGGTCTGTGTGTGCACACGTGGTTGGGGGCGGTTGGACCCACGTCGACGGGCGTGACCCCAGCTAGTCACTTGTTGTAGTTACTTGTACGGTGTTCGTGCCTTGGGTAGGAGCTACCACGTCAGGCGGTTCACCTGCGGTGCGGTGTAAGACGTCAGGGGACGCTACCGGCTGTGCTTCTAGTGGGTGGTACTCCTGTCGAGTACGGAGTGACAGACTATCAGTTTCCGTGATTTCGACCTTCGGGTTTTCGGTCGTGTTGACCGTTGAGTTCGGTTGTTTCGCCGTGGCGCGTGTGTTGGTTTTCGCGCCAAGGGTCTAATGCTAGTGGCTTTACCGAGGTTGGGTCTTGTTGTGCGGTACCCGCGATCGGATGGTCGGGGTCGCACCTTGGACAGCGTGTCCAGGTCGGCTGTGTCCGAGGGACAGGCCTCTACGGCGTGGTTGCCGTGTGTTCTTGCTTCGGTAGGTGGTACTAGTGTGGTTCGGTAGCTTCGTCTGCGTGACCGAGGTGTACCTTCCGGTGCAGTAGGAGTAGCTGTAGTGCCGAGTTTTTGACCGGCCACCGGTTTGCTGTTCCTGCTGTAGTTGTAGCTCTCCTTTCCGCTACCGCCGTTGTGTCCGGTTGGGGTTCCGCGGGATCCCTGCTGAGTCTCTGTTTTGGAGACTCATTCCCTGCTTTTCAGGTGTGGCGGTTCTTCCTCGTGGTTCGAGGGTGCGGAGCGGAGGTTCTCTGTTGCCAGCTTGCCGGGCCGAGTGTTCACTTGGCACGTGGTACGTTTTACTGCTTTAGACTGTACTTTCGGTTGGACTGGACTCTGTTGTAGCTGTTGCTGTTCTTTCTTTCAGCTTGTTGTTGTTGGTTGTCCTGCTTTATTTCCTATTTCTTTGTGCCTCCACACTCCTTTTAGCCCTTCCGAGCCCTCCTGGCTCGTGGGCGGCGGTGCGAGTCTCGGGTTATCGGGCCTTCCCGGTAATCGGATTCTCGGGTCGTTACACTGGACGCCTCCACCCTCCGGAGCCCTATAAATAGAGGCCCACCCCCTCAGTTCTAGAGGAGCTAAGCAGTGATCCGATAGGCTGTCGGAGCCCAGAGGCTACGGAGTCATTTTTCTAACCCGTGGGGTCTTTTGTAGGTGGAGGTTCTGTCGGCTTCTCGGGTGCCCACGCTCGCGAGAGGAAGGTCGTCTTCATCCACCGCGCTTCTACGTCGTCCCCACGCTGCCGGAGCTCCGCCGAATTTCACCACCGGCACATCCAATAAGCCAACTCTTTCCTTTTCTTCGTAGTTCTTTTGCATTCATCATCTCGCATCCATCATCTCATTTTCCTCCTACTCGAGTCCGAGAGGGGTTTAAAAGATAACACCAACCAGGTGTGTGTCTTCCCGTTATTTCGTCATTTTTATTACAAGGATATGAATACTACACATTCATCTTTCTAAGCCACTTGTCATTTGTTTGTCGTTGTTTTGCAAGGGTAGCCGAGGAAAGCCCTCTCCGTCGGCCGGCCGGAAGGAGAGGAAGAAGCAACCCGCCATCTCCCGCTCTTGAGGTAGGCGCGATCACTTTCTTATTTTGGGGTCTTTCGGCCCCTGGCGATCACATATTTTCATCGAGGCCGCGGCGAGTCACTTCCCCAATGGCCGTTTAAATTTCTGTTCTCATATTCTCTTTATATCCTGTTATATTTCGTTCATATCATCGAGGCCGCGGCGAGTCACTTCCCCAATGGCCGTTTAAATTTCCGTTCTTACATTCTCTCTATATTCTGTTATATTCTGCTCATATCATCAAGGCCGCGGCGAGTCACTTCCCCAATGGCCGTTTAAATTTCCGTTCTTATACTCTCTCTATATTCTGTTATATTCTGCTCATATTCTCGAGGCCGCGGCGAGTCACTTCCCCAATGGCCGTTTAAATCTCTGTTCTTATATTCTCTTTTATATTCTGCTATATTCTGCTCATATTCTCGAGGCCGCGGCGAGTCACTTCCCCAATGGCCGTTTCAATTCTTGTCCAGCAAGGATATGAATACTACACATTCATCTTTCTAAGCCACTTGTCATTTGTTTGTCGTTGTTTTGCAAGGGTAGCCGAGGAAAGCCCTCCCCGTCGGCCGGCCGGAAGGAGAGGAAGAAGCAACCCGCCATCTCCCGCTCTTGAGGTAGGCGCGATCACTTTCTTATTTTGGGGTCTTACGGCCCCTGGCGATCACATCTTTTCATCGAGGCCGCGGCGAGTCACTTCCCCAATGGCCGTTTAAATTTCTGTTCTCATATTCTCTTTAAATCATGTTATATTTCGTTCATATCATCGAGGCCGCGGCGAGTCACTTCCCCAATGGCCGTTTAAATTTCCGTTCTTACATTCTCTCTATATTCTGTTATATTCTGCTCATATCATCGAGGCCGCGGCGAGTCACTTCCCCAATGGCCGTTTAAATTTCCGTTCTTACATTCTCTCTATATTCTGTTATATTCTGCTCATATCATCGAGGCCGCGGCGAGTCACTTCCCCAATGGCCGTTTAAATTTCCGTTCTTATACTCTCTCTATATTCTGTTATATTCTGCTCATATTCTCGAGGCCGCGGCGAGTCACTTCCCCAATGGCCGTTTAAATCTCTGTTTTTATATTCTCTTTTATATTCTGCTATATTCTGCTCATATTCTCGAGACCGCGGTGAGTCACTTCCCCAATGGCCGTTTCAATTCTTGTTATTTAATTTCTGCACCATTCCCGTCCCCCCGAGGTCGCGGCGAGTCACTTCCCGCTATGGCCGTTTGAACCCCATATCTTGCTATATTATACTTGTCCCGCTCGCCCCGCCGGAGTAATCTCCCGTGGTGGCCCCTTCTCTCTCTTCTCTCATCTCTGTGTTGCAGCAAACAACAAAACAAACAAAAAGAGGAGCCCGCGCGCTCTCCGCATCCTCTTCTCCGCTCCACCGAACTCCGAACCGCGTGACGTCGCTCACAGATTGGCGATCACGGTGGGACATCTACTGCTTCCTCTCGGCTACCCTTGCAAGTTCGGCACCACCCGTGCCTCTCCACCTTGGCGCCCACGCGCGCCCCCGTTGTGCTCACGGCAGCACCGTCAGTTCTGATTGGTTTTTTGTTTATTATATGTTTGTTATTTCTGTTGTTTTCCCACTCCATATATCTGTCAGCATTCCATTGCATACATCCATTCCTCTTTTCTATCCTTTTTTCATTTTTTTTTAGGATCACCCATTCCCGGTGAAGGAAGGACTCTCCGTTTGGGAATTCCTCTCAACGGACTAGAATCTCCTACACTGGGACCTCCGTAAGTCCCCGACATCGAAGAATCTCCTCATCGTTCACTGGGCTGGTTGTACCATTGAAGTTCCCCGAAGTTAGTCATTTCATTCGTGGTGAGACGAGAGACCCTAGCTGACACGGCGGTGAAACAAAAATAAACTAGGGTCCCTATCTTGTGTGAACTTCGGATCTCGCTAAAAACACACAAAAAATCATCAAAATCAAAACAAAAAAAAGGGCGTAAAGGCATCCACTTGTTTGATAATCTCTGCTACCTACTTGCTAGTGTATGTTTTTACGTTCTGGGAGAACTGTGAGCATGTCTCACGAGTCTTCTGAGGAGAACCACCCTAGCCGTGGTTTGACAGCCGACCCGCGAGTCTATGCTATGGACTCGGGTCCTTCTCATGACCCCTCGCATGAGGTGCAGGTTATTACCGGGGACACGTCCCCGCCACAGGATATCACTTCCTTACTGGGCGTCCTCGCCAACACGGAGCTTACCTCTGAACAGCTCCGGGCCTTCCAGGCCATTCTAAAGGGGAAATCTGTTTCCCCCACGCCCCAGGAGTCAACTCCGGCTATCGCACCTCTCCACGAGTCCATGCAGGCCATTCCATCTCCTTCATTGGCGCAAACCATCCAGTCTCCCTCGCTTCAAGGACAAGCGAGCCAACAACCTCCCTCATTCCAATTCCCGTCACAATCTCAAACTCCCGGTGTTCCTCACACACCGTTTCAGCCAGGGCCAACTGTCGGTGGTCCGACAGTTCCCTCTCATTCCGGGTTTCCCCCTCAAGTCTCCGGGAGACAGTTTCTCCCCCAATGGCAAGTGCCACCTTCACCCCCAGAGGAGCTCGCCCAATCGCTCCTCAATAGGTTCAATCGCATGGACGAGCAGTTTCAAAATCTGAGAAGAATGGTGGATGTGAAAGCCACCCCGGAGGTTGCTTTGCCAATCCTCCCCGTCATTCATCTTCCTCCCTCCGAAATGCCCACGTACCGCAGATACAATGGTACCGGCAACCCCTTCATTCACCTCAAGGACTTCATGTATGAGTCCTCCTATTGGCAAAACGATCAGAGGTCCCTGACATACCTCTTTCGGAGATCATTGGATGGTCCCGCGCTTGAGTGGTTCTATTCTCTGGAGCCCCGCGAGGCCGAGAATTTTGAAATAGTGCAGAGAAGGTTCTTGCAGAAATATAGGGATAGGGTCGGTCCCTCACTCTCCATTACCGACCTAGTGGCCGAAAAGATGAAACCCGACGAGGATTTTGTCCGATATGCTGATAGATGGAGGTCTCTGGCGGAAAGAATAAGGGATACCCTCTCCGAGCCCGAACAAGTGAAAATGATTGTGTCTAATGCAACCCCGCAGTTCAGACACGTCCTCGCCATGAATAAACTTACTACAATGGAGGAACTCTATGAAAGGGCCCGATACATCCAAACCCAGCTAAAAGACTCCCCCATCATGAACATGTTTGAGTCGCCGAAGCCCAAAGTGGTCAGAAAGACAGGCGCTGGTGTCCCGGGCGGAGCCACAGAAGGGGTCGTGACAAATGAGCAAGTCAGTGCGGTCAACAATGCCAACTATGCAGTCAACCTAAGGCCTCCACAAATGCCCCGACTACCCCTTCAACCAGGTCCTTTCCCTCTCCGTCCTCCACCCCAAAATAATCCACCCCAGGATAATATGCCTCCATTACGCCAACCCCAGCAACAACAACCACAACCTCAGCAACAACAACCACCGCTTCAGTACAACCAAGTTCCACCCCCGGGGAACTATGGTCCCCAACAGCAACAAAGGAGGCCGCTCGGTCCTAAGAGAGCCTACTATCCACCATTGCCAGAAACCTTAGCAGATATTTTTAATGCCCTCATGGCATCAAACCAACTCGCCCTACCCAGAGAAAGGCCCGCGTGGCCCCCCAATGTTGATACCTCCAAATACTGCGTCTACCACAGGCAGCCGGGACACACAGTGGATTACTGCTTCCATTTCAAAGATTACATCCATGATATGAATGATGAACATCAAATAGATTGGGATGAGATGAGACGGTACGTCGCGGCTCTCAAGGCTAGGAGACCTCCTCAGAGGCCACAGCAGCAGTTACAACAGCAGCAGCAGCAGCAACCACAACAACAACAGCAGCCTCAGCAGGCCCCACAACAACAGCCCGACATGGGCATAATCCAGAATCCACTACCGGAGCACCAACAGCCCAATCATCAGGTTAACCCCATCTCCTCCTTCCCGGAAGTCGGGAGAGAGCAGGTGTGGCACCAGGAAAGTACCTCCATTCTTTATACCTCCAACCCTATCGTCATGCAACCCCCTCACCTTGCCCGGGTAGCACCTCTCTCTCATCAACCCGCATCGGTATCGCCTTCACCATTTCCACTACCATTACGCCCTCTCATCCGCACCCCGACCTCCTATCAACCGACACTCTCTACTACGCCTTCACACCCTCTCACCTTCTCCCACTCCCCCACTTTACCATCCACCTCTACCACATTTACCCCTACGCCTTCTAAACCCCTTATCATCCGTCCACCATACATAACCCCGTCTTTCTCCACCACATCACCACTAATGCCTTCAAAACCACTCATCACCCACCATCCACCTCAAAACCTTTACCCGTTTCAAACCTTACCTCCACCTCCACCTTCCAAACCCCTTATCCTTCATAATCCGCGCGATATCCCCTCTACCTCCGCCATGCCTCCACCTAACAAACCCCTCATCAGAATCCCTGCTCCCGTCATCACCCCTGCTTCATCAACCATTCCTCCACTACTACCCCTCAAACCCCTGTTAAAACCCACTGCTACCCCCACAGAGGTACAAAAGCCGCAGGCAATGGTGCTCCGGAGTGGAAGGATTTTCCACAGGGTTTTCCCCCACAACAGTCAGAATCCCGAGCAATCTCAGCCAGAGAAGGATGATGCAGAACAACCAGAAAGAGCTATCCCTGGAACACAGTATGATCTACTGAAACACTTGGACAAGACGCTTGCCCGGATCTCCATCCTAGAGCTACTTCAAAGATCCACATCCCACCAGGCGGCCTTGATGGAATATCTTCAAAAGGTCATGGTTAATGAAGACCTCCCCGTGGAGAAGATTTCGACCGTTCTGACCCCAACAGACACACAACCAGCCATCATGTTTCACAACTACGAGCTCGCTCCCAAGGAAGCTCGGAAATATGCATTGTGCATTTCAATAAAAATTAATGGGGTATCCATAAACCCGTGTCTTGTCGACACGGGTGCGTCCATAAATGTGATCTCCATGAGCACTCTTCAGTTGTGTGGGGTTGACGAGGAACAAATAAGACCTTCCTCGATCACGGTCACGGCTTATGACAATAGCAAAAGGCCGCCGCAGGGGATGATTATTCTGAAGGCAGAACTAGGCCCCATGGCAATTCCCACGGAATTCCATGTCCTCGACATGGACCCCACATTTAAGGCTATACTAGGTCGCCCTTACATCGAAGCCATGGACGCTGTGCCTTCCACCAACCATCAGTGCCTGAAGTTTCCTTACAATGGGAGAATTATTAAAGTGGTCAGTACACCTGTCCTTCACACAGTGGATGCTATCAACACCTCTCTGCCTTCTGTTTGGCCGTCTCATCGGCCCATATTGTCACTGCTGGACGTACGTGATCCATCTCATGTTCCACTAGCACCAAAGGAGCCGGTCAGGGCAACCGCAACATCCTGTCTCCCTTTTCACTCCAAAGGTTGGGAGATTATGAGGAACATCGGCTATCAACAGGGAAAAGGTCTGGGCGCACAGTTACAGGGTATGCTCAAGCCGCCAAAAGAAATTAGGCCGAACCGTAGGTTTGGCCTAGGCTTCAAAGGACCGTTCAAGGCAGATTGGAAGCCCCTCACGTGGACTCTATCAAACCACTTCAACAGAGGGCCCGTTGTTCAGATGGGAGATCACCCACGAGAAGCATATGGAGGATCACATGCTGTATATTTGGCTGAAAAATGTCCGAGGATCACCAAAAGAGGCAAGATCAAAGATCCGGAATGCGAGTGGGACAAATGGTTCGACATACGGGACATTTCCGTTGCACTGGAAAGGATGTTCTCATCTCCACAGCTTGAAGGACCACCATTGATCTCCGAAATACCAGAGAATATTACCACTCTTGCTAAGGTTCCAAACTATCCTCGTCCTCGCCAGAAGGACTCTGTCATCGACGGATCTTCATCCGTCCTCAACATTGTCGTCGACGGCTCATTAGCCGCCATCCTCTCCATCCACTCGTCTCAGCCTTTGCTGATATCTTCTTCCTGGGCCAGACAATTGTCTGATGATCTTCCCAGGTCCCCTTCTTTGCTTACATACCTACGCGGGCTTTTCAACCCGCGCCAGGTCTTCAACCATGATCTGCTCTATGAGCCCCACAATCCTCTAGCCATAACCACTTTCCTCTCTCCTCCAATCTCTTTTCACTGCTTTGTCATTAAAAATAAAAACGAAAAAAAAACGTCAATTTTCAAACTCTCCAACAACACATCTTCGTTGAGGAAACCTCCTACATCTCCCACGGGTGCGTACCGCCTTGCGGACCACCCGTCCAAGGTCCGATGAGCGACCTTTTCTACCCCTCCTCTGAGGGGTCTTCTCCTGTACATTCTACATCATCCTCCTCATCTTCCTCTTCTTCTGTAAATATTGTCAGTCAATCTAGGAATGATAGGCCAAGGGTAGTACCTAGGAAGAAATCCAAGGGTAGGCAGATCCCTCGTCGATTCCTTCTGGATTTGGCCGCCAGGTGTCAGGCCCTTCTTGCCATCCCCCAGTTGTTAGAAAATCCCATCCAGCTACCCGAAATAGAATGCGAGGGCGACTGTGCATCTGATGAAGGGTATGGAGTCTACGAGATCACGAATGAAGAATGCCCCACTGAAGATGAGGGTGAAGAATATGAGGATGCGGCGGGCGCATACGCTAGCGGAATGAGGAGATTCGACGAGCGGTCAACCGCCGTAGAAGAATCCACCAAAGGAGTCAACTTGGGAACTGAGGAAGACCCTAGGATCATCCTCATAAGTGACAACCTACCACCCTCTGAAGAAGAGGCATTAATTGAGGTTCTCAAGGAATATAAGGACACGTTTGCATGGAGCTACGAGGATATGCCGGGTCTGGATTCAACCTTGGTCGAACACCGTTTAACCCTAAAACCAGGGTCCATCTCGGTAAAACAAAGGTTAAGGCGTTTCCACCCTCAGATGGCTTTGAAAATGAAGGAAGAGGTCGATAAGCTCCACAAAGCCAGGTTCATTAGAGTCGTCCTTTATCCTCAATGGGTGGCGAACATTGTCCCGGTCATGAAAAAAGATGGGAAAGTCAGGATTTGCATCGACTTCCGGGACCTTAACCGCGCGTGTCCAAAGGATGATTTTCCCTTGCCTCACATTGATGTGTTGATTGATAACACGGCAGGCTATGAAACCCTCTCTTTCATGGATGGATTTTCAGGATACAATCAAATTCGTTTGGCAGAAGAGGATCAGGAAAAGACGTCATTCACTACCCCTTGGGGAACATATTGTTACGTGGTCATGCCGTTCGGATTAAAGAATGCTGGAGCTACTTACCAAAGAGCGATGATGGCCATATTTCATGACATGATGCACATATATCTGGAAGTGTATGTGGATGACTTATTGGTGAAATCAAGGACCAGGATGGAACATCCAGAAGTTTTGGCTAAGGTCTTGCAAAGGTCAAGAGAGTTCCAATTGAAAATGAACCCGAAAAAGTGTGTGTTTGGTGTGTCGTCGGGTAAATTGCTGGGGTTCATTGTGAGTAAAAGAGGGATCGAGATAGATCCCGACAAAGCCAAGGCTATCAGGGATATGCCGCCTCCCAAGAATTTGAGGGAAGTCCGAGGTTTAATCGGCAGGCTGCAGTTTATTCGTCGGTTTGTGTCTCAACATTCACAAAGGTGTAGACCTCTCTACGAGTTGACCAAGCCAGGAGTAGAATTCCACTGGAATTCTAAATGTCAGAAAGCTTTTGAAGGGTTGAAGGAATATCTGGCTAGTCCACCCGTTCTCATTCCACCTAAACCAGAAAAACCTCTGATCCTTTACATCTCAGTCTTGGATGACTCCGTGGGAGCCGTCCTCGCACAAGCTGATGAAGAAGGCAAGGAACGGGCAACCTATTACTTGTCCAAACTTCTCAATCCCTGTGAGCAGAAGTACACCGGCATGGAGAAAACCTGTGCTGCCCTCGTTTGGGTAGTGCAGAAATTGAAGCACTACTTCTTGGCTCACGAAGTCCACTTGATTGCTCGGATGAATCCTATCAAATTCCTTCTGGAGAAAGCCGTCCTTACGGATAGGCTAGCACGCTGGCAAAGTTTTCTCTCTCAGTTCGACATCACCTACATCCAGCAAAAGGCGATTAAAGGCTATGCCATAGCCGAGCATCTCGCTCACCATCCTCTTCCCAAGTTCGATCCCCGTCCAATCAGAGTTTCCAGATGAGGAACTAATGTCCGTCAACCAATCAGATGAGCCAATGTGGACACTATATTTTGATGGAGCTCTGAATTCTCAAGGGAGAGGAATCGGCATCGCCCTCCTGTCGCCTGAAGGTCTCACATTCCCATTGGCATACCAGCTCAAATTTCCAGTACCAACAATATAGCCGAATATGAAGCCCTTCTAGCTGGCCTAGGACTCGCTCATTCTTTTCGTATCACTGAGTTGCGAGTCGTAGGTGACAGTCAACTCATCCTTCGCCAGGTACTCACTAAGTATCGCACTCGCGATCCCAAACTCAAGCCATACCAAGAACTCACTGCTGCCTTTGCCAAACTGTTCACAAAACTGATCTTTGTTCATATCCCTCGTCATCAGAATATTCTCGCCGATGCCCTCGCCTCATTGGCATCATCCATAAGGTTCCCTCTAGGAAGATGGTTTAAGTCCATTTCCATCTACAAACTTCACGCCCCTGCAGTCGATGATGCTTCCTACGTAAACATCAAAGACAGGATAGCAAGGAAGATCCTGCAGGAAGATATCCTTGAGAAGAGGGAAATCATGTTGGCAGAGGTTGAAGAAGAGCTGGCTGATGAAGAGAAACCATGGTTCTATGAAATTGTCAAATACTGCCAAGATCAGTCTTATCCTGAAGGGGCCACCACAGAGGACAAGAAAGCCATAAGAAGGGTGGCTCAGAAATACACATTGATTGGAGGTCTACTCTATAGGAGGAGCCTTACTGGTATTCTGTTAAGATGTCTTGGTGACGATGAGGTTTGGAAATGTGTAGAAGAGACGCACTCGGGTGTGTGCGGTGGCCACGTGAATAGTCAGATGCTCGCCAAGAAGATCATTCGTCAAGGCTTTTATTGGCCCACCATGGAAGAAGATTGTGCTGTCTATGTCCGTAGGTGTGTCAAGTGTCAACTTCACGCCGATAAAATCCATTCACCATCTTCCTCACTTCATCCAATATCCTCCCCATGGCCTTTCTCCATGTGGGCATTCGACATCATTGGTCCCCTAGGTGATCCCAATTCCCTCACCAAGCAGAAATCTTTCATCCTTACTGCGACGGAATACTTCACCAAATGGGCCGAAGCCGAAGCTTACGCGGAAATCAAGGCATCAACAGTCTGCAAGTTCATCATGAAGAACATTCTCGCCAGATTCGGCATCCCAAGCACGATCGTCACCGACAATGGGCCACAATTCATTTCTCAGGACCTACAGGACCTCTGCAAAAGGTACGCAATTGCATTGCATCATTCATCGCCTTATTACCCACAAGGTAACGGCCAAGCGGAGGCCACCAATAAAATATTGCTCAAAATCATCAAAAAACCTGCGAGTCTAGTAAGTTTTCAGACTGGCCAGAAAAGCTTATCGAAGCCCTATGGGCCTATCGCACTTCAATCCGTACCCCCACCGGGCAGACTCCATTTGCCCTCACTTATGGTATGGAAGCGGTAGTCCCGTACGAGACTCTGATCCCCTCTCTCAGGGTACAATTGGACGAGGAATTTCCCCTCGACGATCGTCGTAATTCACTCCTCGCCCAGTTGGAACTCTTGGATGAGAAGCGGCTGGCCGCTGCCGAACACGCGCGTGTGTATCAAAATAGACTCGCTCGCTTTTACCAAAAGAAAGTCGTTGAGAGAAAATTCAAAGTCGGTGAGATGGTCGTAAAAAGAATTTTTGTCAAACCTGGAGGGCCGCGTTCTAAGCTCCAACCCAATTGGGAAGGACCATTTGTAATTCAAGCCGTGTACCCTGGCAACGCCTACAAGCTAATCAACGCCGAAGGGACCGAGTTATCCCACCCTTGGAATGGGCTTTATCTTAAGAAATACTACCCTTAGCACAAACAAAAAAATGATGAAAAGATAAAAAACATCAAAAACAAAGAAATATTGAAAACCACTAAAAATATGGAAAATTCAAAATGCCGATGCCTGGCAGTCACCATGTAGTTAAGTCCCTGCATCTAACCTTCATGTTAGGATAGGGCCCATTAAGGCTTGGTAGGCACCGGGTCTTGGTTTGCCAGAACCGTGGAGATCCCTGTCCGGCCACGTCGGCCTATGCTCGCTCGAAGGAAGCTAACATGTGCTCACTTATGTATTTTATTCAAAAAAAAGTTGGTAGCATCACCTACGGTAGGGCCACACCTAGAAGATCTCCGGAAGCTGTAATATTTATTCTTTTCTCTTCGACCAAATGAGACAGTCGGCGCCCTTAAAACGCTGAGCATGAGAAACCGAAACTCAAACCCCAAGGGCAAGAGTAGGATCCATTTCCTCGAGCATCAATCAGAGCACGAGAAGAGGGCAGTGTCCCCGCAGGCATACGAAAAGGGAGCCCACAAACGTCAAACGACTATATCTCCCTCACAAAAAAAAAAAAATACAAAGTCAAGATCAAGAGAAAAGCCTGGTCGTGACCGTGCCTGTTGCGATAAACGGAACCCCTCAAAGCAAAAAGTCTGAATCCACAAAAGGGGCCGTGGAATGTAAATGCTCGAGATTTGGTCCGAAGTTGTCCGAAAGGAAAGAGTTAATGGGCCCTTATTCGCTCGCCGGGTTAACGGCTTTGCCGGTCCTCTCGGAGGTTTATCCCCTACACTCTTCCTTCTCCCTCTAAAGATGAAGGTTCGATGGAGTTTCTGAAAGGTGAAAACTGCCCAGGGTCTGCGACCTTATTTTAATATACACATTTGGTTGCCCACTTTGAAAAGCAAAAGCTATCGCTGCGAAGGAGTCTCCGTGTTTCTGGCTGGTCAAGACTCCTGTTTACCACCTTGATGTCTTATTGTTTAACCTCGGGCTTAGGCCAATGCAAGCGCGTCACCTATGGGTGCGACGGCGTCTGATTCCAGGTCAGCGTCGCGCTGTTGGTCGTTAGGGTTCCAGGGTGTTCCATCATATACCATCTAGAGTTGTGAGGAAACAGACCCGGGTCGGGCAAATCATTTACCTCAAACACCTTTTGGGTGAATCCCTGTGGTCGGAAGCAACTGGGAGCCTAAGCATGGCATGACGGTATTGTCATCAGGGTAAGTCTTAGCCGGCGGGATCGTCATTCGAGGG